>JARHVA010000272.1:3057500-3272500 GCA_037957365.1 Torreya grandis
TCAAGCAAGGTCTACTTTTGATCATTTTCCTTCACTTTAGAGTTATATGGAGGGAAATGGATTTTGTGAGATGTTTTTATAGATAAAATTAATACTTTTAATTTTAGTTTCATTAATCATCTCAACTTCATGAGGTACCCTCCTCAAGAAAACTAGTGTCTTAAGCACATGGAACATACCACCCCAACTACAAGTGTTTTTTGTTTATTTTAAGTGTTTCCATTCTTATAAGTTTCCAAGTGCCTCAATATTCATGTTAAAAATCTCACTATCAAATTATTCATGTTCTGTCCCATTGAAAATTGATCCTTTATATACAATCCTCAAGTAGTGGTAAGATGTAGTGCACGAACAATATCCTATATGCTCGATTGCTAAACCTAACCCCAAATAACAATGAGAATCTAATTGATAGTAGTTAATATGACATTTAACAAGTTATAATCCCAAGGTAGTGAGAATAAGGTCCAAATTTATTCTCAAACAAGGGTTGGAATGTGTTTTAGTCACCCACAAATCTGTAGACTTGTAGGTGAGTATTCATGAGTCTTAGGTCTCATGTTGAAGATGGTAACATAAAGGAGATATATGGTGTAGGATCATAAACACTCATGTGACTATGATAGACCCCACTACATCATAAATAATCATGAATGAATTCAGACTCCAAGTTTCATACACAAATCCTTTCACATGAGCTGACCTCATACCTATTTGTATATATAAATGGGAAAATTTAAGATTATATAGTTATATTAGTATATATACAAGATATTAAGGTATAGGATAGGAATTTAAAATGAGTGGAGACAATAATAAAAATTACTAAGACTCAAGAAGTAGTCTTCAATAGTCCATCTAAGCAAAAAAGGTAGACCTACATCTTACAAACTTATAGGTCCTCATTTTGGATAAAAACCAATGGTCATGTGAAGAAGATAGGTTTAAAAAAATGACTTAGTGTAGGTAAGAGAGAAATCACATGCCAATGTAACACCTAAACTAGTTGAGAGTCAAAAAAGGATTGAAAGGACTAGTATGATATCCATTAATTGAGTTCACAAGGATAAGCACTCATAAACAGGTCCATGTATAATCATAAGGAGACAAAAGTTTGAATGTGTTATAAAATGCCAATGAACCTTGTAGGATAATGAGATATAACTTCCAATGAGGTTTGATTCGTTTCAAAGTGTTAATGACCATAACTGAAGATGGCTAATTTTTCAAAGACTAACATTCAAAAGGATCTTAGCCATCATCTACAACCATACTTTGAAAAGTATATGTTTGTGAACATATAGGGTTATTTAAAAGTTAAAAAGGATAAATAAAGGATTATAGAATCCAAATATTGTGATAAAGTTTTTTGAGGTGTTAAATGACTTGTAAATGAGTTCTAGACTCCAATATACATTCAAAACGTCAATCACCACCTATAGGATTACAGTCAAGTTGTTTCCAAAATTGAAAAGATGCCACACACAAAATGAGATGGGAGTTTGGGTGAGAAAAAAGTTAAAAAGAGTCATTTTAGGTTATATAAATTCAAAATAAGATCAAAATAAGTGACCCAAAGAGGATTCTCCAAACCACTATATATACACAATCAACATGACACCTATAGGCTTGCCTGCCTAATCAAGTGAAAGATACCTTCTTATTTTTTAAGAAAAAATAGTATGATGAGAGGCATAAAATAATTAAAATTATATTATAATTTTTATATGTACTTATATCCTTCAGAATCAACAAAGAGGATGGCAATGTTGACGGGTTATGTTTAGGCTTGTAGAGCCTAAGACTACATATGTAGACCTATATACACGGTCATGTGAAAATTGGTTTGATGGAGGTGAAATGAAAATATGAGAATATTAATTGAAATATATCATAAATAAACATTCAAAAGTAGAAGAAAATGAGAAAAGACCATTTAGGCCTATAAGACCTCCTCTAACTCTTCAAGTATAAAACTCCAATTCTATGCAAACTTTTCTTTCTCAATGTGACCTTGAAATTATGAATGGGACAAAATGGATTTTAAGGATGGTAAATAGGTATTCACACTTCAAAATTATGGCATTATTTATTAATTTAGGTCTCAAACCTTCATAAACAATGTCTAAGACTATAGACTACTCTCCAATTCCATGACAAAGACTTGAAGACCAACATCTTATGCTTATAAATCTATAAAATATTTTCATGGGATTATATCCTCCCATGAAAATTTGGTTATGTTACTGCACTTGATATTTGTGGCATTGGTTTAGGAATTAAGGGCCCAGGGTTAATGAACAATCATTAAGAAAGCAAATAGGTTTAAACCCTCCTAAAACCCTAATAAGGATTCGATGTGAAAGATTGGTCTCCAAGGTGAAAAAAATTAATTATTTTTTTACCTAAACCCTCTTGAACAAAATTCTATACTCCTTTAATGTGTTTAACATATACTTTTCTTATACTTGCAATTGTATATACTACATTTAATGTTATATTTTATAGGGTTTTAAGGTGTTTTATAGGGTTTTGATCAACGGAACACTTTAAAACTATAGGAAAGGGTGATTTAAGATGGATTATACATATTAAATCCCACAAATTAGTACAATACATCATGAAAGTATACCTACAGGTCTAGTTTTTGAAGACAGTCTAAAACAAGCTTAAGAAGGGACTAGTTTCTTGGACCATTTCATGGTTCTCATGCCTACATAGGGTCTCAGGACCTAAAATTTGGCATGGATGTTGGTTATATTTAGGGTAAAGTTAATCACACAATTTTTTGTGGTTTTTCATGTGTGGGAAATGTTTGGAGAAGAAACTTAGTCTTCTAGGCATGGAGGCCTAATTGAGGAGAAAGAATAGTAGAAAAAGTGCATTTCCACTTCGTGTTAGGCTAGGAAATGTGAAATGTATATGTAAGGGGATACTAGGTTCTCAAAAATATCTTTTTTTAATAATATTCTCTATGCATTATCCTAAACAAGGACTTTTACATGATTTTAGGGCTACAAGGAAGAGAGGCCGAATGAGAACATAAGGCCAAAAATGAAGTCTTGGGGATTATTTGATGAACCCAAATGATTTGATTAAAGTATTATAAGTTATTATAATTAATTTCATGGAGAAATATTTCCTTGATAAATTTGAAGTCAAGTTTTGATCCATTTGGGCAAAGTTAGGCATAGTAAACCAAGGAGTTTAGTGTTGATGGCTACAATGAGCTTAAAAATGCATGATAAGTGTACAATAAAAGTATTAATTTATTTCATGGAGAAATAATTATCAAAAAACCCATTTTTCACTCTTTTCATGCAAAGAAGAGTAGTTTTGTAGAAGAAGATTAAGGTGTCAAGAAAGTAATAAAACTCGTATGCAACCTGGATGATGAAGTATATTCATAGGAGGATAACATGTACTTAGAGACATATTAAGACTATTATCTAACTCCCTTATTTTTTGTGACTCTTTTGGACACTTGGAAATCTCCCTCCTCTACACCCCTCTCTCTTCCTCATTTCTCTATATAATTTGCTTTTTTTGGCATTTTATGACATCCAAAAGTTGGTATGGTAAAGCCCTATTGAATTGAATACTAATTTTTAATTTAAAATAAAGATTCAAACCATTTTTATTTTCTCAAATTCTTGCATAAGTGTGTGAAGTAGTCTATTATTGGGTGACAAGTGATAGTTCCCTTTCCTTGCACTCATCTATCTCTTTCCTGCTTGGTGTGAGTAATCTAATTTATATAAATTTATATGAAGTGTAACTGATAGATTTGTGTGCTTTCAAGTCCATAATAGGGTAACTAGTGTCCATTATCAGACCTATTAAACATTTACATTGAAGGATACTTTGAATTTTACCTTCATATTGAAGCATTGTGTTAGGAAAACCTTGGGTTTTGGAATTAGATTTGTAGTTGTCATTTCATAGTGAAAGTTTAAGTAAGTTATGGAGTTTATCATGGTGAATCACCTCCATTATATTAGTGTTTAATATAATTATATCCTTTTTCATTCTAGGCATGTAGGTTAGTGGTTAGTTATAGGTGTTGTGTATGGGATCTAGCCCATAATCTATAGATTCACCTCTAATAATTGTTGCCCATAGAAGGTAAGGTGTGTCAATGTTGTTCCAAATTTGAGGAGGTTAGATTATCCCTCCTTGGGGTGAAAATTTGGTTTAAAATAGTTTTGGAACACTCCATGGGACCTCATTTTCCAAGAATTTATCAAAGGTGGATGTTGATCTTGACAAATCTAAAGTTGTAAAGCTTATTTCCTGTAGTATATGGTGAATCCAACAATCATTAGCTCTTGTTTTTAAACTAGATTCATTTACATGCCTAAGGTAAGGCCAAGATATTCTACTAAATAAATTCCATTTGAATTTTTATATCTTCCTCACTATTCAGTTAGATCAAATAGGTTTGCTAACACCTTTCCATATCCAAAGAAATCTTTTGCTGCTCATATACCTATTAGGATACTCTTATTAGGTCTAATTTGAAAAATGGCATCCCCAAAGAACCTACCCTTTATTACATTAAATGGACATAGTCCTTTATAACTTGATTACTATGATGAAATTCCTATGTTATCACTCTAAAGTGTGACTTTATATATGGGATAAACTGTAATTAATCCTATTGAACACATATGAAAAATTTCCAACTTTTGAAACATACATAATATTACTGAAGAGAATGTTTCCACTAGGTTGTTGATTTTTTATTTCAAGGGTAAGTCCCTTAATTGGTATGGTACTTTGGCTCCCAACTCTATCACTACATGGAATGAGTTGGGTGACTCTTTTAGATGGAGATTTGAAGATAAATATGATCACTTATCTTTGATGGAGAAACTAACTACCATAAAGAGGGCACCTCAAGAGGCCATACAAGAATTTAACACAAGATTTCAAAAGACTTGGGATAGGATCCCAATCTTGATAAGGCCTAATGCACATCATGATTTTCTCTATTACCTCAAATATTTCAATAGTGACATATCTATGATGATTAAATTCGTGGGAGGGGATACACTAACCAATGCATATGAGACTGATATAAGGGCTAATAATTACCTTATACATTCTAGAAAGATAGATCATAGAACCATTATGACTTTGTTTCTTGATTTTAAAACTCCTATGCCCACTATTACTCCAATCCCCACACCCAAGCATAAGAAAGATGCCTCTAATTAGCCAAGCAAGTCAAAAGAGGAAGATATAATCAAGGCTTTTAGAGAAGAGAACCAAACCATAAAGAGACAATAAAAATAATAGTAATGGAGGTAAAATAAAGGTTTTTTTCAACCCCATCAATCTTATTAAGCTCATAGACAACCCTTTCAAGGTCACTAACAAGGACAAGGGAAACTAACTCAAGTGAAACAATACAATGGTCAAAATAAAAATTCCATTTCTACTTCAAAATCACTTTTACCTATCCAAAACAACATTTTACAAGACAATGGAGAGAAAACTTCATGGAATTAGCCTCATGATTCTTTCACTTATGAAAATGAGCAATTCAACTAAGCTTATATGGTATAATAGGGAACAATGCTTTCTATGACTCAAGAAGAGATGCCTAGTGGAGGAAAAATCAATGAATAGGATGCTCAATAAAATAATACCTTGTTGAACTACTATCAAGAGGACTCCTGTGTAGGTAACTACCAAGGTAAATTAAAAAAAGGATCAAATCCTATAGCTATAAACACAAGGTCAAAGAAGAGAGTAATTGAATAGGTATAATGAAAAAGTGGTGGTATAAACATGAACCCTAAATAATATCAAGGAGTAGGTGTGTCAAATATATCCTATATCTATTTTAAGTAAATTAGATATTTTATAATGATAATGATCCTTTTATACATCCTCTTATTCATCAAGTGAAACAATATGTGGTAGTGATATAGCTATTAGAGGACATGATAAGGTTGATATCTCTCTTATGAACATTATTGAGAAAATGAAGAAGGTTAATTTAAGCATCCCAATGTGAGATACATTATCCATTATTTGATAAAGAGACCTACTCCAAGATGATCTCTCCAAGCTTAATGCAACAACTAGGTAGCCTAGTGAAAGAGGAGTAGTATTGGTAAATAAATTAAAAACCAAGTATGGGAAGCCAACCAAAACTGAAGGAGTGGATAAACCTCATCCTTTATACCTATATATTATCATTGGAGACTCATTGGTTCATAATTTTTTAATTTATAGTGGAGAAGTTAGTTTAGTCATACCAAATCAAGTAGCTAGCAATCTAAAATTGAAGTATGAACCATACTCAAAAGGGGTGTCACAAATAGATGGATCAATTACCAAAATAGTTGGCATCATTAAAGGTTTGAAATTGACTCTTCATGATTTTCCTACCTTATCTATATTTCAATATGTGGTGGTTGTATATGTGCCACCTCACTTTGTTCTTTACTTGTCAAGGGACTTTACTACTAAGATGTTAGGATGTGGAGCTAAAAGCTTCAACTGGTGTAAACAGGGAGGAGGTTGCTGAGTTCCAGGGAGACCGGCATCGACAGAGTGCAGTGCACAAGGCAACCGATGATGGTAGGATGGACAAGAAGGAAATTGACATCGACAGGAGGTCGGCCGACATCAGTCACCTCCAGGCAGATAGGGACCGACGTCAGTCGCCTGTGGCAGTTCCAGAACTGCTTGTTCCATGGATAGTTAGTTCATTGAACCGAGTGTTTGCATGTAAAGGCTATTTTTGGTCTTGAGTTGCGTGTCTGATTATTGTAATCAGGATATTCTAATTATTGTATGCATGAGATCTATATAATAGACTCATAGGCTATAGTGTAAACTTGTAACTAGGGAGTAAGAGAGCTACAAGCTCCTTCTGAGAGAAGAGAGCAATGGAGTGTTCCTCCTAGTGCCACAGTACCAAGGTGGGTACTGGTTTAGAGAATCAATAGGGTTATTCATATTTGTATGATCTTAGTCAGCAGGATAGCATGGCTTCTTTTGGAGATCTATAATGGTGAGTAAGGTCTAGTGATTTGTAGGTAGTAGCAGAGAGCAGGAGATCTACTTGGAGTACGGTTGTGTACTTGACGTACTGGCAGTGTGTTACTGACTAGTTGGAGAGGTGAACATCAATTCTATATTGGAGTTGATTGTTGGGACCAAGAGAGAGAGGGAAGAAGGTCTTGAGGTGTGGCGAACCTTTGAGGTGGAGGAAGAAGTGGCATCTTCCTTATTGTATATTCTTTTGAGTGATTATTAATACAATTGTGTATTGTCTCTCAATTCCTGTGTTGTTTCATATTTCTAGTTACTTATTGATTCTGGTTAAATTCTGTTTTTAGTTGCTAATACAAGAAGTAATCATATGTGCTCTATTGTTGGAGCAAGATCCTGACACATGGTATTAGAGCCTTGGTTTTAGGTTCAAGAGCTGATACCAACAATTGGTATCAGAGCTTTTGGTTGGGTTGACTAACAGGTGGTTCAGATCTGGTAGTGTTTTTTATTACAGGTCACTCACAGGGGTTTTAGATTGAGTGGGAGTATAAAAATGGCAGAAGATAGTAAGCTGTGAATGGAGAAACTAAATAGCACGAATGGTCTGATTGATGGAAAGAAAGAGTAGGTAAAAGAGATTGTTGGTCGGCAAAAGATCAACGTGTAGAAGCAGATGTTGCAGGTGACATTGCACAGGTTGCTCTGGATAAAGTAGAATCTTTGTTTACAGATTCTTTTGCCTCTTTCCATGTAGCCCAAAATAGAGCATCTTTTCATGGGTATGTCTTTGGAGACTTTGGAGAGATTTATTTAGGGGTTGGAGAGCCTTGTCAGATTATTGACAAAGGGGAAGTGAAACTGAAATTGCAGACGGATGACACACAGTGGTTGAAGGAAGTCATGCAGGTACCAATCTTGGAGATGAGTCTAATTTCTTTAGGAAATTTGGGTGATGGGAGATGCACTGTAACTCTCACAATGGATACACTTGAATTAGATGGTGGTAAGAAAGTAGGTATCCTTTATCTATCTACTTATATTACTGATTCACTTTTTGTTACAGAGATGTGGCTTCATAGGCTTAGTCAAATATGTAGAAGGAGAATGCAGGTTTTGAAGCAGAAGTCAGATGTCTTTGACAAGCTAAAGAACTAGAAAGCCTTGGTTTTCATGGAGGAGATAACATATAGAGATCAGGTGAGGAAACTGATTTATTTTGAGTAGAGCTATGTTGATTTGAACAGGGTTTTTGATCCATGGAGACCTCACGGGCAAAAAGTTATCACTCACAGGTGAACACAGGTACTGGCATCGATCAGACAGTAATTGATGTCGGCAGAAGGGATACTGGCATCGATCATGAAACTGACGTCGGCAGTCAGGGTCAGCATAGGGAACTGACATCGGTCAGTTGCAGACTGGGAGATGGCCGAGATCGGTCACTGATATGGATGTTGGGCAGACAACAAGCTGTCAACAAGTCTCAAATGCCCATATGGAAGTTAGAAAGGGTAAGTGAACCTCATATTTGTTGTTCACCTTCTTTATATTGCTTATTGATGGTCAAGAACTAGGAAGATGGAAGAAGCAATGCAGGTAGAATCCAGAAACAATGGGAGCTTGGCATGGATGAGGAGTGAGTCCTTGGAGAAGAACCGAATAGGTATTTGTTGGTAGAGTTGTCAGCTGGAAGTAAGCACTGGATGAGGGATGGATTCCCATATTAGAGAAGAGATTGGATGGACACGTGAGACAGAAGGCCAAGGCATATGGTCTTGAGGTAGCTGCAGGACAGTGGTACAGGTTTGATAGGTGGATGACTAAGCATGGCTTCAGTCAATGTCAGTGTAACTATTGTGGTTTTATCTTACCAAGTGGATGATGAGTCATGACATTATCCAGTTACTGTATGTGGGTAATTTGCTAGCAGATTTTGTACATATAGGGATTTGCTGAGCTAAGGGTAAGATTAGTTCAGAGGTATGTCAGGAAGAATTTGGAGTATCAAAATTCTTTGGCATAAGAGACATGGAGATTTTGTCTCCAGTGGGAGTAATGTGAAGATGGTGTTGGCGGGGTTCATGATGCAGGTTAAAAAATTAGAAAGCACACCAAGGGTTGGACAGTTCAAGCTTAGCTTGGAACAGGGTTTGAAATAACATGAGGTCTAGCGTAGACCTGAGTTTTCCCAAGTAGTGGGAGTTGTCAGAAAGTTTGGAGCCAATTCGGAGAAAGAAGTACTGGAGGGCAGTTCAATGGATTCTTAAAGGGACCAGTAGTAGGTGCACATGCTATGCAGGGTCAAGTTCTTTTCTATAGGGGTTCGTAGATGCGGATGTGGCAAGAGATTTGGATGACAGGTAGAGCATCACAAGGTGTGTGGTGGTTGGTCTTCATGATTAAGCTTGAAGAGAGATACAAGCTAGGGAATAAAATTAGATGGTGTATAGGTACAGGTATAGTTGCAGCTGTTTATCTCCAAGTGGGAGATTGTTAGGATGTGGAGCTAAAAGCTTCAACTAGTGCAAATAGGGAGGAGGTTGCTGAGTTCTAGGGAGACCAGCATCGGCATAGTGCAGTGCACAAGGCAACCGATGATGATAGGATGGACAGGAAGGAAACTGATATTGACAGGAGATCAACCAACGTCGGTCACCTCCAGGTAGATAGGGATCGATGTTGGTTGCCTGTGGCAGTTCCAAAACTGCTTATTCCATAGATAGTTCATTTGTTGAACCGAGTGTTTGCATGCAAAGGCTATTTTTGGTCTTGAGTTGTGTGTCTAATTATTGTAATTAGGATAGTCTAATTATTGTATGCATGAGATCTATTTAATAGACTCATAGGCTGTAGTGTAAACTTGTAACTAGGGAGTAAGAGAGCTACAAGCTCCTTTTGAGAGAAGAGAGCAATGGAGTGTTCCTCCTAGTGCCACAGTACCAAGGTGGGTACTAGTTTGGAGAATCAGTAGGGTTCTTTATATTTGTATGATCTTAGTCAGTAGGATAGCATGGATTCTTTTTGGAGATCTACAATGGTGAGTAAAGTCTAGTGATTTGCAGGTAGCAGCAGAGAGCAGGAGATCTACTTGGAGTATGGTTGTGTACTTAACGTATTGGCAGCATGTTAATGACTAGTTGGAGAGGTGAACATCAATTCTATATTAGAGTTGATTGTTGGGACCAAGAGAGAGAGGGAAGAAGGTCTTGAGGTGTGGCGAACCTTTGAGGTGGAGGAAGAAGTGGCATCTTCCTTATTGTATATTCTTCTGAGTGATTATTAATACAATTGTGTATTGTCTCTCAATTCCTGTGTTGTTTCATATTTCTAGTTACTTATTGATTCTAGTTAAATTCCATGTTTAGTTGCTAATACAAGAAGTAATCATATGTGCTCTATTGTTGGATCAAGATCCTGACATAAGATTTGGGGTTCTTGACTTCATATTGGTCTTATATGGCATTTAGGACTAGGTATGGTGCTAAAGTTTCAATTATTTATAAACCTTTGGAAAAGTTTCATTTGTATTCTTATGTGTCAAATTAATCTAACATAAATTTCACTATTATTGATAATGGAGACCAATTCAATGACCAAGAACCAACTGCATCTCTAGATGGTATACCTAATCTTTTTCTAGATGAATAGGTTAAGTAAAACCATGAGTTTGATCCTCTCAAGAATATTGAGGAAACTAGTATAGGAGTCTATTGTATGTATGAGGAAGTATCAAACATAATATCCCTTTTAAATATTGGATGAATATGAACAGGGAATGTGGCAACTATTATTTGATGGTTCAAGGATTTAAAATAGAGAAGGGGTAGGTATAAAGCTTATTTCTCCTTCCAAAGATAAATACTATTCTATAATTAGATTCCAATTTAGATAATCTTTTAACATAGTATAATATGAGGGACTTGTTCATGGCCTTTAATGGGAAAGCAAGAAAGGTATAAAGTAATTTCAAGAATATGGGGATAGCAAACTAGTGGGACAACAAATTAAAGGGTAGAATGCTACCAAAAATATATTGTTGAAGGCATACAAAGATAGGATTTGGGATCTCATTGAAGACTTTGAAGCCTTCAACTTGAAATCAGTCCCAAGAGAGAATAATAATCAGTATGTTAATAAATTAGCAACAATAAGAGCTCATTTTAATATCCCAAATGATTTGTGAAGTGGGAAACATCAGCCACATGTTAAGGTATTAGTTAGACCATCTATTATAGTTAATAATGTAAGTTATAAAGTCTTTGATAGTGATAGGTAGATGCATATTTTCTATATGAGGAAGTTGAGTTCTCCTCAAAGAATCAAGCCAAATTCTAACAACAATATGGTGACCAAATAGTGCATATGTAGTCCAAATTTTTTTGTAAAGGATTGGTGACCCTTGAAAGTATCTTTGATGAATAATATCAAGAAAGAAAAGGAAAAGTAGGCATGTATATAAATGAGGAGCATTTTGAAAGAGTTGAAATCTTCAAATACAAACTCCTCAAGCTAGGAAATGTATGTACTAAAGTTGAGAAGGATGTTTTTTTTGAATTATGTAGGGAATTTTTAGATGTCTTTTCATGATAATATGGTGACATTAAGGTTTTTGACCTTGGTCTAGCTCAACACACCATTGAGTTAGATCCAAGTACAAAAATTGTAAAACAAAATTAAAGACCCATAAATCCTAAGGTTGAGGTTTTGATGAAAAAGGAATTAATCAAGTTTATCAAATCAAACATTATCTTCCCTATAAATCACTCCTCATGGGTTGTTAATCTAGTTCCTGTAAGGAAGAAGAGTGGGTAAATCAGATTGTGCATTGATTTTAGGTATTTAAATAGGGTGTCTTTGAAGGATCATCACCCTGTACCTTTAATGGAACAAATAATTCAAATGGTTTTAGGGTTTGAATGCTTCTCACTCTTAGATGGGTATTTAGGTTATAACCAAGTCTTGGTTCAGGAACAAGATCAATATAAAACTACCTTTACAACCAAATGGGGCACTTATGCCTAAAAAATGATGCCTTTTGGAATATTTAATGAAAGAGATACATTTAAAAAATCCATGTACATGACCTTCCAAGGTTTAATTAATAATATAGTGTTAATGTACTTTGATGATATCATTATTTTTTTAAAAGATGCTAGTGATCACTTGGCTCACTTAATACTAATTTTTGAAAGGAGAAGGTAGTTTGGGATATATTTAAATCCTAAAAAATTCATTTTTGTAGTTCCTGAGGGAAAGATACTTAGACACATTATCTCAAAGGAAGGGTTAACCATAGATCCTAAAACAGTGAAATCTATCTTGGCCTTGTCTCCACAATTGCATAATAAGGGAATGAAAAGTTTCCTTAGAAAAATAAACTTCATAATAAGGTTTATACTTGGTTTTAAAAACCTTGTAAAATTTTTGACATCCATGTTGAAGAAACATAAAACATTGATCTAGACTAAATAAAGGAGAAGTAACTTTAAAGCTATAAAGTAAGATATATCACAAACACCTACCTTGATGAATCCTACCTTCTCCAAGGATTTATTTTGTATTATTTCTCTAATATTGACACCATATCTACCATGTTAATGTAATAAAATAACCAAGGAGATGAATAACCCATTGAATTTTTTAGTCAAGGGCTTGGAGACTATGAAGAGAGGTATACTTTTATAGGGAATCAAGTCTTGGTAGTCATAATAAGATTGAAAAAGTTCATATATATGGTCTAAAATAAAAATATAAGCATCATGGTATCTCACCAAAGTGTCAAAGACTTCCTTCTTAATAAGGACTTGAATGATAAGAATGCAGGTTGGATTATTAAAGTGATGAAATATGATGTAGAGACTAAGGTCACCAAACTAGTAAGAGGGAAAGGCTTATATGGTCACCTAGCATGTGATATTCAAGGGACTAAAGAGGAAGATTTTGTACTAAAATATTATCCCAAAGTAGTAATACCTTCACATGTTCCAAGTTGGATATAGGACATGACAAGGTTCTTACAAATAGGTGAGTGTCCAACTAGGTCAGATATGTCAAAGAGTAAATACTTTAGACTTCAATATATACCCTATGTCCTTGTATATGGGGTCCTTTTCATAAAATATCTTAATGTTATATTGCTTAGATGTGTGGATATTGAAAAAATAAGCATAATTTTGGAAAAATTCCATAATGGGCTTATAGGTGGTCATTTTTATCCTCAAACAACAACATTAAATATCATGAGAGTAGGATACTATTGGTGTAATCTCTTAAAAGAATCCTATGCATGGGTTATAAGGTGTACAAAGTGTAATTTATTAGTTATAAAATAAAGGTTAACAACCCTACCCATCAATACAATCCAAGTTGACTAACCATTCATGTAATAGGGGCTTGATTTTATAGGCATGATTAATCCTACCTCAAGTTCAAGTCATAAATGGATACTCACAACCATGAATTATTTTACAAGGTGGGTAGAGGCAATATACCTTAAAGAAGAAAATGAAAAATTAGTCCTTGATTTCTATGAGATCATAGTAACTACGTTTGGAACACCATCAACCATAACTTATGATAATGCATTACCATTCATGGGTATGAAGGCAAGTAAATTAGAAAATGAGCATGGTATATATTTAAGTACATCCTCTAATTACTACCCCCAAGAGAATGGGCTTTAAAAATATAAAAATAAGAGTTTGATCAAGATCATTAAGAGGATGGTTGATGAAAATCAGAGGTCTTAGCATATAAGGTTTAAGATAGCCTTATGGGTTGATAGAGTCACTCCTAAGAGAGATGTAGGTAACTCACCATACATGCTTGTGTATGGTAGAGAAGCCAAATTGCCTATTTGTCTTGAGCCACCTACTTTAGGGTTAGAAATCAACTATAACAAATAAAAAATAATCCTATGGAGGTAAGGATGGCATAATTGATGGAGCTATAAGAGAAGAGAAATGAATCCATGCATACTTTTTAATATCATCAATCCCAAATGAAGAAAACTTTTGATAGGAGATCTAGTGCAAGAAAGTTCCAAGAAGGTTATCTTATTTTAAAGTGGGATAAAGATAGGGATAATCCTAATAATCATAAATTTTTTGATACATTATATATATATAATTAAAACCTTTCTACTAAGGTTATTTTGATGTTTTGTACAGAGGTTAGGTGCATTTATTTCACATAAATGTTTAGCACAATGTTTTGAGCGAGTTTGTTTTTTTATGCTTTCCCTAAATACCTTTGACATAGTGTGCTTATTTCTTATTATGTGGTTTGGTGTGAGTTTGTGTCTTCAAGAGGCATGTTAGTTTTAGATCATAGTATAAGAGTGACTCAATTTCACAATGGAAGGATAAGGCCACTGATCTATCAACATTTTAGGCATGTTAGCCTTATGAATCACCAATTTTTTGACCAATTTTGACCCCCAAGTAAAAATGGTCAACCCCTATAGGTTGAAACTTTTTCATACAATTATTCAATCTTGTATATGGTCTTGTAATGGTCTTCATGTGGTAATATTAGTCATTGATTAGCATTATTTAAGGTTTGGTCTCACATGTACTTATATAGTCTCAAGGTCATTTATGAGTTAATGTGTATGTCATGGTGGTCAAGGTTTAACATTGGGATAAATCCTTATATAAGGTTTTTTATATGTCTTAAAAGTTATATGTTCATGCATTAACCTTTTATCATGTTGTTATACATCCAAAAAGTCTTAAGTCACCTTTTTAGGCCAAAATGGATGAATTATACATACTATTATAAAGTAAAAACATTTAAAGAAGTGTTATAACATGCATGATGCCATAAAATGGTCAAAAAATAGTCAAGGTCAATAGAAACATGTAGTTCAATATCCAAGTTAAGATAATGACTCCTTTGAAGGTTATTATAGGCACTTGTACAAACTTGGGAGATATATTTGTAGGTGAAATTGGTTTATAGGTTCCTCTTTAGCTTCCATAGGCCATATGCATGCTTGTAATGAAGTTTCAAGTCCCATATATGGAAATATCACTCTCTCCCCTCCATCGCTCCCTTCATAAGGTCATAAAGACTAATTTCAAATGCATGGCATGATATGGAGAGAGAAATTTGGAGGCTAGTCTTTTTTTAGAATAAGGAATCCTAGTAATATTCAATTTTTTGGTATTATTTTGTAGATTTAGCTCATCTCTTTATGAACAATCATTAAGAGTTCAAGAAGGGTCTAGTTTTGATCTTATTTATTCACTTAGGAGTTCAATGGAGGAGAATGTTTTTTTTGAGTTGTTTTTAGAGATAAAATTAGTCATTTTAATTTTATTTTCATCAATCAACTCAACCTAATTAAGTGCCCTCATCAAGGAAACTAGCGTCTCAAGCATATAAAACATACCACCCCAACTGCAAGTGTTTTTGGTTGGTTTGAAGTGTTGACATTCTCAAAAGTATCCAAGTGGCTCATTATTGTGGAAAAATTCTCAATATCAAATGATTCATTTGATCTCCCAATTGATCCTTTGTATACAATCCTCAAGTAGTGGCAAGGTGTAGTGTATGAATAGTCTCCTCCATGCCTCATTGTTAAACATGACCCCAAATAGTAATAAAAATCCAATTGATAGTATGTAAATATGATAGTGAACAAGTTGGAATCCCAAGGTAATTAGAATTGGGTCTAAATGTATTCTCTAAAAAGGGTTGGAAGGTTTTTTATTCACCCCAAGGTCTATAGATTTGTTAGTGAGAATTCGTGAGTCTTAAGTCTCATGTTGAAGACACTCAAATAAAAGAGATACATGGTGTATGATCCTAAACACTCATGTGACTATGAAAAGCCCCATTATATCATCAAGGAGCATGAATGAAAGTATAGACTCCAAATTTCATACACAAATCCTTGCACATGAGTTGACCTCATACAAGCTTGTATATATAAATGGGAAAATTTGAGATTGTATAATGCTAGAAAGAGATCTACAAGATATTGTGGTAGATTATAGGAATTAAAAATGAGTGGATATAACAATAAAAATGAGTAAATAAGTTATCTTCAATAATCCATCCAAGAAAAAAATGTAGACCTACAAGTTATAGACCTGTAGGTCCTCATTTTGGACAAAAACCAATGGTTATGCGAAGAAGATAGGTGTGGAGACATGAATTAGTGAAGGTAAGAGATAAATAATAGGACAATGTAACACCTGAGCTAGTTGAGAGTCAAAAAAAATTTTAAATTACTGGTGTCATGGCCATTAATTGATTTCACAAGCTTAGGCACTCATACATATGTCTGTGTATGAAAACAAGGAGGAAAAAGTTTGAAGATGTTATAAAAGGCCAATGTAACTTGTAGGATAATGAGAGAGAACTTACAATGAATTTTTATTTCTTTTAAAGTCTCAGTGACCATAATTGAAGAAAGATAATTTTTCAAAGCCTAACATTCAAAAGGCTCTCAACCATCATCTACAATCATATTTCAAAAAGTGTATGTTTGTGAAGATATAGGGTTCTTGAAAAGTTTCAGAGGATCAATAAAGGGTTATAAATTCTAAAAATTATGATAAAGGTAATTGAGGTGCTCAATGACTTGTATTAGAGTTTGAGACTCTAATATACATTCAAAACTCCAATTACCACCACAAGATTGTAGTCAAGTTGTTTTCAAACTTGAAAATAAGATGCCACACACATAGTGAGATAGGATTTTAGGTGAGAAAAAAATTTCAAAAGATTCATTTAAGGTTATATAAATTCAAAATAATTTTAGAATAAGTGACCCAAATAGGACTCTCTAAACCCTTGTATACACATAATCAACATGACACTTATAAGCTTGCTTGCCTAATCAACTGCAAGATACCTACTTGTTTTTGAAGACAAAGTAGTATGAGGGGAAGAAGAAAATAATTAAAATGATATTATAATTTTCATATGACTTTATATTCCTTAGACTTAACAAAGAGGATGGCAATGTTGATAGGTTCTATTTAGGCCTATAGAGCCTAAGACTACATATGCAGACCTATGTACATAGTCATGAAGAGTAGTTTGATGGAGGTGAAATGAGAATAAAATAAAATATATTAGTGTATAAGGATGGAATATATCATAACTAATTATTCACAAGTATAATAAAATAATATAAGACCATTTAGGACTATAAGACCTCCTCAAACTCTTCAACTACATAATTGTAATTCTAGGCAGAATTTCTCTTTCTCAATGTGACCTTGACATTATGCATGGGACCCAACAGATTTTAGGGATGGTAAATATGATTTAAAAATAAAAACTTCTAGCATTATTTGTTCATATAGGTCTCCAACCTTAATAAACAATGTCTATGATTGCAGACTACTCTCCAATGGCATGGTAGAGACTTCAATACCAAATTTCTGTGCTTATAACTATACAAAATATTTTCATGGGATATTTTATTCCTAGGGAAAATTGGGGATATTATTGAACATTAGATGTGTGGCATTGGTTTATGAATTAAGGTCCCATGGTTTATGAATAATCATTAAGAACCCAAATAAGTTTAAACCCTCCTAGAACCCTAATAAGGACCCAATGTGAAATATTGGTCTCTAAGGTTCATTAAATGAATTATATTATTCCTTAAACATCTCAAAAAAAATTATAAACTCCATAAAGGTCCTCAACATGTAATTTTTATATACTTTAAATTATATATATACCCACATGGCATAGAGTCTCAAAGTATCCTCTTACCTTCTTGTTCTTGAATATTTAAATTTTGTAGATACACATCTTTAGTCTACTTTACAATTTTGGCTTTTTGTTCCTCTACTTCTCACTCAGGTTTGAATAAACCCTTTAAGTCTAGTCCTCATCATTATCACTATAATATGTCTATTATCTATTGTCCATGATTATATTGCATGGTTTCACCAAAAACTACTCTTTGTATTTATTGGTCTTGTAATTTTTGATAGATATATTCAAATCTTTAGTTTTTTCCTATGTAGAGGATTTTTTTCACAATGATTATACTTATGCTCATCCATGACATAAAAATATCTTAAAATTTTGAAGAGAGTTCTATATTAGGGGATTCTCATCCTAACAGACAAAGGTTTAAATAAAATCTTATTGAACTTGTGTCTAATTTTTAATTTCCTACCTATATTACTAGTGCATGTACCATGTTTTTAGAAGACATTCTATAATATACCTAAATACATGTACCCAATATATGGGTTCTACACCTTACAAAGACCATATATTGACACATTTATGAATATGCATTTCAAGACATTGTCCTTTATAGAATAAATCACCATTGACTCATGATCACATGTGCTATTTGAAATTGAGCTCACAATAATTCATAAGCATCTTCTTAGTGAAACTAATTTGACTATTTACTATCCACCATGTTGTAACAATTCCCTTTAGAGCATAATTCAATGCACTAGCTCAATGATCTACATTTGGAACATGTTACTCTAATTTGTAAATAATTTATCCCAAGTCCTTGGTTACAAATTATAAAGATAATTATCTCTCTATAACGAAAACCATTTGCATTGGTATTATGTCATGGGCTCTTCTCACCCAATTCATCATATGGGTGTCTAAATCACCACTTACTAGAGATATAATTTCTCATGGTAGAACACCTTCATGAGTCAGTTCAATGGAATCCATGTATATTGCATCCACTTGATATATCAATTATAATTTGGACACTTTTGGTTATTTAAAATAAGGAGACTTGCATTCTCCTATATGGAACTTGTTATTTTTTTATCACATGTCTAGATAAAGGTTACTTTATTTTTTGTAATGGCCAAGATGGTTCTATCTTTGAATGTAAAAAGTTAAATTCTATAGTGCATAATGTATTTTACTTATGCTCTATGCCAAACTTAAACCAATGATTATCCCCATATTTATAAGGTGAGTTAGGATCTTTAGGAATGATATAGGGATTTATTTGATCTTTATTTAGAGGTATGATGAAAATTGTATCCCCTTGGTACACCTTTAACTGATTACGCAATATGTTGGTGGTCATCTAATCATCATATGCTAACTTCTTGTTAATCAACATAGGGTATTTCACTTCATTAATATTCATAATATGAATTTAACATCACCTCATACACTTAGATCAAAAACTTTAAATTCTACATCCTATAGTCACCCAATAGGTTCTACCCTTCCATAGTCTATCAGACACAACATAAATGGGTTATAAATGAGATAAGGTTTTCCAATGGATTTCCATGTCGATTGAGGGAACACAAGTACTATACTTAAAAATTTAAATACTACATTTTGAACATCATACCTTACTAATTAGATATCTATTTTAGAGTCAACATCCCATGGTTTCTTGGTATTTACATACCATGCCACCTTATCAATGCACTATTTACCTTTTTATGCGTAGTTTAATAGATTTGTGATGTTATACAATATATCTTCATATAGAGTGCTTACCAATTTGAGTAAATTGATAAAAGTAGTAACTACTCCATCCTACCTCATAATTTGTATAATTCAACCATACATTTATGCATCAATGACTGAAGCATCACTATTAGACATAGTTTGGTGTTGTATATTTTATAATACTTGTACTCCCTGATACACCAAATCCTTTTTGCTTGTAGAATAAGGCTACTTGTCATGGTGCACATTTTAAATTTTTTGATCTTGTGACATATCTAAATATGGTAATCCTTGTTCTATGTGATAATGTTAGGTGACTGCTTGTATGTATACAGGATCCCATGGGTGTGAATTCACCATGTTTACATTTTTTATCTATTTTTATTTTCTTTACTTTTCTAAAATAGGATAATATAATGTGTGATACTACCCTAAAACTTTAAAATACACACAATAGACCTATCTCTATGTATTAGTTGGATAATTCCATGCGAATTGATGGTATTCCTCACAAAAATAATAGATAATCAATTTTTAACCATGTATCTCATTTGGTATATGATTACCTATTTTGCATCTACCTTGGTACCTACCTCTATTTCCCCTTGTCTCTTTTGAAAACCCTAATCTTTTTATTTTTTACCATCATATTATCGTCATCACTACAATGAACCCCACCCCTATTTTATTGACCATCATATCCCCCATAGGTCCTTTGGGCTAATCTATGCCCCATCATGTATATTTTTATTGGGATGAAATAGTGTTCCATTATTGTTGATATTAAGGAGATGGAAAAGTCCATCATGTTTGATATTGTGCATACTTTGGTGTCCAACCTACTAAGCCCTTAGGATCATATTGAGGTGAGGTTGGTACCCATCCAAGAGAAGTTTGAGTTGTAGTTATCATTTTTGTTTGGTTTTGGGACCCCTTGTTTCGTAATAGGGATCTATTACACTACTATTATGAAGACATTCTTGGTGATGTCTTCCTTTAATTATTCGAGGGATTTGAAATTTTTATCATCATGATATTATGACTTGTATAAATTATAATATAGACTCTATTATTGTTAGGTTTACTATTTTGAGAGATGAAAATTTTCATTTACATGCCATACTACATGGTATATATCACATAATTTTGTTTTAAATTTTTGGTAGTCATTCCTATGGCTCCCCTATTTTATGTACTCTATAAACTAGAGACCTAGTTTATGCATGTTAGTAATCCATATTTCATAAAAAATAATATAATTTGTTTCTAGTTTTTATAGTAGGTTGTGGAATATCTCCATAGTCCTCTATTTGTTCCACATGGAATGTAGCTTCTCAAACATCCTTCTTGATAAGGAACTATGTTTGAATAATGGCCCCATGTGTGTGTGTGTGTGTGTGTGTGTGTGTGTGTGAAATGCATTGCTTCCCCCATAAATACATGGGGAATGATAGCCTCATTTAAAGTATGAGAGATTAGGGTCCTAATCCAAGGTCTTAGGCCTTATACAAACCATGCAGTCTTATCATTACCCTAAAATAGAAATTGTAATCTATTCATCACATTAGAGAACCTGATTTTTGATGAATCTCTTTTAAGTCTTAGATTATCTAACTTGCACACTTTTTCATTTTTAATTCTCTAATAAATTAACCTTTGTATTTATAGATTATTGATTTAACAACATCATTTTTATACATTAATTCAATATCTCTTCATATTAAGGATCCTAAGATCTTTCACTTTTTTGCATCCTCTTTAGTTATACATTTAACCTATTGTTGACCATTTTTGGTCACCATGGAGGAGCACCATCCAAAATAAGTTTAGTGTTTAAGGTTCATTTGAAGTTTGGTGAAGGGGATAAGGCATATAGGGAATCAATACTTCATGTTTTAAGGTTTTGGTATTCACATGTCTTGATGTGAATTACTTATAAAATCAAAGTACTTGACACATTTTAAAAAATTGGCCTTTGCGTGTTTTGGCAAAAGACTAATCAGAACTTTTATTTCAAACAACATTTTTGAAGACTATGAAAATTATTCAAGTTTTTAGGTCTTTGAAAAAAATGTTGTGACTAGTTAGAAAAAATTTTCCAATTTTTTTTTTGAAGGTTAAAGGTTTGAATAGAAGTTGCAAAGCCTAAAATAATACTGAATAAATATTCATGAGAATTTTCTAAGTGTTTTGGTCTTCAAATCAACATGTTGTGAAGACACTTTTATTCTAAACAAATTTTTTAAATATCAATGCTAGATAGAAGTTGTGACAACAAAAGTTTTGAAGACTATGAAAAAGTTGGAAAAGTAAAGGGAAAAAAATCAAAACTTTCACATGAGGGTTCAAAGACAAATCTTCCAAAGATAAACGGTGTGAAAACTAAGAGAAAGTTAGAAATAAAAGTCACAAACAAAGTTTTGAAAGGTTAGGTATTTGGAGGTTTTTATAAAAACATTCATGAAAGTAATTTTCAATAAGAATAAGGTTTGGGTTGTCAAAAGTTAGAACTTTTGCACAAAAAAATGTGAAGTAAAAGCTATGAAGGCTAAAGTCTAAGTGAGATGAACTGATACAAATATATTGAATGACTACCATGTTTCTTCATGAGACATCAAAAAAAAAGTAGATTAATATTGACTAGCATCCACCCTTCATGAAAATGTCGTATCCGACTAGCTCAATACCATCAAAGAAAATTCCAAGCTTGTAGTGAGTGAACTCAACATAGAATAGCCAATATTGAGATTGAGTCACTCAATGGGTATAGAGAAATAGATGGTATCTAAGTCAACATTTTTTTAGTGGGTGATACCTATATAAAGATAGTTCCCAAATAAAATTAGAATCAACAAAGTAATTTGTCAAGTTTTAAAGTAAGTAGGTGTTATAAGCTTAACTATCCAAATCATACATTAATGATATGGTTGAGTTATGGCTAAAATAAGAGACAAAAGTAGTAGAATAAAGGCCAAATATTCTAAGGCAAGTAATTATAAAAATATACAATAATATTCCTACACACATAAGCATACAAATTAAGTTATGGTTGTTGAATTATTAAATATTGATTGTTACACAACCAATGAGAAGAAGAGGATGAGATGACAAGTTCAAATCTGAGGCAATCATCACGATACCTCAAGGATGTAATCATGAACCTAATTAATTTTTTTAATCTCTATCTAATTTGTATAAATATTGTGTCTTGAATTCTGATATTAATTTAATTCCTTCAATTGTATTCTCTATTGTAATAAATGACCCATGGGCTTCCCATTACCTATAAAATATCAAATATTACATTGTAAAATTGTTGACATTTCTAAGCATAGTAATACGGCCAAAAATTTCCCTCTAGGAGCCCCTTTACTACCTAATCCTTGCATTTTAATGAGAAATGAGTTCACCTTTCTCAAATTTCCTTGAATTCTTTGTGTATTTTTATGGTTTATTGATCTTTACCTATGGATAACTTTTATCCCTCTCATTTTTGTCCATCCCTTTACACCTATGTGCATAACTTGTCTCTCTCTTGTAGGTAGTATGTTGTGTGCATTTAGGTCTATACAGACACTATCTATGTGTCATTTGTTGTCCCTCTTAGTGATGTATTGTGTTTTACACCTTCATACAAATCAGTTATGTAATTAAAGTTTCCATTTTGGAGTTTATGTGATATTTTCTCATCCTATGAAATTTTTAGTGTGTTATCCAAGGCATGTAGAGGTGTTCTATTTAATTTTGGTACATCACCATTTCCATTTCATAAATACCCTCTCCCCCTTTCCCCCTCGACATATTTAGATTTAGATTTAGTAGTATATTTCCTTTCAACTCTTTTAGGCCTGCAAGTTGATCCTAAATCAGATGCATTTAGATTGGAATGAAGTTAACCTTATTTAAAGGTTTATCCCAAGGATGACAATAATCTCACACCTTGGGGCACATTATCTAATTAAACCATTTTTTAATTTAATAAGTACATAGTTTTAGTGATAATACTTTATAACACATCTGGCGGGATAGTTTGATGATCTTTATATCATCCATTAAAGTATTTTGGTGTGTTCTTTAGTGCAGGGTTAATTTTAAGAGGCCCTACTAGAGAACCTATTAGAAATATTCGATGGATATAAGGAAATTTGATTCTTTGGTATGGAGAATCATCTATGGGTGATGGTGAATCTTTTATCAATGTTTTCTCCCATACAAGAACATGGTTGAGTTGAATGATGGGATCAAATGATCAAACTAAATAATTAGGTTGAATGATAGAGGGTGAGTGATAGAACTAAATTTCTTGGCTGAATAACTAATCCAAATGGTAGAGCTAAATGATAGGGATAAATGATAAAATAGACTAAACTAGATGATTGGTTCAAATGGATAAACTAAATGGCATTACTAGATAGTTGGGATTGATGATAGGACCAAATGGTTGGATCAAATGGCTGAGCCAGATGGCTATATCAAATGGTTAGGTTAGATGACTAAACTAGATGGTTGGGCCAGATGGTAGTGCCAAATGGTTGGGTTGAACAATTGGGATACTTGGATGGTCTAAATGGTTTGGATAAATTGTTAGGTCATATGAGTGTGTTGGATGGTTAGATCAAATGAATGACATGAACATCTAGTATCAGACAGTGATGTTGGGACATACTGAAGGTGACCTATATGGCTGATCTATAGTTTGGTTACTAAATCACCTACCCTGCTCTATAAATACTTGCATCCACCCTCATTTTTAACATTTTATAGAATAGATTTTGCATCCCCCTTTGTATCCATGGAAATAAAACACATTTACAAGAACCTCCTATGCTCAAATATTTTGAGGCTCATGTAGGAACCAAATGCCTACAATGATTAGATTCAAGAAAGAAACTTTATTAGCCTATTGTACATGCCCCAATATGATATAGACATGGTGATATTAAAAATTCTCATGTATTAATATTACCCTAACAAGAATATCTTCACCATGAATGTGCAATCTAGAATAATTTATTTTGGTATGTCACCAGAAGATATTCCTAATCTAATAGGTCTTCCATTTCACAATGAAACCCTAATGAGTTTGAGAGCAATAATGATAAATGATTACAAGAATTTTTTGGCCAATAATTTTGGGTTACATAATGATTAAATAGGTATGTACTAATAAATTTGTTTTTATATTCAAAATTCAACTTTTTTGATGTAAAATCCTTGTTCTCTCTTTCGTTTTAGATAGTCAAAAGAGGGGCCTCTAGGTCGAAGCCATTAGTCACCCTTTTTATAAATTAATGGATCAATTTTTCTAATCCAGAATAGTATTTTAGGGAAGACCAATATATATTCCCTATTGGGCACTATTTTACATTATCTGTACTCTTTTAAAATATAGATTTGGTTGGTGCTCTTTTATTTTTGCTAAGATAAGGGTTGAATTAAATTATGCTTATACCAATCCCAGTTCCACTATTTTTTGTTCAAATTTTATTCTCACATTGTAATATGAATCCTTATTTGACCTCCAAAAATCATAGTTTACAACTATGCTTGATCCAAAAATGATGATAAATGTTTTGTCTATGTATGAGTAGGAGGTTATTTTATTTGTTCATTTGTTAATTTAGGGTTTATTATTTGGTTTTTTTTTAAATTGTTACCAAGGTAAAAATTAATAAATGTTTGAAATTTTTTTGATACAAATTATAGGAAAGAATTCATGCATCATGAAAATAATCTACCTCAAAATGACAATGTGTAGTTGAAGAATCTATAGATTCAGAGTCTACAAAATCATCCTTACAATCCTATAAACTTGTGAAGTGTCCACAGATTTATTTGATGTCATCTCTATGTGTATGTTTGTTATTTAAAAATTTCAAATGAGTTTTTAATTTTCAAGACTCAAGTGAATTATTTTAGTTATTTGTTTTATTATTGTAGTTGACTCAGAAAGAATTCAAATAGTGGAACAAATACCACCACAACAAACAATAACATTAGTTGTGCCTTCTAGACCATCTATGGAAGGTATTTTAAAATACATATTTCATTTTTTTATGGTTTTTGGTTTTTTATTATAGTTTTTTAGATTGAAATTTTGCATAATGTACTAGTTCAAAACCCACCTATCACTTGAAATACAATGCATATATTGGAGGAGAGACTGTCTCTAAATACAAGTAATAAACCTTTAATTTCAAATTAGCATATAAATTTTTTTTTTGAAATTTATTTATTTTTTGAAATAAATTAAATTTTATAGGCCATCTTATAACTATGAGGAACATTATACCACCACCTCCACCCCTGAACTAATTTTTCTCAATGGGAAATGCTCTTCCATTACAACCATTTCAAGGTCCATAACAAACTACAACACTACAATTATCAGGTTCCCAATTCCCCTTTTTCTCTGTCAGAGGTATATCGAGTGTATAGGGATTGACTTATTTGCAAAAAATTGAACTTGAAAAGGAATATATAGGGTTTGAAAGTGGTGTTTATGTTGTCACTAATATCAATCCACATGATTTTATCCAGGGAGAAGGAATAGATGTTCATATGACTATTCAGGAAAAACCTTCACATAGTTTGAATAGTCCCACCCCAATAAAGAATGTTGTCATGTCTGATGATGCCATTACATATTTTACACTAAAAAATTTGGTATTAGATAGTATTACTAATAATATTTAGATGGATTAATTGATGAATTAAAAAAATTGCATGTGTGGGAGTTTCAAGCGAAGGCATTGATAAAATAAATAAACACCCATTATCACAACCACTCCCAATGAGAAAATTTGTTTGTATTGGTGCAACATGAACCTACCAAGATTGATGCTTTGTTTTAAAAAGATAAATTTGGGTTAGTTTCTATTAGTAATAGTTATAATGATAATGTGTTGACTATTATACTTAACAGGTTGGAGAATTTGATTGCAAAAGCCTAGGCATATTATAATAAATGGGTGAAAGACACCAACCTTGTTTTTATTATGAATGTGGAGAAGGAAAAATATTTGGTAATGTGTCTTAATTATAATCAAATTTCATTTCATACTTATTTTTGTTCGCATCTAATTACATTTCATTTTAAAATGTAGGAAAAATATGAGATATTAAAAAAAGAAGCCAAGATCCTCAATGCACATCTAAAAAATGCATGGAAAAATTTATTATTTATCATTAAATTTAAGGAAAAGTTTGTTATGTTGAATAAACATAACAACACACTCCAAAAAATCATTAAGTAATAAGGATGGGATCCTTATTCCTTATTTAAGTAGAAGACAGTTGTTGATCTAAGTCTACTTTTGGTAGGAGATGCTGGAAAAGATGATAGGGAAAATTTTGATTGTATTAATACTACAACTATGGTTCTTGAAAAGGAATGGATATTGAAGGAAAACAGTGGCATAGAGGATGTTGTTTTTAAGAAATAATTTGAGAAAGTGGTTGAGAAAGAGGCTCAAAAAGTGGTTAAGAAAGTTGTTGATTAGTTGATAATCTGTTCTATATATTTGTAAACAATGTTTTCTATTAAAAATATATATTTTGAATGAAAATTTTAGGTTTATATATGTGTTGATCAATTTTTTGAGTTTTAATTAATAGGTGAGCTACATAGATTGTAATTTCAATTTTATGATGTTATAAACCTGTATTGTGTTAGGCCCCCTTTTGATATTTGTGATGCCCTTGTGAAACTCACATCTCAATATAAATGGATTAATGTCAATATATTCATTTATACAGTTTTCCCCCTAACACAATAATAATATATTAATATTTTGAAATCATCAGTTAGCAAGGAATAAGGAAATTCATTTCATAAAATGTATAATAATTATTGCATCTTATGATAAAAGAGTGAGTTGTTTTGTGTGTAAGATCTCTTCTTTATTATATTTGGATTGTTTCTTTAGTAAATCATGATTTGAGATGTCTTTGAGGCCATTAGAGGCACAATCATGTTTGGTAGAGATCTATGTTGAAGATAGTATTATGATAGTCAATAATGATGAGGATTCATCAAAGTTGAAAATATTCATGATTGATTGTGATCATGAACTATAGAATAGGACTCATGAAATCAGTTTTATTCATATGAAAATTGATATAAAGAAGAGATAAGGTTTTTACAAATATATAAACTATGTAAGGGTGAAATTATGAAAAAATAAGACTAAGTAGGAAACTCTTATCTATAAATAGGTACCCTATACGACATGAGTGTTATTCATACTCATCAATTTATGATTAAAAGGTTATATTTTATTTTATCACTTTATTCTATTTGAGAAGAACTAGTTTTAAGGACTATCATAAAAAATGGGTATTTTAAAATTTTATATGGTCTATTTTGATGCATGAGAACATGATTTGTCACAAGTAAAGGACTCTAAACAATTAAAAAAGTTTTTAAAGATCTTCATGAAAGTGATTTGGAATTGACATAGTTATTATAGTTTTTGAATAATTGAAAACATATAATAATTATTCCATCTTATGATAAACATGTGAAAAGTACTTACAAACAATTAGATAAAGTAAAACATGAATAAATTGAATATTAGTCACTAGAAACAAATTATAAAATTATATGAAATTGAAATTCAGAAACTTGAAACTAAAAGTCTAGCAGTTAAAACAATTCTACACAAACCTGATCATTGGTAGTGACATTTGCATTTATCGTGTTAGTACCATATTTAGTGTCATTATTTGCATCCTCTTTATTTATCATTGTATTTATGACACCTCTTATTTTAATTATATAAATCCATGTTGCCATAGCTTTTTCATAAGGAAACATATCCACTGCATAATATGAAACATATAATCTCAAATAGGTTTCTAAATTTTTGTCCAATATATTTCAAAGTTTTGACTTTATGAATGATAATGCACTGAATACTCTTTTATCTTCCACTAAGCTAGAATAATTATTTGACAAAGCTCATATAATATGAAATATTCACTTAGACCCTATAGTATACTATAAGGATAAAGTTTTTTCAATAGTCTTGTAATTACCCCATTCTCTATTGGCTCGCTTAGAAAATGATATCATTCAAACATTGTAATTCAAAAATGGGTTGACTGGGATGTTAGTATATCCTTTTCCAAAATACCTTTTATTTCTACTCCATTCACCTCTATATATTTACTAAAATGTTTTACAAGATAGTCCATGTATTTTTAAAATAATTTGCTAATCATATTTTGATTGTTATTTATGTTCCAAAAAATAGGATTCACAACTACCATAGCCTCTAACAAATCATCCCTTTTAAAATGATCTTTGATATTGAAAAATAAGTTTTGGGAAACTCTACTTAGTTTTATTTGGGTTTCAGATAGAACATTGTCATATAAGATACATGTTATAGGTAGTTCTTTAGATTCATCTCCCATAAGATTAGGTCTTTTGTAGGATATGTGCATTGGAATTTCCTTGCCATTAACAATAACAAAATATGATCATTGATATTCAACTTCAAATAAATATCAGAGTTCTTTAAATCTATCAAACATTGATAAATACTAAAAATAAGGCCTTGACACATTTTATTTAAAGTGTCTACTATATCTAGAAATTGACATATTCATTTTCTCAGCCTATGAAGTCCACAAATAAATGTATCTCTCTTGAGCATGTTTCATTAAAAAAATCATTTCCTTTAGCATTGGAATAATTCCATGTAAAGTTGGTAGTGTTTCCAAATCTATTAAATGGTACAACAAATCTTTTTCTTTGTCAATTTATCTATGATAATTATACATAAAACCTACTAATGATGGATATTCTTCAAAAATTTGGCATGCAGGTTCATACATAGAAATACACCTTGTATCAACATCTTTTAATAGTTTCTTACCATCAGTCACTACTATTTCAAATTTTTGGAACTCTAAAAATATTTTTGGACTACTTATATAATCATGTAAATCATGAATTAGATCCTTCACTTTTGCCACATTAGAAAAATTGCTAACCATTTTGTATGAAAGTTTAATCCTATGATCCATATAGTGAATTAGAATCATATATGGGTCAACTATTACTTGTAGACAAACACACAAACCATTTCGATGCCCCTACATACTTGATGCACCATCAACCCCAACACATACCAACTTCGTAGCTATTTCATAACCATCCATTCCAAGTTTATCTTTCAAATTTGATATAACCAATTTGTGAAGATTTTTTGCATTACTATTTTCTACCATTCTATGAACTACTAGTAGATGAGGTTCCCTTAAATAGTTCTCAAAATTATACACATGCATTTAAACCTAGGCTATTTTGTCATTTATTGTGACCTCATCAATAGCTAGTTAGATGAGCAGTGAATTTTTTAAATTTTTTTTCAAATCTTCCTTTTCAACCAATGCTAAACATTTTTCCATTCCAAAGCACTATTATCTGACCAATGTGATTGTGGAATATCCAAAAATTCATTATGTTGAAATAAAATCTTATAATCTAAAAAATCAAAAATAGGTATGCCTTTTTTAGAATATGGTATATAGAAGATAAATATATGTATTTCATTTTTAGATTGGTCTGCTTGACTTTTCCAAAATTTACTTTAATTGTTCCACCTTTCTCCACAAGATGTTTTTGATGTTTCTTATGATTTTCATACTCACGTCCATATCTTACATGCATGCATTCTTCCACATTTTTCCACCTGTGTGTTCTTTTTATCACTCCATTTGGGTGCTTCACTATCTCATATAATTTTACATAATTTTTCTCAATTGTGTCCAATTTTAGTTGCATTCTATGTTCCTTTCCTAGTTTACAGCTACATATTGCACATCTATATTCTATTGGAGTATCATCAACAATTTTAGGCTCTACATGTTCTATGAATGGAATTTCTTTTGCCCAGTCCACCTTAAAGGACCTTCCAATGTCCATCTAATTCTCTTCCTTCATGAAGATTTGTGAGTTGAGGTTTTAACTAAACTTTATGTTTGGTGAGAAGAAGAAATCTCTTCTACCATTTGAGTGTCATTTTCATTTTTATTAAAAACTAGAGGAACATCTTTAAGTGGTGGCATGTCATCATCAAATTTTTTTTTAACGGTGATATGTTATTCTAGTTGATTCTTTCTGGTGAGATAACAGTGGATATTTCTACATGTAAAATTATTTTAATATTATTGAATATTTGAAATCAAATTATGATAAACTAAAAAACAATAAATACCTAAATTTTGAGTGAATTGTAACTATGTCAAATTTTTGGTTGGTTCTTTAAAATAATATAATATGTATGATTTCCTTGATAATTATCTTGTTCTTTTATCATTCCCACCATATGCCATGATGGCCTATTTTTTTTGGCTATATTATTTGATGCTTTCATTCAGCATTGTCACCTAGTATAAGGGATTCATCTCTAGTTTTTTATTCTCTAACCTAGCACTATCATTTGGTTATGTCATTGCCTAACCTCTCATCACTAGAATTTAGATCCACCATTCAACTTTGTCATTCAGCTATTCTATTTGGTTCTTCTATTCAACTCTATCATTCATCGATAACATTTAGATCTACCATTTTGCTTTATTGTTCAACTTTGTCATTAAGCTTATCATTCATCATTGGTGTTCAGTTCTATCATTTATCTCTACCATTCATCATTGGCATTTAGATCTATCATTCAATAGTGTTATTCAAGTCTATGGTCCTCCAATTTTAGTTTTTCTTATTGGCTTGATTGGTATTAGTTAGCGGTTTTACTATATATATGTGGAAAATTGAAGTGCAATATTATATATTATTATAAAGGGTTGGCAAGCTAACCCCCCCCCCCAAAAAAAAAAATAAAAAATAAAAATTATATCCCTAAAATTAAGAAATTTGGTCTAATCTACTGACCCTATAAAATCACTAAACCAAAATCCTAAAATTATAATATTCATGTATTAATAAAATATTCACTGCTAAAATTTACCTTGCTTGAGTGCATCTTGCCTCTCAAGGGTGATTTATTCAAACCATGGAAACTCTAAGGATCAAATCCACTAGTTTAAGTAATATAATCATTTAAAGATTATCAAATATCAAGATTTAGGTGATATTCTTAATCTTTTCCTCCTTTAAAATAAATTTAATCGCCTAGTGACTTTGCTAGTGTGTACTTGTTCTTCAAGAAGTAGACCTAATTTTTTTATAGAATATCTCAATAGATTTCTAGTTTGTTTTAATGATCTAAAAAGTCATACTTTCCTAAGAAATAATATCCTTCCCTTCCTCTTTGTCCACTTGCATTTTTATGTCCTTTGATTGTCCATATCAGACTGAAAATGATGTTGGTTTTATCCCAAATAGTCCTATAATAGAAGGATATCCTCATTATCATAATAATTATCTACCTCTCACCCTTATTTAACCTTATTGTAATTATGATCATGCTTATAAGTAGCCTAAAAAATAATAATTTACTCCTAATCATCTTTGTTATCCTCCTAATAAACCCCATAATATGGACAATACAACCAATATTAGCCTCAAATATATATTATTAAACATACAATAATACTAAGATGTTGTTACAAGGGAGTACTATGACTTGTAGTAGGAAGAACTTGCTCATCAATATTATCTTCATCAATAGGAGAGAGATAATGCTTGGCTAGGTAGATTTTAGCTAAAGAGGATCAGATACGTCAAGTACTTGCTCAAGTGTAAGAAATCAGACCTTAGTCAACCTCCTCTATTCCTAGTTTTAGATAAGCTTCTCCCACCATAACTTAGGCTCAACCCATTCAAAATTAGGATCTCACATTCAAGATCACAAGCTTCAAGTAGGGGAAACATTCTGAACTACCAAGTAAGTTTACTTGTTTTAAAATCCCAAGTTTTAGAAGTCCCCATCCTTTGAAAGAGCCTATTTCTATGTAAAATCAGCCTATTATCCCTCAAGAATATCCCTCTAAAAATTGAATTCTCCCTTATCATTTTGAAGAGCCTCAAGCTTCTCAACCATGACATCCTAATTAGACCAAGCATCCTAATTTCAAGATGCCTAACCTTGTTGAGGTCATTCCTACTTCATTAGTTTGACCCTATTTCCCTCCCACCATCTCCATTTTAAAAGGAGGACCCATCGTATGGAGATAAAATAAAGACCATTTAGATGAAAAGGAGGATATTTCAAGTGAAGACGATGAGAAAAACCCTCTTTGTGCCACTAAACTAGAAAAATCATACATGTTTCAAGAAGAGGATGAGTATGATTAGCTAGATCAGCAAAATAATGAGCAAATGGACAAGGGTGGAGAGGAAGAAGATAGTATTGATGATGAGAATCTAATTTTGTCTAGTCAATATTACATTCTATGGCATGATGATAAGCTACTCTCTTAGATGAATGAGCTTCCATTTAATATGGGTAAGGAAGAATATCAGTCTAGTTGGCTTGGATTTGATCTCAATGATGAAGAATTTGTTCTTAAAAATGAAGGATTAAGTTCATTTGATGATTTATATTTTAATAATCCTAACATACTTTGGGAAATCTCTCTCTCTCCATTGAAAAATAAGAAGCAAGTGCATTTACTCCTACTCTAAGGAAGGATCTCAAGAAGGAGAGAAAGGTTGGGGCTATCAACTCCTTTGATGAGACTCCACTTTACATGATGGAGGACTTTGAGGATGAATAGAGCACTAAAAGACAACATATTATTCATAAAAGACCCTAATAAGCTCAAGATAAATTTTCAAATACTGGGAAATGATAAGGAGTTTTAGGACTTGTTTGAGATATTGAAAGTGGGTTATGTTCATCTTTAAGGGGACTATAGTCTGACTAACACTAAAGAGTGAATATTTGTCAAAAAAATAAATAAATAAGAGAGTCGTAGTCCATTAAATCTATTTTCCTAAGGGTTAGATTTAGTTGGTATTGATTGGTTTGATATTTTCAATGTTGGCTATCAACTCCTTGATAAGCTTGCAGAAACTTTCACACTTCTAAAGGACTATGCATGCATTTTTCGGTCTCATCCCCTCAAGAATTAAGATTCATCTCCTTTTGAGGATAAAAATTCAAGCATACCCATTTTCTTGTCAATACGAGTCCCTATCAAGTACCTATCCCAATTAGAGGCCAAAAAAGAGAAAAGTAATCAAATATTGTGCTTAATCTAGAGCACAAGATTGAGCATCAAGAAAGATATAATCAATCTGTATGTCCACTCTAATTTTTTATATTTCTAGTTAACTTATGTAGATAAATATTTTTTTTATCCTTGGATAAGTATATCACCAATTCAATGAGCACCTGATCCTTCTCCACCTTTAATTAACTATCCTTAAACATGAAAAACATTCTAAGTTGATAATAAAGGGTAGTTATTTTATGGAACCAATCAATGGATTTATTTAGATAGCCTTGTGATTGGTTTTTTAGGGTAGGTTAGATGTTTTATTTTCCCTAAGTTCCTACATGCAAATTGTAAATATTTTTATTTGATTTATATTATTCTAATTACATATGGCATAGTTTATTTTGTTTCCTTCTCTATTTTGTTGGAAGCATTTTTAGCTTTAAAGATTGACTCAGGTAACAGGGCTGAAGGTAGAATAAAATTGGAGATTCAAGGTAGATGGAATGTTATATGAAGGAGATCATGAATCTTTGATAAATTTAGATAGTATATAAGATAAAAACCATGAGAATATTTACAAATGCTTTGTAAGTGTGTTTAGTTCAATTTATTCAGTGGTAGGCTAAGTAGTTTGCAACTATCTTAAACATTCAGGATATGAGAAGTTTTGGATTATTATATGAATCCATTCCTAATGTATTGTTTCAAAGGATAATATATTCCTTATTATCATGTAAGTAACCCATAGAGGTCACCAAAATGTTGACCTATTTTTCACCATGGAGGAGTAACATCTGAATTCAGTTCATAGTTTTAGGCTTAGATAAAGTTTAGCAAAGGGGATAAGGCATAAAGGGAATAAATACATCATATTTTATGGTTTTGGTCTCTACATATTTTGAAATTAATTTTGAGAAAAGAAAAGGAATTAACACATTTTCAAAAGTTGGCCTTCATACTTTTTGGCAAAAGACTAGTCATAACTTTTGCTTTGGAAAAAGATTTGAAGACTTCACAAAAATTGTTTAAAATTTTAGGTCTTCAAAAAAATGTTGCAACTAGTCCAAACTTTTGTTCGGAAGGATATAGGTTTGAACATAAGTTATGAATCCTGGATAAATCTTCACTTGAATTCTCTAAGTGTTTTTGTTTTGAAAAAAATGTTGCAAAGACTAATCATAATTTTATTCTAAATAAAATTTTCAAAGACCAATGCTGGACAAAATTTGTGACAATAAAAGTTTCAAATATTAAGGTGAAATTCAAAAAAGGTAAGGGAAAAAAGTCATAACTTTCTTGTAAGTGTTCAAATATAAATCTTTTGAAGATAACAGTTGAAAAATCTAGGACAAATTTTGGAATAAAATTCATGAAAAAAAGTTCTTAAAGGTTAGGTATTTGGAGGTTTTTGAAACAAAATTCATGAAAGCATTTTTTTATGAATATTAAACCTTGGGTCATCGAAAGTCATAATTTTTTCACAAAAATGTCATAAAGAATCAAAATTCAAGTTTGAGTGAGATGCACTAATGTAAAAATCTTGAATGCCATCCATGTGTCCTCATGAGACATCAATGACATAGTAGATCAAGGTTGGTAGGCATCCACCCATTATAAAGATGCCCTTCTTAACTAGGTCAATAACATCAAAGAAATGTTTGAGATCATAGTGAGAAAAATCAACATAAAATATTTGATATCTATCTCAAATCACTCAATGGACAAAGATAAATAGATGGTAGATAGGTCAAAATTTTTGTATTAGGTGACACTTGTTGAAAGATAGTTCCCAAGTGACATTAGAATCAACAAATCAATGTGTCAAGATTTAAACCAAGTATATGGTAGGAGCTAAACTTCCCAAAGCATGAATTAATGAATATTATTTAGCCACATCTAAGAAAAAGAGACATACAATATAATCAAACCCAAATATTCTAAGGCAAGTAATTCCAAAATATCTATAGCTACATTTATACACACATAAAACAACAAATTAAAATATGGTTGTTGAATTATTAAATATTAGTTATTACAGGAACAATGAGAAGAAGAGGATGATGTGAAAATTTCAAGTTTGTGGAAATCACAACCATGCCTCGAGGATGCAATTAGGATCCTAATTAATTTTGTCTATCTTTATCTAATTTGCATAAATATTATGTGTCTCAAATTCTAATATTCAATTAATTCCTTTAGATGTATTGTCTATTATAATCAATGACCTGTGGGCTTCTCATTTACTATAAAATACTAAGTCTTACATTATAAAATAGATAACATTTCTAGGCATAGTAATGCCAAAATTTTCCCTCCAGTATCTCCTTCACCACTTGATCTTGGCATTTTAATGATAACTTATTTCAACTCTCTCCATGTTTCTTGCATTTTATGTGCATTTATTTTATTTTTCAATATTTACTTATGGATAATTTGTGTCCCTCTCATTGTTTTCTATCCCTTCACATCTCTATAAACTTGGATCTCTCTTAAAAGTTGTATGTTGTGCACATTTAGGGTTATATAGGCATTATCTATGGATCATTTTCCATCCCTCTTAGTGTTGTATTATGTCATGCACCTTCATACGAATCACTTATACAATTGAAGTGTCCATTTTGGAGTTTGTGTAATATTTTTCCATCTTATATAATTTTTAGTGTGTTATTTAGGTCTTGTAGAGGTTATTTGTCTAATATTTTTGAATCATCATTTCCCTTTTAATAACCCCCTCTCTCCCTTTCTGCCTCAATAGATTTTAGATTTAGAATTAGCAGTAGATTTCCTTTTATCTCTTTTAGGCCTGCATGTTGATCCTAAACCAGATGAATATATATTAAAATTAAGATATAATTATCTAGAGTTTCATCCCAAGGAGTGAAAGAGTCCCACACCTTGGGGGATGATCCCATTGTCTCACTGGACCATCTTCTAATTCAATAGGTTCATTGTTCGAGGGATAACACTTCTAATTTCATATTATAGGTTAACATGTACTATTTAGGTTTAGTAAACCCATCATATAATGATAAAGTAAAAAAAATACTACAATGATAACCATACTTCTTGTGCTCACACCTAAAAAAATAAATTTTTTGGACTAGACTTTATCGACATCTTAAAAAAATTTGCAACTTGAAATCCAACCTCAAATGATTTCTTATTATATAACACTTTCTTAGTGTCTTCACTATATTTTCCAAAATTATCTATAAAATTGTCAAACCATATATTATCTTTACTACCTTTTACAATTTTTCTTCTATTCTCTCTTGATAAATTAGGCATAGGGAATGTTTACCCTTGAAATGAATGATCCTTTTCTATGACTCTTACTTCATTTGAGCTTAAACTTGATTTAATGCTATGATTTAATGTAACTTCTTTAGAATATTGTTCCTTATCTTCTCAAAAAATTATCATCCCTTGTAACTAATATATAAAACTACATTCTTACTAATCTAATAGCTCCTCTACTCTCTTTACACTCTCTTCCATCACATCTGAATCCCTTTCCTAAAATATGTCCATTTTTTCACTCTCATCCATGCCTTCTTCTCTTTTAGGCCCTCTCATTTTCTCATTTCCATAATCTTCATAATCTATATCTCCTCTTTCAACTCCCATTCCTTATTTGTCTTATAAACTATACTCTAATCTTACTCACAGCTACATTAATATTTTTCTATTTATTCCATCTCTTCTATTGTTATAGGTCTTTCTCTAAACCTAGAATTATTTTCTCATTTTGATTATTTTTGTCTTCCATATTTTGGGTTTAGGTTCAAGTTTATTTTCATTCTTAATCATTCAATTCATCATCACACACATCCTTATAATGCCCAAAGTGACTACTCCATGTTAACTTGGATAGGCACCATGTCTTTTTCATAACCAATTTTTAAGTGAGTAGGTATTCACTTCAAAATATTTCCTATGATACCTATTATAAATAAATATTGCACAAATTTGAATGTGATGTACCATTTCATGGTAAAATTAGTGATATATCCATTGATGGCAGTCTTTAACCAATGATCTAATTTTGATTCTTTTTGTCTTCCATATTTTGGGTTTAGGTTCAAGTTTATTTTCATTCCTAATCATTAAATTCATCATCACACACATCCTTATAATGCCCAAAGTGACTACTCCATGTTAACTTGGATAGGCACCATGTCTTTTTCATAACCAATTTTTAAGTGAGTAGGTATTTGCTTCAAAATATTTCCTATGATACCTATTATAAATAAATACTGCACAAATTTGAATGTGATGTACCATTTCATGGTAAAATTAGTGATATATCCATTGATGGTAGTCTTTAACCAATGATTTAATACACACATCTAATCAATGTTCATATTTCACAACATTTCTATATTTTCTTCAGTCTACTCAAAGTACTCTATCTCTCTCAGTTTGAAGTGATAGTACTCAATTATTGACAACCATTTAGCTATCAACCCAAGCAATTTATACTAAAATATGTTTTACATATTTACATGTAAATGTTTAGTTATAACTCTCTCACAAATCTTCTTATTATCTTTACCTCTTCATTTATGAAGTTTTGAATTTTATCATCCAACCATCATTCCAAATATCTCTATCTAAGTAACCATCTTAATAAATTTCAAATATTCATTCTCACTACACCATTGTTAGCAGAGGTTCATGGGAAACCCATCAAAACATGTTAATATGTGTTTTTATGTGAATTAGGATATAGGTTTAGAAAACAAACAAAATTATAGAATAGGTCAAGTATTTATTTAGTTCATAATTACATGTTTATCCAAAGAAACGTAAACTTAAAATTAAAAAAGGTTCATTATTGCTACGTAAATAAAGGCATTTAAGTAAAATAGAGTATGCAATTTGCACAAAACTAGTACAAAATACATTTGGAAAAACCCCCATCTGATATCAATATTAATCTCTATAATTTATAACTCTTTTCCTATACAATTGATCACCATATAAATACCTTACAAGTCTATAGCATTTCACATTTTATCTTTTAAATTCTACCTCAAAGGAGTCTTTTCATATTTTGCGATCTTTTGAAATACATACATAGGCCAAATACATACAAAATGATATATGTTATACATCTCCCACTTGTCATGCATATACACTCTATGATTTTAATATTCTATTATAATATCAACACAATTAACTATTTAAGTAAGATACATGATGTATGTGAGTGGACTAATATAGCACCAACTTGTACACAACACTACCAATTTTTTGCAATATTATATAAGGGCCATAATACTTTGTAGACATTTTTTTACAATTTTTTTATTGCTTAAAATACATCTAATTATATGGTTACAAGTTAACAAAGACCCAATATCTTATGTAAAAATTCTTCCCACTTTGGTGTTGATTCACTTGTTACTTTATTCTATTATGTGCCATTGCCAAATTCTCTCTTAGACTAGTTTGTATCTCTTATTGATGTTGAATGTGTTCTTAAACATGTTGGTGAATAATAAGGCTTACTAAAATCACAGTGTATATTATATAGACGTGTGTGAAAATTGAAATATTTTGTCTTTTATATAATCTTTTGTATGTATTCAACCTTTGTAATAATATCATTAGACTTTAAAATGTGAAGAGTCTTTTCTTTTGGGCATAGTTAAATGTTAGAATATGAAGAGACAATGCTTTGTAAAACTCTATATATAGTGCTTCATTATATTTAAATATGGTTATGATCTAATAGAGATTAATACAATAGTTATGAAATGGTTTTCCTAAATATCTTTTATTTTTTTCTGCACGTAGTGATTACTCTATTTTCTTTAATTTATTAATCTTATAAAGTATGATAAATATTATGTTTATACTCTGTGTGTGTGTGTGTGTGTGGGTGTGTGTGTGTGTGTGTGTGTTCCTAAAATGATCTAGAATTTGAATGTTAATGTTTATTCTAAGTCTGAATTACCATCTATTGTTTACCTTAGTAACTATCTACACAAGCTATCCTTATAATTAGCATGTTTTGGAGTATTTTCTAGGAACCTTTGCTAACAATGGTTTAGTGAGCATGGAACTTCTTGTTGAAACATGTTGAGATGCATGTCATGAAAAAAAAATATAAAAAATATGGTTGGATGAAATAATTAATAATTTTATATAAGAAGTGAAAAAAAATAAATTAATTTTGAAAAAATTAATTTAATAGCATATCTATAGGTATATTTATGAAAATTTCTAGTGTAAATTTCTTGGGTTATTAGTTGTGTGGATATCTAGGTTGGAGTAATATTATTTTCAATTGAAGATAATGTAATTCATAGTTTTTTTGGAATAAAAATTAGACATCATGTGAAATTTAGATAATGATTGGACTCACATAAATGACTACTAGGTGAAGACTACTGTAAATAGTTACATTATAGAGTTTATTGTGCAAGGTTAGTTGGATTTCAAAGTTATGCATGCCATGCTTGTTAGAGGAATATGTGGGAAGTTAATACAATGAATATCTATGTTAATCAAGATTTTGGTTGTGGAAAAGGCCATGGTGCCTACTCTTACCAATATGGATTAGTAACTTTAGGCACTATGGGGATGCATGTAATAATGCAAAGCTGAGAAGAGCAACTTAATATTGAACCTAGAATATGGTGGATGAAAAGATATCAAATGAGAATAAAATTATAGGACTAGAAATATAACTAAAATAACAAAGGAGATGGAATAAAGTGATTAATACAGATTTAACTAAGAATATGAGTAGGAACAAAGTGGGATATTCTAAAGAAAGAGGAGTTTGGAAAGAGGTTGTGCAAGATGATGGAAGTAAAGAATACAGAGAATAGACAAAATATGAAATATAAGGGATCAAATAAGAATAAATAAATAGAGATAGTGTAGATATGGATCTGAGTGAGCAGGAAGAAGAAAGTAGGTTGACAATAAAATAGTTATAGGACATGAATAGATCACATTTAATAAAATAAACATTGTTTGGACCTAGTAAAGAATATTCTCGAGAATAAGTCATGATAAAGTTCATAAGTATTGCAAGTTCAAGTTCACAAATAGACAAATTTGAAGACATAGATCAATATTTTTGGGAGTATGCATCCCCCTATCCTAATTTATCATTTGAGAGAGTAAGAAGTGCAGAGGAAGGAACAAATAGAAGTTGGTTTGAGTCCTTTATAAATAAGTTTGGTAATATAAGTGCAAATACTAAGTAGAAAATAGATAAGAAGAGGCTAGAATAGTTGGGATTCATTTTAAAGAGACCTAGAAGGACTAGTACATAGAAGTCCATAATAGCAGATAGTAGTGAACATAAGCCAAAAGTAATAGTATAAAATGCATAATAACATATAGTCCTAGTAACTGGTGTGTAGACACATATAATTATAGTTACTAGTGAAAGTAAACCAATATTATCAAATTTAATTATGCCATCTATGTCACTCAATAAAAGGATGTTTATTTCTTTGATGCAATATGATGGGTCTATAGACCCTAAGTAGTACTTGTTAACCTATGACATGAAATGACAAGTTAAGGGAGTAACATCTAATGATCTAAAGAAGTGTGAACTCATAGGAGTTTTATCAGGTCGATCCTTAGAATTAATTTGTAAAATTAATGTTAATACCTGATATTCAACGTATTAAATATTTGTTAGTTGTAGAGTTTAAGGTGAAGAAATACATAAACTAGATTATTCAAGATCTAAAAGAGATTTGAAAAATGACTCGAGAATCAGTCAAGGAATATGATCACATATTTTATGGTGTGATGAATAATATTAATTTTATTATGGAAGGCAGGGACAAGTCTATCTATTTCATAGAAGGACTACAACCAAGAATTACATTTTTCATTATGTAGTCTTAATTCCTTACTAAGGTTGATGCTTGATCTCCTACTCTATGGGTGGAGTAAATATAGTATTATGGTGAAATTTTAATGGCTAGTTCCAAAATGGAGGAAAAATTAGAATCTTATATCAAAATAATGGATGAGATGCATGAGAATGATAAGCCTAAATGGGGGTTATGGTGTATAGAGTGTGGTCGATAATGGCACCACATGAATGATTATTTGAAACTCAAGATAGAGTTCTGCAAAATATGCAAACTAGATAGACATGTTACTTCAAAATGTCATCTTTTACAATAGTATATTCAAAATTTATAGAGCTTGTATTGTAATGTTTAATAAACTAACCAATCATGATGAGAAGATTTGTATAGATTTATAGGAATTAATAGATGATATTACCAAGAATGTCTTCATAATTTCCACTCAGTAATTACCAACTGTGAAGCAAAGTATTCTATGACCAAACATGGACATTACTAACATGACATAATTTAGTCTTTAGTGGATGCTTTCATCACCATAATATCAACCCTAGGGTTTGGTTGAATATACATCTTCATTATTATAGTACTATTATCATTCTTCCTAGAATAATATGAGTCCTTGACACTAGAAATATAATTGGAATCCAAACTCACCTTAGTAATAATATAGTTGGTATGATGCACAACACACACAAAGATGAGGATTTTATAGACAAAAATCATAAGGATGGGGTTTTAATTAAAATAGAGGTGGATATAGAGGAAAATACAAAGGAGGATACCAAGGTGGATATCAGGGAGGACATAACAATAATAACTAAAAAGTGTGGTAAATACAATAAATATGCCTAAAATTTTCCCACTAATCTATAGAGATAGACATATTATGTCTATTGTAGAGTTGAAGGGCAACATCAAATTGAAGACTATCTAGTGATTCAAAAGTAATAGAAGTAAAATCCTATGGATAATGTCAATATTAGCAATGTGCAAGCTAGGGGTTGCATTTATGCAAGTGGTTACCAGAACAAGACATGTATAACAAGGACCACCACCCTTAAAAAATCTAATAGATCAAGGAATTAGAAAGGTTTGAACAGATAAGTATCCTAATCCTACCAAATAAAATACTTTAATATATCAATCAGATTAATTCTTATAAAATATACAATAATAGAATGCTCTAGAAGGATATCCATTAGCCATTGATATGCAGATGTATGGGTAGATTATGTGCATAGTGAGGTATGAAGGTGTTGTAACTACTTTGATAGATTTGTTAAAGCTACTAAGTATGTTGTATAATGAGGACATATCTTATAACTTTAACAATGTATTACATAATATCTTTGAGTGGAGGTCAACATCATACATATAAGGTTTTTTGGTGAATGAAAACTAAGAAGCCTTGGGATGTTGACTCCCACATGAACATTAAGCTTATAGGATATGATATCCCTAACACATTATTCAATTTTGGGAGAATTTTTATTATGATTCTATGATCTAATTGTGAGGCAATTGGTCAACCAAATTTAATTTGTATCCCTATTGCTCTTACCCTTGTAGTTTATAGAAGAGTAGAGCCTATCTGTTGATTGGAGGATGTAGAGACCAAGGTTATTGAGTTAAGTTTGTGAGGATATTTCAAGGTCATTGATATGAAGACATATGAGACCCATTATATTACCTTAATTATAAATAAATGGGCCTATGATGGCTAGATGATTATTAACACAATGCATAATCAATCAAAAGAACATCAAGAGGATAAGATAATCATTATACCCTTGAAAAAATTAGAGAATAATATTTATGTTATTCCAAAATACACTTAGTCACCTTACGCACATGGAGATAATAGCTAGTTAAAATTCAATGTGGATGTGAAGCAGACTATTAGGATAGCTATAGAGTATCATTTTATTAACCTAAAAACTAAACAATATACATGGTTGAAGATAATTAAATAACCAATTTACAATCTTATGCTAACCAAGTCTCTAGCTTCATAATTTCAAATATTAGGATGCACTTCCCCCTCTATGTGATCTTTGACCAAGTCTAAAGTGGATTTATTTATAACACAAGTGCAACCAACATGGACTACATAGATCCCACCCAAGGAGGAATTCTATCTTAGGACACAACTTATTATATCAACAATGATTTAGACACACACGTGTTGAATTGAGTGTGAGGAGACCATGAGATTTAGCCTCTACAGATGGTGCTCACTATTGAACATAAACTTTCATACTATTTTATGATTGGGGATATCACTCAATTCATATTAATATTGGAAAAACATGTAATGTATGTAGACCAATTTTAATGCACTCAATTATGCCTTGCATGGAATTGTTATGACATGGTGGGAAGTGCATAAAGACTTAGAATTAGAATAGGACACTATGTGTGAATTCTTCCAAGCATGATTTTAGTTGTTAAGTGCTATTAGAATAAAATGGACATTATTACAAGAAGGCAAATATCCTAAACTACATGTACATAAATGCACAGACATATGGTTTTCACAAGTGGTTGAACTAAGATACTAGTTACACATTTTTATCCATGCACTAACACCTCCTCTAACTACGTGGTACATGTATTGAGAGAATAGTTAGGAGACTAAAAATTGGGCATAGGTACAATGGTATTTTATCCAAACTTTTGCATTTGAAGATGATAACAACATAGTACATATTGTATTATAAAATTTAAAAACATTTCTATGTTATGGGTGAGTATAAGACTTAGTAACAAAGATAGACTCATCCTCACAATAATAGGCAACCTAAGATTTGAATATGGCAATAAAAAATTACAAGGTTCGTTAGTAGGAACACTCTCATATTAAACCCTATAATCTAATTTTAGATGAATTAACATAATCCAATGATATTTATGGGGATCAAGATTTAGAAAGATTCTTCGAGCTAGAGAAAGAAGTAGAACCACCATAAGTTCAAATAATATATCAGTTTGAAGAAGATAAAATACAAAATTTAAATATTCGAGATCTAGAAAGAGAAAAAACTCTATGAGTCATTTCCCTATGGATCTAATAGAGTTTACCAAGAGCTATTGAATAAAAAGTAATAAAATATTAGAATAGGGTCCATTCCAAAAATTGTGACTTTGAGAGATTATTAGACTCAAAATGAGACATCAAAGGCATTGAATCTATTGAAAGACTATTAGTATGTCTTTACAACCAAATTCATAAAGGTTAAAGGTGTAGATCCTTCATTAGGTGAGATGCACATTGAACTGAAAAAGTGTAGTAGACCTATTAATAATCATCCATACAAACTAAATTCAAACATGAAAATGAAATTAAATGTTAAAATAGATCACATGAAGGAAGATAGAAACATGTATCCTATTGAAAAGGTAGATTAGTTCAGTCCCAGGTAGTTCAACCAAATAAGTTTGGTGAGATTTGTGTATTCATATATTAGTGTGTAATGAATAATGCTTACATTAATGATCCATTCCCCATACCTTTCAGTAATGAGGTTTTGGATTGATTCATAGGCCATGAGGTGTACTCATTCACTGATGGATTCAGTGGATACCATGAAATCCATATTACAAAAGAAGACAAAGACAAAACAATTTTCACAATAGAGTTGGGATCATTTGCATCAATGTAATTCCTTTTGGTCTTAAAAATGCCCCAACTATTTTTTTAAGAGCCATAGTAACTACATTTAAGGATTTAATTCATGACTTTATATCAATCTATCTAGCCAATTGGGATATCTTTTCCCTATTTAAATATCATCTATCTAATCTGCATCTAATGTTAGAATATTACCAACCTATGTGTAATGTGTTGAACCTTAAAAAGTGCTTTTTTTTCACATTATTCATTTTTCTTTTGGGTCATGCCATGTGCAATGACATAAATCAAGTGGATCAAGCTAATATTATAGTCATATTAGAGATGCCACCTCCCACCAATTCTATATAAGTATGAACCTTTCTAAGCCATATAAGATATTATTGCAAGTTCATCAAAGGATACACAACTATATATATGCCATTAGAAATTTATTATGTTGAATCAGTACAAGAATACCAAATAGCCTTAATTGAGCTAAAAAGATGTTGGTAATATCTCTTATATTAGTATTTATGGATTGGAAGAAGTCATTCCATGTGCATGTTGATGTTTCTAGAACCACAATAGGAGTTGGGTTAGTATAGATAAGGGATGCTAGATTGAACCACCCCATACATTTTTTAAGTTTAAAATGATCATTTAGAGAAAAAATTATACAACCATAGAAAGGAAATCCATAGTAATGATGTTTGATCTACAAAAAATTCAACGTTAGCTTTTAGATATGTCATTTGATTTTTTCATAGATCACCAGGCTTTGTGATACCTGGTTATTAAGCCTATATTGGATGTAAGGATTTATAGGTGGTTGATGTTCTTTCAATAATTATAATTCAAAATCATTTTAAATCAAGAAAGGTAAAATGTGGGACTGGATCACTTAAGCAGGCTATAAAATTGATAATAACTAGAAAAAATAATAGATGAGTCCCTAGATATGCACTTTTTTAGGGTTGTTACAATCCCAAATAATATAGAAGATTGAAAAAAAATTATAGCAAGGAAATTTACATGCATATTATATTGCAATGGATAAAAATAAAATGGTGACAAGAGCAATTACGTATAGTATCATCATTGTATTTTTATAAAATATTTGGAAATATGATGTGTTATGCAAAGTAACATTAGAGCATGAACGACCATAGATTATCCAAGAATCACATTAAGGAGTTGTTTGAGGTCACTTCACAGGTGAATCCACTATGATAAAAATATTATAGAGTGGTCTTTGGTGGCTAATATTATTTTAGGATGCTCTTAGTGTTTCCAAGCATTGTGATGTGTGTCAAAGAATAAGAAAGCCAAATCAATGTGATGATATACCTTTAGTCCTAATGCTAGCTGAGAAACATATTGAGTAATGAGGTATATATTTTATAGTGCTTATAATGCCTCTAATTAATTTTATCCATGCATAATATATTATTATTGAAATTTATTAACTCACCAAGTGGGTGTAAGATACTACAACACCAAGTTATGGTGAAAAAAATGCTATTAAATTCTAATATGAAAATATCATTAAAATATTTGGATGCCCAATCAAGTTGGTCAGTGATATAGGAACTCACTTCCTCAATAAAAATATTAAAAATCTTATGGAAGAGTTCATGATCTCGTACCAAGAAGTCACAATGTATCATCCATAGGAGAATGGGAAAATTGAGGCCTCAAATAAATCTTGGGTAAGATGTTAACTAAGATATGCAATGTGCAAACGGATGATTGGGAGGATCCCATTTATATAAATATTTGGGCATATCAAACAAAATACAAATGAGCAACATGTTTCACACTTTTTCATTTGGTATATGGTCACGAGGTAATTATTGCCATGGAGTATATTATTCCTAGTCTACAAATTGTAATGGTTATGAGCCTTAGAGATCAAGACTCACCCAAATCCTGATTGAGGGATCTAACCAAGATGGAGGAGAATATACAATGATCAAAATGGACACAAAATATTAACAAATTGAGTCAGAAGGCATGGCATGATCATAACTTGTGATCTAAGCAATTTCATCTAGAACAAGCGATACTTCTATATGATAGTATATTTAAAGCATTCTTAATAAAATTATGCATATGATGGAAGGGACCTACATTATTCATGATGTCTCACAATATGTAACCATTGTGTTAAAATATCTATAGGGAACCATATTAATAGGATGTGTAAATGGTTTTAGGATTAATCCTTACCATCATTATTATTTATAATTCTTTGATGATAAGGAGAGAGGGTGTTAAGTATTACCATGTAGTTAATTTTTTTGTTTAATGTTATTTTGGTTTTTATTTATTTTTTACTAGGTTTGGTAGGTTTGTATAATGAGATTTTTTCATCACAACACATCAAAATGAATATTGAGAAGTCAAGATTTAAAAGTGTGATCAATTCACAAAGATATCCTAAAAAAAGGATAGTTGGAAATAGTTACATGATGGTCATAAATTAAGTCTATGAAGGTGACACTAATAAGGTATGTATGGTGAATTGATGGATAATGGTCATTCAAGACCATTAATGACAAGGAAATTAAGCATATTTCACATTTCCAAAAGTATATCACATGGTATAATGATAGTTTGGATCATAAAATAAATTAGATAGATGAAAAGACACCGATTCACATCATCTACCTAATAGCACATGAATCCAATTTGTAGACACCTAAATCTGGCCACCAATAACCTCCAACTAGGCTTTTGACCAATTTCCATCAAAGTGCACAATTTGGCCTAAAAACACTAAATCACATTAAAAGCTTTGAAATTGACATATTCAAGTGCCAATTTTTTCTAGAGTATCATTAAATGGGTCAATGCAATTTATGGGCCAACTAACTTTGATCAAATCATTATGAGTCAAAATGCCAATTTTGCACCTAGGTGCTCTAGATTTCTCTTTCCTATCAAAGATCTTGCATGATACATGTGCCTTTGTTATTTTGTGTTGGTAAAATCCTAAATGGGATAATAGATGTAACACATCAGACATCAACTTATAATTCTAATCCAATCAAATTTTGAGCCAATAACAAGGCATTTTGATCAATATGAGTAATTTGTGCACAAAGTGCTTAATCATGCTTAAGAGATAATAAAACCAAATTAGAGCCTAATTAAGAATTCCATGGAAACTTTTTGAATACTTGTTTTTAAGAAATGAATATTGAATAACTACATCATTAGATGACCTCATTTCTTGGGAAGACATCCATAGGCCATAAATACCACAAATATCAGGATGCATGCCTCCCATGCCTCATTAAAGCCATACATTCCTCTTAATTTTTCATCTATCCCAAATATTGATAAGCTTATATATCAATTTTAATTTAAAAATTGGATTAATCATTAGCCACACATCTTAGTCTTGAGATGAATGGTTCAAGTTGATTCTAATCAATCTCAAAAATCTATAAATAGAGAGGCCATGAACATCATTTCTAAGATATTTTTATGCAAAGTTATTTTGATTAAATATATTCAAGTCTTGAGAATGTAAAGTTATAAATCACAAATGATTCCAAAATCTATTTCAATTAGTGTTACCATGTCAAATTGATTCCAAGCCACACCAAAGCCAAAGGTGCCAAGGAGAAGAGGAGATATCCAAGCCTCCTTTGATGAAGACTTCATGAGGCACAATCCAAGCAAGCCACTAAAAAATCATTTGAAACATCCAAGGAAGGTGAATGATTCTTGTTTTTCCTTACTTTTTAGTTGTGTTTTTCATTTGTTTTTGTTATTAAGCTCACCCTAGTAACTAGGCATGAAGGTGTTAGTTGATTGTGTTGTTTATCAATTTGCTTTATTTATTTTGTCAATAACATAATACTAATCTCCTCTTATTAGTTAAATTACTAGTTCACATAAATAACCTAGATGGAAAAGAGTAACTATCATATCAAATGACATCTACTTGATATTAATTTTGGAGATAAACTCATGTGCAACCAACTCAGTGCATTTAAACTAGTTGACAAAATGGATTTGGATGCCAAATATATATATAACAAAGGGCATGGACAACACAAAGACATTACATGCTTATGCCAGTAAGTAAAAATTGTGATATGCATCCAAAATATCTATTTGTGTAGACATTTATCAATTGATCTAGACCAATCAAAGGAAGTGTTTGAATAATCCCATTACAACAACCATGGATTGAGATCAATTATTGATCCCACTTTATGATGCAAAAAAAGAGGAAATATGGATTGGCCTAGGTCTAAGACAAACCAAATATTAATATTTAGATCCATTTAACTTTATTGATGTGGTATAAACTAATTTTTTTCCTCATGATCCATAAGAAGTAGCACATAGAAGAGCCCTAACACTTCAACATCCATTGTGATGTTCATATACTGAATGATTGATCAAACTACCTATTTTTGGATAATTATATGATGTAATGTTCACTTTGCTTAGTATATATAATGAATTATATATTCATTTATTACAATATTTCAAAATTTGGATCACTCAGACCATGACAAGATCATCAGGCCTTCTAGCTCGTGGTAAATCTCTCCTACCTTATAAATCCATAGCTCCACCAATTCACTCCAAAACCAAGGAAAAGTATCCTTCAAGGCTAGGTAGATGAATACCCATTGATATTATAGAAGATTTTTTGGTGTAAATCATATTTTAATGCATCACAAATTAGTTCTATAAAGTAATAAAATAGGTAGAGCAGGTGATACAAGGTGTTATAGACATTATGTATCACATGATACACCTATATGAAAATTTAAATTAGCCTAAGTTTCTAGCCTCTGAGATAACAAAAAAAATTAAAAATATTCTTGATATCACCTCATAGGTTTTCCAATACAAATTTTTAGTTTTAATTATCTATTTTACATAGTGTAAATTTCCAAAAGGACCATTCAGCCCTACTAGAAAATTTTATCCTACTACTACATTTACAAACATTACATGGATGAAAATAGGTTAGTATTATGGGAAATTGGTTAGATTAAATTTATGGTTATTGGAGGCCTTAACCATTATTAATTCAATCCCCATAATACCTAGGAATTTATGCAGTATCTTTGACAACATGCATCAATTTTAAAGTTGTACAATGACATCTAAATCAAAGTGCATGAGTTTCCCAAAGCAACTGTGACTCCACTGCCATTCTTCAACACTATTTTAGATTCAAAGGAAAACATTTTGAGATGTAAATCCCTAGTTTTAAGGCTTGTGAAATCTCTATGGTCCATTCCTCCAAGTGGAAAATAACCCATACCTACACAAGAATTAGTACAACCACAAGTGCAACCATAGGGACACCACAAAAAATATTCACTCCATCACAATAGGACAAAAGAAAGAGAAAGGAACCAACATGACAAGCCTCACTAAAATTACCAAAGAAGAGGACATGATAATTAAATTCCTAATTGTATAATATACATGTTCCTAAGATATCATCTGAGTGTGATTTAGAATAGTTGGGATTCAAGGAATAGGAAGTCTTGAAGTGCATGATTGAAGACATATACAATGATGTTTATGAATAGGTTGAAGATAAAAAATTATTTTTATGGAAATTAATGAACACCTATTAGGTAATAAATCAGGTAAGATAAGAGCTTTGGGTTGATATCACTCAACCTCCCCCTTCTATCATTATTGATTCTATAGGTAAAGAAGTATCTTGACAAAATTTATAGGCTAAACTTTTCCATGTAGATTCAATTATAGGATCCTCTACTACATAGTTTGTAGACCCATTGACATAAGAAATCCCACCTTTTTCTATAACATGTAGACCAAAGAAACATGTTATAACTTGACCTTATCCAATAATCAAGGACAAGATGGTGTCATTTGTAGACCCAACAAATATGAGTGTGACATAGCAAGAATAAGAGTCTCATAAATAGATGTTGGGCCGAAATTTGAAGAGGTAAATACATAGCCTCACTACCCCTCCAACATATAGAAATAATATGGATATGTGATGAGGTATTATTTTATAATATTCCACTTTGGAAGATTCAAACTCACTCATAATCTTAGACTCCCCAACCCCCATGGAAGAACCTAAAGAAACTAGTTTAGAATAGCTAAAGCCCCAACAAGAAGCTATAAAAGAACATGATGATCCATAAAAAATATAAAATGAGGATAAGAGGAGGGGAAAAAAGAAATATTAAAATAAAAATAAAAATTAGGCAAATTGAAAGGCAATTGAAGAAAAATAATAGTTCAAGGAACATATAGTTTAGCAAGAGGATCAATGCAAAAAATAAGCTATGGAGTAAGAACACAAACAATAAGATGAAGAAGTAGAGGATAAAAAGAAACAAGTTGAGGAAGCAAAGGCTCACAAGAAACAAGTTAATAAGTAGAGGCAAATAAAAAGGAACAAGAGGAGGTAGTTAAAAAACACCAAGAAGAACATGCTATGAAATAGGAGGAAACATCTGCACTAGAAATAGCTTAAGAAGAGAAAAAGGCTAAAGAGGTTTAGTGAATAAAATAATAACAATAGAAATGAGTGGTTGAGGAAATAGTAGCTATAGACAAATCCAAAGTTAGAGCTGAAGCCAAGGCCAAGGTAGACACATGCCAAATCTAAGGCTAAATTAGAATCCAAAGATAAAGTTGAGGCCAAAAATAAGGTTAAGGCTGAGGTGAAAGCCAAAACCCAAGATGAGATATATGCTAAGGATAAGGCTGAAACTAAAGCTAAATCTAGATAATACAAAAAGGTAAAAGCTAAGGAAGAAGTAGAATTCATAAAACAACATAAAATGGCACCATATGGAGGTGCTTAGGAGGAAAATTCACAACCAAAACCCTAAATCACTAGCCAGTTGGTGTGGGATGTTCCCACATCTTCCACCTACTTCACCACCTTTTATCTTCCATTGGTGAAATTCACACTATCTCCTACAATGATTATGACCACATCCATGGACCTTAATTCTACTATGCATGAAATATCTTTAGATGTTTCACATCTACCACTAACTAAGAAAATTAAAGGTGCAACTAATTTCCTAGAGTCAATAGTGTAGAAGGCTTCGATCTTGGAGCAAGAAGTTTTACAGATACAAGATGACAATGGAGATTTGAATCAATAATAAATGCCCTCAATAACATTGTGAATCATCTAATTGGTAAAAACTACCCCACACTAGTTACATAAGTTCTAGGTGAGTAGGTGATGTCTGATGAAAAGTAACTCTCATATTTATTGGCACAACTCACAAAAGACTAGGTGGTTGCATAAAAACTAAAAAACATTATGGTCTCAAGGGTATAATATCAAATCATAAATAAAATAAATATATGAGATTATAGAGGAATATGAATAGGTTCTAGATACCACTATGCTTCAATCCAAGTAGATAACATAAGGTATGTTGAGTTGGAAGTAGTAACTTTAAATTTCATTGGATGCTACTAATCTCGAGTTTGCAATAGCAGATAAAGCCAAATATACCATGGATGATCAAATTTATACTTATGAATCAATAATAAATGCCCTCAAGTAATTTTTATATTTAAGAGATAATTCCATGTAAAAAATATAGACTTCACATAATGAGACTCTATGCAGTACATTTGATGGCCTCTATGCTTAAAGGCATGCAAATTAATTGGAGGAGTTGATACTACGCACCCAGTTCAAAGTATCAAATTCTAAATCACTAATCACCATTAAAAAATATGAGGATGTTCAAAACTTGATGGTGATTAAGATACTGCTACAAATATTACTTGCTATGGTTCAGAAAATGTTAACTAATTGGAAGATGTTAAATCAATATCTCTCCTAGATTGATCCCTACATTGCATAACTTGTGCATGAGCCTCAATTCATTCCACCAAAATAAATTCAATAGGTGATATAATAAAATAAGATAACCACAAGGTTAAAACTTGAGATCCAACAACAATAACAACCTCTACCATTAGATTCTACACAATCAAAAGGTTCATATGTAGCACAAGCAAACTAGAATAACAATAGACTACTACACAACTAATTCAAAGTATAGCACCACCTACTTAGTATGTATTACTCACTCTATTTTTTTATATTTTCATGTTTTTCACATTTTTTAGGATAATATTATGCATTGGGAATAGGGATAGGATGGTTAAAAATCCATAAAAGGAGACCACTTAGTTATGGTAGTCTATTTAAAACATGATATGGTGGTAGGCTAGTATGATAGTTAAAAATCTAAAATGGTGGCTAAGTAGTGTACAAATGGTGAAAACTAGTAAAAAACACCTAGAGCAATAACCATGACTCTTGTTTCAAGTTTATTCCCTTAGATTTAGGGTAGAATATCTTGCTATGAATTTATCTTAGGATCATATAATGGTTTAAGTATAGGCAAGTGTTGGGTGAATAGCAAGGCCTACTAAAATTATAGTGTATATTTGATGGACACATGTGTGAATTTAACAATTTTGTCTTTTTTATAATATTTTATATGTATTTAACCTTTATAATAATATCTTTACACTTTAGAAAGAAAATAGTCTTTCCTTTTGGGCATAGCAAAAGGCTCGAATATGAAGAGACAACACTTTATATATAATGTGTGTGTGTGTGTGTGTGTGTGTGTGTGTGTGTGTGTGTGTGTGTGTGTGTGTGTGTGTGTGTGTGTGTGTGTGTGTGTAGTGTTTCATTGTATTTGAAGATGTTTCTTATGTGATAGAGATTAATAAAATAGTTGTGAAATGGTTTTCCTAAATATCTTGTATCATTGTTCTATGCACAGTGGGTATTATGTTTGCTTTAATTCGTTAATCTTATAACTTATATTAAATATTTTTTGTGTACTAAGTCTATGTGTCTTCATAAAATGAGCTTAAATTTACATGTTAATGTCTATTCTTACTTTGAATTTCCATCTATTGTTTACCTTTATCGTTTCATGTGCAAGTTATCCCTATAATTAACATGTTCTAGAGTATTTTCCAAGAACCTCTACTAACACAACAAATTGAACCTTGGGATGCACCCTCAAGGAAAAAGTGATGGATGGGGATGATAACCATAAATATTCACCAAAGGAGACATTTTGTAAGAGGTATGGAATGAAATGTCATACCACCATTTTTATAGTGGCAGTCAATGAACCCACCATTATTGTTTGTTTTTCAATGGATTTCAATGCATTGATTGACATTATTTATTTAACAAATTGTTTGGAGTTTTATATTACCTAAAAAATTATAGGGAACATTAGATGTAAATGTCTTAATGAGCATTGGGAAACATGTCTACCATTAAATCTTCAGTTATTTTATTTGCCTCTTGTTTGACTCAAGCTTCTTTGGCAAAAATTGTACTCCATAGAATTGGGTTTTAAGGTTGAACAAGATGGTTTGCTTGGACTCATTTGATTCATGGTCACTTATATTTCTTGGAAAGTATGTAAATCCATTCTATGTAATGTATTGTATATTTCAAAGATGATAGTTTTCTCCATCTTCAGATCTATTGCATGCACAACATAGCATATTCATTATTCTATGATTGAAAATTTAAAAATTTGATACATGCAAAGTTTTGTTTAAAGAATCCTTGTTCATTATAAAAAATATCATTTTTTTTAGAGATACCAATTTGATTTTATTTCTATGCTATTACTAGCTTGTGCTTAAGAATGAAAGAGGATAATGGTGATAAATTAATTGAATCTTGTATAAAGTTTGTTTCCTTTCAAATATATTTAAAGGTCTTGTTTATATGTAGTCACAAAAATATTTTTGTCGGTTACATGAAGTTAAGAATTTTTTATAGTAATTTATAGATTTCAAATATAGACTTAGCTCAATTCTACAAATGGTTGTAAAGGGTCTTTTGGTTTGAACGCACTTACCTATGTATCCTATAGTTTTTCTTTTTCTTCTAATAGGTTGGAGAATTTTTTAGATTACAATGACTTTGTTATAAGCTCAACTTGGTGCATATTATAGTAATGTATGTGTTTTCAAATTTTGTTAAGTCATTTTACAGTCACGGTTTTAGTTGACAGATGGATTTATGGTTTTGTACTAATATTATCAAATGTTTGATAATCAGTCTCTATACCATAAGGATATGAAGGTATTTTGAATTATATTGATGAAACATTAGTTTCTCAAAGCTTGGTTTCATAAATTGAAATAATTTGTTTCATTTTGATGGTCTTGTACATCTCTATGTATTCCTTTTGCCAATGGTTTGAAGAAATTTTAGAAAGATTACTAATGATTTTAAAAAGAAAAGGCCTAAATCTTATCTTCAAAAACCTTATTTTTATCTTGTTCTTGCATTAATTTTTTAAAAAAGCTTTTGTTAGAATTAGAAATACAAACTTGTGCATTTTTTAAAAGATATTTTGAAACCCTTAATCTTGATTCATCATTTCATGTAAATTTTTAGTTTTTTAAAGGCTCAAATACTAAATAATTTGTCATTCTTTGAGATAGTGTTGCATTATAAACATGAATAGTTGTCTCAATAACCTTTTATTAAAATGATAATATAATATTTTATCAGATAACGATAGTACTCATACATTTTGAATACTTGAGTCATTGTAAATCATGACAATACATTTTTATCATGTGTGTAACACACACACACACACACACACACACACACACACACACACACACACACACACACACACACACACACACACACACACACACACACACACACACACACATAGATATATTCATTTATATGATGGATAATTGAATAATAGAATGATTTTCTTCAAATTTTGTAGTCAGTGTTTATTTTATTCATAAAAATCTTGGAAACTATCTATTTGGCATTATTCTTGAAAGGTTTTTTTAAAAAAAATATTAAACATAATTTTAATTCATTTAAATCAGTTTGAATAAGTAATAAGGAAATGAAATGGACAAAAGGTAATTGACAATTTGATTCTTTATACAACATGCAATAATGGTTTTATTTGAGATGATTTTTGTGGATTAATTTGATTGTATGAAAATAATATTGGAAAATAATACTTATTTGAGTTTATTTCAAATTTATAAATCATGTCAGGATGGATTCTATATTCATGTGATTATGATAGAAATAGTTGGGGTAGAGGTAGTACACAACAAGGTAGTGGTACTCCTTGATAGAGTAATCATCATGATAAACCTTTTTAGGGTCATAGGGTTGCTAATACTATTTCCCACCTATTTAACCATATAAATTATGTTTATATCCATGTTTATATAAATGACCTATTTTTTTGGAATTTGTTGGATAATATACCATCTTTTTCTTTACAAGGTAATTTTTTTATCAGAGGTTTAAGATGAGCCATTTGGCAATCTTGTAAATTTCGGTGAGGTAAGTTAAGTGAATCTTCTCAGTATATACATACATATTTTGACTCTATACCTAACACAAACCTTATTTTTAATTATGTTAAAATTTATCTAAATCTTGCTAATCTCAATCCTCCATTGGCTATTTTTTCTAGAAATTTTGTACCATTCATGACAGGCCTTCATAGACAAGTAAGATATATGTTGGCAGCCCTATGACCCAACATATGGTGACACATAATCTTGATAAGGTCAATCTTGAAATTGATGATTATTTTGGAGATACCAATTTGATTGAATTTCCTGATAAAACATTGGAGTACATTGAGTACTAAATAGATAAAGGAGCACCATAAATAGATTTGGTTTGGATGGTGATTAATATTGATAGTCTTTGTAGTATGATGTTTTGGATTAATTATTTATTTTTTATTGAGAGAATTGTTATGGTACTATTTATTGATACTTTCAGTTTTGAATTTATTTATAATGGATTTAGTACTCCTACACAGTTACAATTTTGATAACAATGCTTAATTTGTTGGTAGTCATTCATAAGATTATTTAGTAGCCTTTGATGATTCTGATCAGTTTTGATAGTGGCTATTCAATATTTTTATACGGTAAATTTTATGTGATGTTTATTGACATAATATTTTATTACTTATGGATTGTGATGTTATGTATTGTTTGGATCATAAACATGAGTATTTATTGAATAATTGTTTAAGTGATGTTTGAAAAGTTTAAAATAACTCCACCCATTAGAGAATATTAAGTTGGCCTATATTATTTTAACTCAATCTCATGAACTTTATTTAAAATTTATAAAACATAAACTCAATTTATAAGTTTTATAAATTATAAAGTAACTAATAATAAATTAATTAACTTTTTAAAATTAATTAACTTTAAACCATAACTAATTAAAGGTTAGTTACAACTTCAAAACATAATCACCTTCAATGAAGCTACTTTATAATGAGATTGAAGACACATAACAAAAATAGAAAACACAAGTATGAAGACCTCTTTGATTTTAAAGCTTCCAAATCTTTATTTTTTTGTACAATCATCTCTAAGATTGAATAATTACTTTAAAATAGACCAAACAATATATCCTTTGATGGTTAAGTAATCTACTTGAATAGCAAAGAATTTTCTAGGTTTACTGATTTATTTATAACTAAATATCTAAAATATTATCAAGTGTTAATAACTTTGATGATTGCAGATATGTAGTCATATACATAAAACTTCATGTAATTTACCTGAATAATGATGAAAACATTAAATTTTATAATAGATTGTTAGATTGTCAATTGTATAGTGATCTTTAGTTGAAATATTTATTTGTAATCAGATCTATTTCAAAATTTTCTTAATAAAATTTATATTTTCATACTCCTAAGTCTATTCGTTTATAAGTCTCGCATTCTTTATTTTACTTAGTTATTTATCTTAGTTTGTTTTACTTTCTTAGTTATTTTATAACATCTTTCTAATTTAGATTATTTTTTAAGATTAGTTTATTGATTACTTTGTTAATCTTGTTTCTTTCATTCTTATTATATATTTGTTTTTTTAATCTTAGTTTCTTAGTCTTTGAGTTGTTTCTTTTAATAGTTCAGGTGGTTATTCATATTTAGTTCTAAATTTTCCTTTTTTCTCATTTATTCTAAGTTATTTTCTTGATTATCTAGTTTTGTTTAGTTATTTGATTTGTAGTTTCATGTGATTAATCTTTATAGTCTTAGATATTATTTATTTTAGTTCCTAGATTAATATTAAATTTATTTAGTAGTAGTTTGATTTATAGTTAGTTGTTGCTAGGCTAATGTTAGTATTTATTACATTTTCATTGTTTGGTTTTCATTTTCATTTATTTTACATTTATTAAATATTTTTGTGTTATTTTTATTTTAGTTTATTCTAGTCTTATTGGGACATTAAGACTAATACAAAGTGATACATTATTGAATTATAACAAAACATAAATCTTTCTTCTAATATATTATCTTTCTCATAGGCTTTATTTTTTTGGATAGGTTAAATTATATTTATTTGATCTGATCTAAATAGCTTATATATTTTAAAAGAAGTAAATTGATTTATGAATAATAATAATGTTTAATCTATTATCTATTAAGCTGACTTATTCTCAAAATTATTAAAACATCTATCTGCACATCTTAGGATCAATTTTTATTCCATATATCCCCTATAATTAAATTGGTTTGACTCCATATGAGCCTTCACAATAGGTGAAAGGGTTGATTCATTGACATGGTATTTTTCACTGGAAATAAATTTGGTGACTCTTCTAAGGACTTTTTAGAAACCATTTGTTTATTTATTTCTTTCTTACAAATAAATCTTTCTTGCCCAACAAGTACTAGTTTCCCTCTTATTATCCAACTTGAGTTTGATATTCTTGAAGATCAAGTAGATATTACTTTTGACCTTATTTGATTTACCTTCTATAATAAACCTTATGATCTACATTAAAATTCTTTAGTTTATATATGAATAAGAAGTTAAATAAACCTTTAAAATAAATTAGTATGCCACCTTCAATTGTAAAACTCAGTTTCATAATCAAGAATGAAATCATTGCAATCATCGAGAAAGAGAGCAAACATTTGCCATTAATCCTTTCCCTATAACTCAATTTCTTTATGAAACCTTTATTTTTTATTTTTTTATTATTTTATTATTTCTAATAATCTAAAAAATTATGTATAACCATCTAAACCGAGTAAAATTGAAGATTATACTAAATCTTCCATTGGAAGAACAAGTTGGAGATAGAGTTAGGGATCTCATTCTTAATCTACATAATGATAGAGACCAAGATAAAGTAAATAATAATGAATTTGATTCTAATGTGTCAAATGAACAACTAAAAAATCTTTGAATTTTTGGAAATCCAATCAATATTGGTAACCATCCAAGTAAGCTACCTTCACTTAAAGAACTTATGTCTCAAAATATTTAAGAAACCCTAGTGAGCCCTAAGAAGATCATTTAGAATATTTTAAGTTGATTTGTGATACACTTGGTATAATAAATGAAATTTTTTATCTTAGGGTATATTCATAAACTTTAGAAGGTAAATCATACCAAACATTTATTATTCTACTTGTCAAAATCATTTGTACATGGAAAGATGTAGAGGATTGGCTAGAACTTTGTTTTGGTAAGCCTAAATAATATTTAGAGGTGGTTAATGAACTTGTTAATATTTTCATATATCCAAGTGAGATTAATTTATCATTTTATTACTAGATTTACTAAGTTGCATTAGAAAATTCCACATCATGTGAGATCATCTAAAAAAATCAAGATTATATTTTTGTATTGCATTGCCTTCAAAGTACAAAACGAATTTAGAGGATAAATATATAATACAATATGATGCTACAAATAATTTTTGCATTGAATATGAAAAGAAGTTAAAATGTGTTGGATTCAAAGATAATGGTTCTATTAGTTTTACCTCTGATAATACACATTTTATGAAATAATTACATAATATTGGTAATGATTTGGTCACCATCAAATAATAATTGAATGATAAACCTTCAACATCAGGGAAAGCTCCTAATCGTAAAAAAATTAAGAATAAATAAAACATTCATTATTTTTAGGTTTGTAAAATAGATTATGATCCTAGCACAAGCGTAGTTGTTCAAAAATAAAAAAGAGTTCATCCAAAGGAAAGATAGTATTTCTATTAAATTGAATGATTATATAAACATTCTGACAAGTCTTCAAATATCAAAACCGGTAATTTTTATGATGTTTAAAGAAGATAAAGGGATTATAATTATTTTCCTAAAGATATTTCAAATACAAATAACAATCAAATGTCTACTTCCAAGCCTTATGCATAAGATAAAGGTAAAGTTACACATAATATCACTATTCTATATCCTTCTACTAAAATTTCTCAGAAATCTAACCCTCTATTTATTGGATTTAATAATGTGCAATATCCTCTTTATAATCTCAAAAGTTATACTCATATATGTCATCATGATGTTGGTGCATATAAAATTATTGGTGATCTGGTAACCATTAAATTTGATTTTTATTTTCTTCAAGATATTGGTTTATTTGTTCAACTTGATAAAATTAATGATGTTATTAAAAAACTAAATCCCAAGAATGTATGGGATTACAGGAAGAATCTAGTAACAATAGATCTTATTCTATTTTTTCTTAGTGCAATGATTATTTATCTAGTTACATTTCTCTATTTTATGTTTTTATTAAAATTGTTGATAATGTTATCCATAACTATATTATTGATACAATATTATCTAAGAACATCATGCCTAAGTTTATTATTAATCAAATAGGCATATCTTATGAAACTAATAACATGAAACTTACTAGTTTTGATTCTTGTCAAACCAAGAGTTGTAGTAGGTTTCATGACATCATTATAAAAATAGATCAAGATGAAAAAAATAGGTGCATTTTAAATATATAAATTTTATATATCCTTACTATCTATGTTATGTTGTTAGGAAGATATTGGTCAAAATCAAATGGTGCTTTCATAAGTAAAGATAATAATTAGTTCTCTACTGGTAATGAAATCATGTTTATACATAAAGAGGAATGGTATAGTAATCCTATAAAATCCATACCGACCAATGTTGCATATATTAAAATTAGAATTGGAACTTATGAGTTGCTAATGTTGGATGAGTTTGATCAGCATCAAATAAGAATTATTTCTAGGGAAACCATTTGGACTTTTTTTTACTTTGATGGAGCTTGTTCACAACATGGAAATGGTGTTAGAATTGTTTTTATTTCTCCCATAGGCAAATTTTTTATTAATGCTTGTAAATTATCATTTGAAAATACTAAAAACATAGCTAATTTTGAAGCTTTGTGTTTAGTGCTTGAAAAAACAATAGAATTGAATATCTAACATTTATAAGTTTATGGAGATTATAAGATAATTATCAAATAAGTAATTAAAAGTTATAAAAAAAATCAAACTCATATCCTTATATATATTTAAAAGGTTTGATCACTTACTTAAAGCTTTGAAGCATTTAAGGGTAAGTGCATGGAGTTGGGGGATAATTTTTTGGATATTTCAAGTAACATAATTGCATTAATTAATAAAATGATTGCATTATTTAATTAATGTGATCACATTATTTGAATTATGGCTTGGTTATTATTGAGCCATAATGAGATCATGTTATTATATAATGTGATCACATTATATTAAACAATAACATGATTGTGTTATTAACATGATTGCATTATTATTATTTTCAATAATATGATCGCATTAATAATGTGATCACATTACCTATGTCCAAAAAAATTAGAAATTAAAGCTTGAATGCAAAATTATCATTTTGCTTTCAAGTTTCCTTGCTCTCCTTTAGCTTCTATGATCATGTTTCAGGTGAAATAGATAAGAGAGTGCCAAAAATCTACCAAATTCATCCCATAAAGCTATTGATCAATGATGTTGCCATGTAGAATAAGTAATTGATATAAATCTTCCCTTTTTAACCTAATTTTTCATTATTTTCCTTGTTTAAACCTAATTTTTAGTTCTAATTTTTTTTAAAAACATGCCATCCTATTAACCCTCCTAACCCTCTTATTACTCTTCCTTCTAACCCTCTTTAAAACCCTCCTCTTTTTCTTCCTCCTATCCCTCCACCTAACCCTCCTATAGCTCCCCAAAACCCCTTGACAATTAGGAGATTATAATTGAAAACATTATGGGAAATAAAATTGAAATTAAAGAATTAATTGGGAGAATTAGGGATCCCACTTCCACCAACCCCTACTACACCTATCTAACCAATTCCCTAGAGACCTTATTAGGTCAAATTGACTCTATAATGAGTCAAATTGATAGATGGACTTCATATAGGGATAATTTTAGGCATATTATGCTAACAATTTATCAACACTTTAGGTCAAGAACAAAGAAATATAAAAATCCTTCGTCTATACCTTATTCATTGATCTAGCCACCAATGCCCCATTTTACATAACTGCTAAATATTTTTCAATCCATTACTATGTACATAACTTAATCACAACCAATTTTTAGGATCGATGGTGGATGATGTTTGACTATCCACCATGTAACAACCATGAGGTCTCACTATATTTTTTGAGGAATCTCTATTGTGAGTTTGTCCTTAATGATATTCTAAACTATTTTGATTTTAATGAGTTTTAGGGCCGAGGAAAAGGCTCTACATAGGATCGACCAGGTGTATGTCATGTGCCTAATCAACTTATGAAGATATATATCCAAAAGCCACTTAAGCCCAAGATCCCTTCTATAGTTTAGTAGGTCATGTAGAATGACACTTTGCATGCTCTTAGTTCTCTCACTGATATACTCATTTAGTATATGAGTAGGCTATGATAGAGTGATGCTAGAGATACACCACCTAGCGTGCATACTTGACCCCACCCTTGTAATTCTTGTGGAGCTATGTGCACTAGACATTATAATGATGATGACATTAGTGGTTCAGAGGGCTTGTATAATATTCTTATGAGTGATGAATTTTTTGGCATGCACATTTGGTCTAAAAACATCAACCACTACATAGATGCAAGTATATTTTATATAAATGTCATGTTAAATTTAAGTTATATTTGAAAATTTAATTTAGCTAACAATTAATTTACATAGAAATTTAATAATATATATGTCACTTTTTATTTCATAGGAGGTTATGGTGACTTCATCATCATAGTCAACATTTACATCATTTGATTTGTCATGGTCATTATTTACATATTCAGATCTAGCTACTGGCCCATCCACTACTACATCTATCTCTGTTAAGATGACACCATTTAATTATACAGAGGTAAAATTTCAATTTAATATTATGTTGTATGTACATTTAGTCTATTTATATTTTCCTTGTAAGTTTAAGTTAAATTTATCTTTCTCTTTTTCCATACTCTATTTTCATGTTCTCTCTCTTTATCCTTGCTTTGTTCTTTAAAATATTCTTATGTGTTTTCATAGGTCTACATAATACTTTGATTTTTTACTTCCAAAATACTCATAAGAGCATATACCTAATCAATTATATCTCATTTCATGCATCCAACCATTCCAAACAACCCCCAGGCTTCAACTCTTCACTTAACTCATCTATCCTCTTTGAAACCTTCCTTCTACTAGCCCTTTTTTAAGGCAAACCTCCCTGTTATAAGTAAAATACAAAGCTCCCAAACAAACCAAACCCATTTTCAGATACCCATTTACATCACATATCTCATGTAGGGACTTTCATAATTTGAATTTATTTTGAGAACACCTAACTCAACACCCCTTAGGACTAATTAGGTCTCTTAGGCCTAATTAAAGGCTACTAATTGTGATATCATACCATATGGACTCAAATAAACTTTAAACCTTCAAAATACTATTTATCATATATATATACACCTATCCATAATTTTTTGAGATGGTTTGATCACCTTGGGGGTATTGTGAACCTTTGGAAGTTGTTATGAGGTATCACAAACCATTAAAGAGGCACCACAATAGTTGTAATCTATGAGAATGGGCTCTATGGTGTTTATATAACTACTTTTGGAAAATCACACAAATATCCCATGAATAATCTCATCCAATATTAGATCAAGGTAGTTTACATGCCATGAGAATACTTATAAAATGATTAACACATAGGGGTCCTTCTAGGTAACACTATCTTAAAAATGAAGTTGCTAAGCTCAATATAGTCATATTCTCATTTTGAATTATGTCACCGTTACAATTATAAAAAAATACACATGTTACCCTTAAAAATGAGTGATAATAGTAATGGAACTTAAGGTAAAAGATAATAAATGTGCATCATTAACAATCGTACTTAGTGGATCATTAACTTGACAATATAACTCTAAGAGTCTTCTTAGACATAAAGGACCATGACTCAGGCCCCAACATTAAATTGACTTATTTAAATAAATTTAATGAAATAGTTATTCAAATAAATTTATATTTTATTAAGTGACTTCACTTAAGACAAATAGTGATAGTAGGACTTAAATCTTGCTTCATTTTATTATAAGATATTAAATACATATTTATAATATTTGATGACCAATTTAAGATGTGTGGTTTGTAGGAAGGGGTGGAGTTAGGGAAAGGGGGACTAATAATTTTGGTTTTGACCTTACCTTCTCATGTTTGAGAAATAAACTTGTAATACATAAGATAATTCAATTATAATATCTCATTACACCTTTTTCTTTGACCACAACAAAGGTCTAGATTTCAATTATAATGCCTCATTACACCTCTTGCTTTAGCTATGACAAAGGTATAAAGGGTAGACAACCTCTCTACTCAACATTCCTTATGATATAAAACATTGTATTGGGTCTCAAAATCTTGTAGCCCCATTGAAAATTTTAGGGGGAGAGCCACCATTTATGTTGGTATAAAAATATGTGTCAGCATCAATAATTACACCTTGTAGTTTCTTCCAATTCAACATCCAAACTATTTGCCAATTTTTTTCTCTTGAGCCAAAACAAGACAATATATTTATATGGATAAAACTTGATGTATTGGACAAGGACCTCCCTTCCTCTACCTATTTTTAGAATATTATATACATGCACCTTCATCAAGAGGTGGATTCACCATGGTTCACTCCTTTCTATTGGTTGGGTGCTTTCCCAAAAATCACTTGTCATCCATCTATTAATAATGAATGTGATATCAATCCATGCATTATATATAGAGATACAAATGATTGATAGCATGCATATAATATAAGGATTATGGCCATATATGTGTATCTCAACCTTTCCTCAATAAATATATAATTGTATTTTACTCTATCCAAAGAATCTTTACAAGTAAGAACATAGTTCTTGATATGTCTCTTATTCCTTATCTCTCCCTAACTTTGCCTTATCGAAGTGATATTATTGTTTCCACCTCCTAATCTTCCACTCACACTTCGTACATGTATTATAATTTTTATATTACCTCCAACATGAAAACTACTAGCTATTCTTGGCCATTGCACATTGTATGGTAGTTATACTTCCATTATTCTTCGTTTACATTGTATTTTCATGATATGCACATTGTATGGTAGTTATGTACTTTGATGATTCTTGGTTTATAATGTCTTTTTATGATATGCACGTTATATGTAAGTTACAATTTCATGGTTCTTGGTTTACATTATCTTATCATGATATGCATGGTTTCCATATATAAAATTTGATACTTTATATAAAAGTAAGTGAGACCTTGTTTACATGAGCAATTGATGGTTTGAGTAGACACTCCTCCCTCTCTACAAGTTGAGATAGACATAGGCATTACTACTATAACATCATCTGCACATGCACTGATAGAGGTATATATTAACTTATAATTTTGAATTATAAAAATAGACTTGTTTTAATAATTTTACTACATGTATTTGGGGAAAATATAACTTATGTAATGTATTTTGTATACAGGCTTGTCTTATGACATCTGATAGTCCTAGTTAGATGATTAGTAGGGAAACTTCTCATGTTTCTCCCATATTTGAGATGCCTATTCAAATAGCTAAGATTTCCATTGAATTGTTTGAACATGAAAAATAGATTGAGCAGGATCGTGAGCTTATAGTAAGTTCATGTGTTTAAATGATTTTTTATTTTCAATTAAAATTAATTTCTTAACAATTGTTTGAATTTATTTTATTTTAATTTTTTAATAATTCTTGTATTTGAAAAATTTTAGTTCCAAGAAATCTATGAGCATAGGACCCCTATTTAGAACTTAGATCAATCCAAGGCATTAGAGGGGCCTCCATCTACTATCAGGGCATCCCAGGGAGAGTCTTCTTTGAGGAAGGCAAAGAGAGGGAAACTATATGATGAATAGGATGTCTTACATGAGATGTACTTTTTTGTATGTCTATATGGAAATTTATTCATTTTTGGCATTGTATATGTGTATATGAGATTCATCTAACATTAGATATGATCTTTGTAGATGTAATTTTTTGTATTCCTATCATGGCAATCTATGTATTATTTACATTGTACACATGTGCCTATATTGTATACCTATCATGGTAATCTATCTAATTTATATTCAATTTTTATTTTATTGTGTGCTATTGTACAGTGTTATTTTGATCTTCCAAACTATTATCTATTGTATCTTGTATTTAATTTTTTACATAAATGAGAATTAAAAAATTATTCTTTTCAATGCAATAAATCTTGGATCTCCCATATTTTCTAAATTAAAGTTTTTATTTCATTGTGTAGTGGAAATGAATATTGACACTCTTATCACTAAGGCTTAATGTCCTTATTCTCATTTTACTTTATTCTTTTACACTTTGGATACACTTAACAGATTCATTATACCTCTTAAAAACCTCTCACATTCTTTCTCTAACTCATTTCATTCATTCCATTCATAAACGTCTTCTCACTCTTTCACTATCTTCTCACTAGGCAATCCTCTTAGGTTTCAAGTACCAAATATTGATTGGTTTCATGAGTACAATCTATTATAATGGTTGATCTTATATGATCATATCATACTTTATTTAACCTCCTCAAACCTTAAATCAAACTTCAATACTCATTTTCACATCTAAAGCTACTAATGACCCCACTAGGCTTGTAGCCTTTTTTTTTACCTTTTTCATTTTGTTTGTAAAACCTATAAACTCCCCTGAAGATAAAAAAGCATTTTAGATGACCCTGTATCTTGAAACAATTCTTTTAAAATTTTACTAAACCCTTAATCAATTATTATCACAATGCAATTTCCTCCTACATGTGCTTAGAATTTGATCAAGTTCACAACCATACACTTTCTCAACCATACACATCCTTTCATTGACACATTAACCAAATAGAAATAGTTTAACTAAGAAAAATAGGGGTCTATTATGTTAGGTCTATTTGTGTTCAACAATTCTAAACTCCCAAAATATATTTATAGTGATTTATACTCTCCTCCATTAAACCAAAATTTACCAACTCCATGGATATTTACCTTATTTAGGCACACATCAACCTTTCTTGGAATTTTATTTTATAACAAGGCATTAATTGTTTAAAAAATATATTTATAACTATGTAAATAGGGAGAAATTTCAAATAACAAGGTAATAAACATTTGTTACTTATTTTCAATCTAGCCTAGACATCCAACTACTCACATATAGTCTATTTTTTAAACATGCCAATACACATAAAAGTGACTTGATCATGGCTTATAGGTCCTTTAAAACACAATATACAAATTTATTAAAATATAATACTATTCCATGAAATATAGATACACAAAATCATTCCATCTTTATTCACTTTTAGCAATCTTGATTACAAAGCACAACCCATGAAAAGGATTGGATCATCATCTTATTATCTTACATCCAATTTGAGGATAGTGTTAACATGAATAAAAATGATTCTTAAGGTTCATAATCATGTATATTTATTATGTAAAATTCTTCAAATCATCCACTCTGGCTCTGATCTTATAAAAGATCTCATTCTCATGTCATGTTTGGCTTGAGTCTTCTATCTTCAATCTAGTTTTACTCTCTTGATCACTATGCTTATTAGTATCATTTTCCTATTAATTTTAAATTTATAAGAACTTATTTATGCAATTTACCTTTCTCATGTTATTAAAATTCACTCTCTACCTCATTCCATTCCCAAACTTCCTTTCTCTCTTCTCTAGATTGTCACTAGGCAATTCTTTTAGGTCTCAAGTACCAAAAATTGATATAGGTTTCAAGGATTCATTATTATATCATATATGTTATTATATGGTCAAATAACACCTTAATTATCCTCTTAAAAGTGATCAAACACAATTCAATATTCAATTCCACATATAAGGCTCATAATGGTCTCCTTAGGCTTGTAGCCTTTTTTGTGTGAAAATTATATTGGTTTTAGAAATATATAAAATATTATGGATATTTAAAACATTTTATATCCATCATCTATCTCCTTATAGGTTTTTGTGAAATTTCATGGCCTAACTCCAATCCTAGACCACACTTCCTTTGTAAACCACCCTTCAATTAGGCATAATTAACCCTCTCTTAAACCCATAGTCACCAAATCCATATTGTACAAACTTTAACCACACCAAAACAACTTTATTACTTTTCCATAAATCAAAAAATGTCATATTATGAAGTTTCATTAATTTCTAAGGGTTAAAACTCTTTCTATAGGGTTTTTGCTCTTGAAACCCTAGTTAGGCTTCTTCACAGGCCGAGGGGCAATATAATTCAATATCTTGAGTTTTACAAAGTTTAAAAGGAAAAAAATTCCACATATATGTATTTTTTCACCCCAAACACCTTATAAAATAGGTGATACATCTAATTTCTCTTTATTCTCTCTTCTAACCATTAAAACATAGGTTTGTGAGTTATATTTAGGACTACAACAATAAGGTTTGTGTATCAATGAGTATAAAGGAATATATTAAGGTATTTTTAAATTATAAATACCTTATTTAAACCTATAAAAAACCATAAAAATCATTATATCCATTATCATACACATTTATACAATAAAAGTTTATCCTCTCTATCTTGACTATGCACAATAAGGCACCCTATAGGCTGATGACAACAACATGGAGTATTAGTTCAATTTCAAATCTCTCATGCATATTATAAGAGATCAACAAAATAATTTTTATATTTTAAAATCTTCCAATTTAATATATTCAATGGAATACTTGACAAGATTAAGAAACAAGTCTTATTTTCCTTTGCAATGTGTCTGTTAACCCAAAACAGGATATAGACAAGGTTTCTTTATTCTAGAGGACTATACGTTAATTATTTACCATTATATTTTATATAAATAATAATTACAATTAAACCCCAATGATAATTATCAATCTATATATCATTATCTACACCAAATTCATATGCCCTTCGTGAGAAATAACCATTTACTTTCATATTGGACTATCATAGGCAAAATAAGGTATATGGGCAGAGGTAGCCCTTTTTATTGAGTTCTCCATGTAGAAACATCTTACTCATTTCCTTTTAGGTCTATATAGGTTCAATAAATTCAAAAATAATATAATTATGACTCATAAATTACCAACTTGGTGGAATCACTCCAAGTTTCCTTCCTTGACTGTGACCTACAGTCACTTCTTGGTTACCACTTACAATCATTCATCCACCTAAAACCTTACACAAATGATAACATATTCATGGCCTCAAGGACCTTCAAGGATAACATGAAAATAATTCAATCACATACACTTAATGGAGAATCCACAACAAGTCACTTTCCTTTATTCATAGCTTTGTTCTCTATTACACTACAGTCCTTTCTTGGACTAGAGATATTTGTTTAAAGGTTTTATATCTTCTCTCCTTCTCTGATCCTCATCCTTATTGGAGACCTATCTCTCCCTATTCTCTCCTATACAGCATAAAACAACTACAAATTTCATTTTTTACCAACTTAAACTTTGGTTTTGGTTGGTGGTTAATTCAAACTTCTATATAATAACTAACTCAATGCTTGACGTTGATTACATGAATAATTGATTGCTAATCCCTTAATGAATTAACATGAGATATGTTCAAACCTACCTTAAATGACTTTATTGGACCCCCTAAACCTAATTTAATCACCTAATCACTCCATACATATATTTGACCCTCCTAGTCCTGCATCACCTTCTATCATCCCCTAATACCATGTAATAGGTCAATAGATCAATTACTCATTAAGTTTTTAGGTCTAGTTTAAGTTGTCAAAGTTGTCAAAGTTTAAGTTATGGTTACAAAATTTTATTTTTTATGATTCCTAACTAAAAAATAACACTAAAAACACATAAAAATTGGGTGGATAACATCTATAACTAGATTATTGGCCTCTTATCAGGCCCGATCGACAAACCTAGCACCCATTCCAACCTCAAGAATACCCTTCCCAATACAATAATAACATAATTTTTTAGCCTAAGTTCAAACATGCATAAAAATAAAACTATAAGCCATTTATATGAACCATCAGATCCTTACCCTACATCTTTAATCCCTCTAATCATACCTCATATCACTCAGGTGTAAGCTTTGAGAGCAATCTGTTGGACAAGTTGTAGTGAGGGGTCCAAAAATGCAACTTTTTGGTAGTGATCAAGTAACTCTTGAGCTCCAACTAGTATTTATACCTATGAGACATACACATATGAATATATCACTTTAATCACATATAGATAGCCAAATTAAATTTTATCACACCATCATGATGTTAAAATCCACCTAGAAGTGAATTTTCATTACCATTTCAAAGTGCAAAAACATTGACAATAAATGTTGTCAAAGTTTAAGTTGTGATTGTATAAATCTAGTTTTGATGATTTATAATTGAAAAATGACACTAATAACACATTTTATTGGGTGGATAATTTATTATATCATGTTATTATCCTCCCATAAAGCTTTTTTGACAAAGCCACCACCCATTCTGACCTCAAGAGCATCCTTCCCAATGCAAGAAAAATGTAATTTTTTAGCCTAAGTTCAAACATACATAAAAAAATATATAAGTCATTTATATGAACCATAAAATCCATAATATAACTATTTAATCCTTATAATTTCACCCCATATCACTTAGGTGGAATCTTTGAGAGCAATCCATTGGATAAGTTGTAGTGAGGGGTCCAACAATGCAACTTTTTGCAAGTGAACAATCAACTTCTTGAGCTCCAACTAGAATTTATACCATTAAGACATCCACATATGAATATATCAATTTTATCACATATATATAGTAAAAATACATATTATCACACTACCATGATGTTCAAATCCACTTGGAAGTGCATTTTCACTACCATTTTAGAGAGCAGAAACATAGACAACAAATATTATCAAAGTTCAAGTTGTGGTTGCAGAACTCTAGTTTTGATGATTATTGACTAAAAAATGACATTTTAAACATGTCTATATTGATGTATAACATCTATGACCAGGTTATCAACCTCCCATTAAGCTTGATCAATAAACCCACCACCCATTCTGGCCTCAAGAACACCCTTCCCAATATAAGAAAGATGTAATTTTTTAGCTTAAGTTCAAACATGCATAAAATGAAAAATATAAGTAATTTATACAAAAAATAAGATCATTAACCTACCTATTTAATCCCTATAAGCACACCTTATATCACTCAAGTTGAATATTCAAGAGAAATTTTTTGGACAAGTTGCAGTGAGGGTCTAAAAATGTAACTTTTTGGCAATGAACAAGCAACTTCTTGAGCACCAAAGGGCATTTATACCTCTACGAACTCCACATGAAAATATCTAAATTTGATCACATATAGATAGGAAAATTAAATATTATCACACTGTTATGATGTTCAAATCTACCTAGAAGTACATTTTCACTACCATTTTGGAGAACGAAAACACAGACAATAAATGTTGTCAAATTTTAAGTTGTGGTTATAAAACTCTAATTTTTATTCTTATTGACTAAAAAATTAAATTTAAAACAAATTTTTTGGGTGTATAATTTATATTACTAGGTTATTTTCCTCCCATCAATCACAATTTATAAACCCACCACCCATTCCAGCCTCAAGAACACCCTTCCCAATACAAGAAAAATGCAATTTTTTAGTCTAAGTTCAAACATGCATAAAAAAAATGTAATCCATTTCCATGAACCATAATATCCTTACCCTACCTCATTAATTCCTATAAACTCACCCTATAACACGCAAGTGGAAGCTTTGAGAGCAATCCATTGGATAAATTACAGTGAGGGGTCCAAAAATGCAATTTTTTGGCAATGAACAAACAACTTTTTGAGCTTCAACTAGCATTTCTACCTATAGAACATCCACCTATGAATATATCACTTTAATAACATCCAAATATGAAAATTACATGTTATCACACCACCACAACATTTAAATCCACCTAGAAGTGCATTTTCACTACCATTCAGGAGTGTAGAAACACTGATAATAAATGTTGTCAAAGTTTAAGTTATGGTTGTAGAACTCTAATTATGATGTTTATTGATTAAGAATTGACTATAATAACACATTTGAAGGGGTAGATAATTTTTAGGACTAGGTTATTAGCCTTCCATCATGCCCAATTTGAAAACCCAACACCCATTCTAACCTCAAGAACACCCTTCCCAATATAAGAAAAATGTAATTTTTTAGCCTAAGTTCAAACACAAAAAAAAAACTATAAGTCATTCCCTGAGCTTCAATCACATCCAACCTAAAATTTGATCATGTCCAACCTAAGTTTATCTTAGTTTAAATAATATATAATTCTTTACTGACAGTGCCAACCACGTGAAGGTGGAAGCTTATCTAACACCACTAACCTACACAAAATTGTTAGTAAGTAATGAAAAATAAAATCTATATGTACTACCTAGAAAATAAAATATATTTGGTAAAATTTATTACATCTACATTCGAAAGGTCAATATGCCTATGTATTTCAATCCAACAAACCACTAGGATCTACTCTAACCTTGATAGTATCAAGAATAGCTTCATGGTTTGACTCTTGAACTTTCCATGGTTTCCTATTTAATAGCCTCCCATGATATTTATGTAATTAAATATTCATTGAAAGAATAAAATTTGAATAGTTCGGTATCTTTTTGTGAATTTCAACTCTTCCAACAACCATTGATCTAAATATTTTATAGGATATCATCAAAACCAAGTTCCAGTGACTACCACTGACCTAGTGGGATAATCAATGTTTTCTCCATCTATAATTGGGGAAGTCAATTTTTTATTTATCTCTACACACCAACACAAGTATTAACCAATTCCTTATTCATTATCCTCATCTAAAATAACTACAAAAACATGGCATGTTTCATAAAAACCCATTTTTAACAATAATATGAAGATATATAATGAAAAGAAATTATACATAATGAAAAATATTCTACCTAGCTGTATTAGATCAGATACATGGTCAAAGTCATCTATTGAAGTCATATTTATAAGTTGTAATGTTATTGGAACCTGATATGTGTTGAATGGAATTAGAGGTTTGGAACTCTAATCTTACACCCACTCTTATGACTCACACTCATTTCAAATAGATTCCATGCATGTAGAACAAACACATGCCAATTTTCTCATATGAACAGTCCAATAACTAGCATTTGAAATATGAAATGAGTAAAGGTCACTTAAACCTGCTAGAGTCATACAACTCTCATACTTTTCCAAGTGTTCTTCCTCTATTAACTAGAATTGTATACATATAGTAGAATTTGGTTGAACACCATAACACATGTTCTCATTACACCATTCAACCATAGTTTTTGATTTATCAAATGAACACCCTCTTCAAATTTTAACTCCTCCCTTGCAATAGCTCTTTTTACACAAGGTCCAGCTCCATCATGCTCCCCTTTTCTATGGCTAGTCTAGGTGAAACTCAAAATGTGTTCTACACTAGTTGTAATGTGCATTTTGATCAACCAATAAAACATCCATACATTTTTGAATTGTGATGTGAAATTATTTGACCAAATTTAATGTTGATTAAAATTAATGTTCCTTTGACTCAACTATTCATAGAACTTATGAAAATACCCTTGCACATACTCTAAACAATGTGATCTATCATTATTGATATAGGAATGGTACTACCTTAATATTTTTTATTATTGTTTTGTATTATTAGGTGCATGCATGAATGTTATATGCACAAATATGGAAACTTGTGATGAGTAGTAATACTAAGATTGAACTTAGATTTTGGATTTGAATGTGTAATTTTTAACAAAATCAACTAATAAAACAATCAAAACAAGTGGGAATATATCCTTGATTATCTTAAAATGTTCATCCAACCATCTAGCCATCTGTGTGTGCCTTTCATACTCATAAATAATCTTCTCTCTAGATTTGACCAAAAATCTAGAAACAGATATCTCTTTTGTAACAAGATCACACCTTTTAGATTCTTTGCCATTTTTTACTTGATAAATAATTGATATATATTTTCTTAAACTAGATAATTCCTATCCAATTTTACTTGTAATCTCCTTGTGGATACATTTTTTTTCAATTTTGGCAATCCACCACAAATGCTATAATTTCCATTTAAACATGATTTGTTCTAAAATAATTATCCATCTGGTCTTTAACAAAAGATAGTTGGAATAAATTTCTTGGCTGATTTTGGTGGAAATTCAATGCCACACTCCTAAAAAAAAAAATTAGCATGCAAATTATAATGAATATGTCAAAAAAAATCACAGTGCATTAAAAATTCAACATTTTACCTACAACAAGTGGTGTGTGTGTGATTTATTTTAACATAAAAAGGTTTTGCCATCTCAAAATATCTTTGACAAATAGAAATTTGTGGATATTTTTAAAAAAAATAGAGTACAGTTGTATTTGATTCATATCCAATAAATGTTCTAGATATGGTTCACGGTTACAAGAACCAAATCTTCTTTTTACAACATCTCTTTCATTGGGCAAAACTCTTGTATTGTCTTTCCAAAATTGAGTAACTCTTTGAGAGTATCAGCTATAGCCTTGTCCTTTCATGGAAGTCTACTAGAGAATTCCTAGAGCTCATTGGTATTAGGTTCATTAAGTGTTTCATGTATTTTAATTGATTTCATTATTGTTTCTATATTTATATTAAGTGTTTGGCTTATTTTTGAAACCATTCATTTTTTCCCGATTTTGTCACTTACTGCACAAGTTGTAAGTATATGATGGACAACATTACAATCTTTGGTGCATGATTTTGGGCCTAAAATATGATATGAATCATGTAGATTCTCAACAATTTCATTGTTTTCATCAAAAAATTTAGATGTTCTTATTCCAAATGTGTACATTATAGGTCTCATCTTAATCAATTTTATCAATGAAACAAATAATTGACATCTTTTACTATCATAATCCAAATTATGAAAGAAAGTATCCCAAATTTATTTATCTAATCTTCTTGAATGGTGATAAGACATTTTTTTATGCATTGGTTCTTAAATATTTTCATTGACTTCAATTAAGTACTTTCCTTTTCTATGCACAATTCTTATAGGTGTTGGTAACGGTGGAATTTGTTAAGAGGGTGTTTCAAAATCATTATTACTTTCATTGTTTAGAGGTGGGATGATATTTTATTCATTGTTTATTGTTTCATTATATGTTTCCATAAAATTTTCTTGATTATTAATTTCATAATTATTTATTTCCATCAATTTTTTTTTTTGGGGGTGACACATCATACATAGACTCATCATCAACAAAATTAAAAATTTGGAACTTTGAATGTAAACTTCCAACATTAGCTAATTCATTATCTTTAATTGCATTATTATTCATTTAATTATGGTAAATTTCATCATTATTAAATTATTTATGGTTAATTTCATCATTTTTTTAATTCATTATTGTCAATTGACTCATTATCTATGGCATTTAGTTCATTAGGATTAGGGTTTATACCTTGTCTACCATGAAGTTTTTACATTTGTATCTTGTGTTTCTCTCTCAAATATTCTAATTCCTTTGGTGTTTTGTTCTTCAACATATTCCTCTTCCTCAAACGTGATCCATCACCCATCAAGGACAATTGACAAATTTTTAAAGGTGCGGTCAAGTACATAGGTACCGTAGATCCTACAAAAGTACACAAAGAATGTTTGTGGGGATAGAATTCTTGATTTGGGTTAAAAATAGTTATTAAGAAGTGATATTAGTCTATAATAATCATAGCATGATTATTTTATATAATGATCATGTTATTACATAACATGATCACATTATTTATCGTACAAGGTTCTACTTCATCCAACATATTGAGAAGCATATATTAACAATAACACAATCACATTATGTAATGACATGATCATGTTACTCTCAATAATCATTTGGGGTTAGTAATTGGAATTAATAATTAAGTGTTTCCTATATTAATAATAAAATGATCACATTATTAAATAACATGATTTCATTATACTTAATATAGATTAGGGATTAAGACATTAGTGCATAAGGTTTAGGGATTAGGGATTGAAATTTATGTTTTAGGGATTAGGGATTATAATTTATGTTTTAAGGTTTATGGATTAGGGATTAGGGAAAGTAAGGTTTAATTTTAAGGGTGTATATAAGTTCTAATAGCTCTATGCCACGTGTTAACCTAATTTTTACTATAAAGGATGTTAATTAGGACTAAATTTATTAGTAAATAAGGAAAGTTTTTGGTTTATAATTTAGGGTATATAGGGTCAATCATAAAGATGATTCTTAGTATAAATGATGTTAATTTGGGATAAAATGATTGGTTTAGGGTAAAGAGTTTATATTTATGGTTTAGAGTTTAGGGATTAGGAACTTTAAGCATTAGGGCTTGGGGTATAGGTTTTATGGTATATAAGGTACAATCATGATGATGATTGTGGAAAATTAGAGTTGATAAACCCCTAAATCACATTTTATAGTCATGAAATTATGTTGAAGGGGATCAAAATAGCCCTAATTTACTTTAGATGCATAGCTAGATTGGTACTCCAAAGGCTAAGTTTTGGCCATAAGTTTAAAAAATGCATTTTATGACATTTCATGATAAAATTAGTTATATCATAAGGCATGTATGTTTGTGGCATATAATGGGCATTAGGGCATAGGGCTTACAATTTATGTTTTAGGGATTATGGATTAGGGATTAGGGCATATGGTTTAGGTTTAAGGACTTGTATATAATTTTTCTAATCACTTTATGCCATGTGAACCTAATTATTACTATAAAGGATATAAATTGGGACTAAATCAATTGGTAAATAGGGGAAAGCTTATGGTTTACAATTTAGGGTATACAGTTTAGGTCTTAGGTTTTAATGTATATATGGTTTAGGGTACACAGGGTTAATTGCAAAGATAATTGAAGACAATTTGAATCACTTGGACCCATTTGTGACTATAGAATGTGTTTTTGGGTTGTCATTATACCCTAGATGTCATCATGAAAATTGAGTGAATTAACCAAATGGGGTAATCAGTCATGTGATTTAGGCCAAACTGAGCCCTATGAACTTAATTCTTCATATAAATGATGTTAATTTTGGCTAAAATGATTGGTTCAAGGTTTAAAGAGTTTATATTTATGGTTTAGAGTTTAGGTATTAATAAATTTAAGGATTAGGGCTTAGGGTATAGGTTTTAGGGTATATAAGGTATAATCATGAAGGTAATTGGGGAAAATCTGAGCTCCTTAAACCAATATTTGTGAGTAAAGAATGTGATTTTGAACTCAATTAGCCCCCACATCATCACAAATAGAGCTAATTACATCAATTGTGGTTTAATTAGTGATGAAATTTTGACCAAGTTCATCCTTGTGAACCTAATTCTTACTATATATATAAATGATGTTAATTGGGGCTTAATTTATTGGTTTAGGGTTTAGGGTCTATAATTTAAATGGTTTGGGGTTTAGGGATTATGGCTTAGGGTTTAATGTAAATGGTATAGGGTTTAGGTTTAAATTTAAATGGTATAGGGTTTAGGGTTTAAGATATCAAATATACAGTCCAATCACTATGGTAATTGAAGAACATTTGAGTTGCTTGTTCACCTATTTATGAAAATTACCTTCATATTTGTATTTTTGATAAAATTAGGATTAGTTATGCCATTTAAATGTTACATACATGTTATAAAATTGATTGAGCCATAAATTTGGTTTAGGGGCTCAATTTTACCTAGATCACACCCTTAATTACACAAATTAACTAATTGGATCAATTCATGATAGAATCTATCTTTTGATTTTTCCCCAAATCATATCTTGCTCTTGAGGGGGTTAAAATTGGACTCAAATGCCTCCTCAATTAAAATAATCAACTAGTTCTTCCTCTTTCATTAATTATGTTGAAGGGGCTTGAAATAATCCCAATTTACTTTAGATGCATAACTAGATTGGTACTCCAAAGGCTAAGTTTTGGCCATAGGTTTAAAAAGTGTGTTTTATGACATCTCATGATAAAATCAATTATATCATAAGGCATGTATGTTTGTGGCATGGAGTGTGCATTAGGTCATAGGGCTTATAATTTATGTTTTAGGGATTAGGGCATTGAGTTTAGGTTTAAGGACCTATATATAAAGTTTAGTCTCTCTATGCCATGTTTAAACCTAATTCTTACTACAAATGATGTTAATTGGGACTAAATTAATTAGTAAATAGGGAAAGTTTATGGTTTATAATTTATAGTATAGTGTTTAGGGTTTATGGTTTAGGGCTTAGGTTTTAATGTATATATAGTTTAGGGTGTATAGGGTCAATCACAAAGATAATTAATGATAATTTGAATCACTTGGAACCATTTGTGACTATATAATGCATTTTTGGGTTGTCATTATACCCTATATGTCATCATGTAGATTGATTGAATTAGTCAAATGGGGCAATCAATCATGTGATTTATGCCAAACTGAGCCCTGTGAACTTAGTTCTTAGTCTAAATAATGTTAATTTGGGATAAAATGATTTGTTTAAGTTTTAAAGAGTTTATATTTATGGTTTATAGTTTAGGGATTAGGAAATTTAGGCATTAGGGTATAGGTTTTAAGTTATATAATGTACAATCATGATGGTGATTGGTGCAAATTTGAGATCTTTGAACCTAGATTTATGAGTAAAGAATGTGAATTTGGGATCAATTATCCCACACATCATCATAGATTGATTTTATGAAGTCAATTATGGTAATGAGTGATGTGATTTTAACCACATTCATCCATGTGAACCTAATTTTTAATATATAAAAAGGATGTTAATTGGGACTAAATTGATCATAGGGGCCTATTGAGCCTTAATGTAAGGAATTTCATCCATATCATATCAATTGGGGATCCAAGTGCTCACCATATTAAAAAAATAAGTATTTTTTCAATTTTATATACAATTTGGTCTAAAGGAGCCATGTGCAAGTAATTACATTCATATAATGGAAATTGGGGCTTACTTAGCCCTGATTATATACCATATTAAACCAATCAAGTATTTGGCTCTAGATGAAACATAATTGGGGCCAATTAAGGCTTGCCTAAGGAATTGTGTCAACATAGTTTTAATTAGGGCCCTAATTACACACTTATTCAAATAATTGAGTGTTTGATTAAATCTGATATGAAATCAGGACCAATTAAACCCTTTGTAAGGAATTACATCCATATAATAACAATTGGGATTCTGATTGTGTACCAAATTTAACTAAAATAACATTTGGCTCAATATGATATGAAATTTGGTCTAAAAAAGCCTTTTTTAATAAATTTCATCCTTCTACTATCAACAGGGGACTTTGTTTGTCCCAAATACATAACATATTGAATCAACCAAGTATTTGGTTTAGTTAAATATGTAATTATGGCCAACCAAGGATCACTCAAGTAACTGAATACATTTAATGTCAATTATGACTTCATTAGCCCTGATTGTAAACTATATTCAGCTAATCATGTATTTGATTTTATCTCATACATAACTGGGGCCAACTAAGTCCCATGAAAGTAATTTTGTCTATATAATGTTGGTTGGGTTATATTATCTATGATTGCACACCATATTAAACCAATTGAGTATTTAGGTTCAGTATGAAATGCAATTGGGGCCACTCAATCCCCAAGAAAGGAATTGCATCCATCTAATGTCATTTGGGGCTCTAATTACACCATGTTAAATCAATTGATATTTTTTTCAATACTATACACAAATAGGGATAACCAAGTCTATTGTAATTAACTACTTCCACCTAATATCAATCGAGACATTTTTCTTCCCATGCAAAGAATTATGTCCATTGTGAATATTTTTCCCTAATTTCAAATCATATTTAACCAATCAATTATTTTCTTAAATATAACCTTTAATTAAGATTAATAATTTCTTGTGCAAGGAACTCCTTTAATATAATGTCAATTAGGGCTTTGATAGCACACCATATTAAAATAATTGAGTATTTAGTTCAATCTAATACATAATCAGGGCTAAATGAGCCATGATAAAGGAATTATGTCCATATGATGTCATTTTTTCTCTAATTTCACACCATATTATAAAAATCCAAGTATTTAGTTTCGTTTGATATGTAATTGGGGCCAACCAAGTTCCATCCAAGAAAATATGTCCATCTAATGTCAACTTTGAATCTATTGGCCCGATTGCACACCATATTGGGATAAAATGAACAATAAATTGATTCATATGTTAATAAATCTCCAATTATCATTCAATGCTATCAAATATTGACAAGAACATTGGTCCCAAACAAAAATCTTAATCAACCAAACTTTTATCTTAAGACTACTCGGCCTAATGGCTCCTATAGTAGGTCAAAATGCAAATTTGGGTTTTAGGGTGTTGAGAATATATAACATGATCATGGTATTTGAATTTTAATTCAATTCCCACACCTTTTATATCTCTAATGTCTTGGATTCATGAGCCAAAGGCTTAGATTGTCACTTTACAGCTGAGTTTTGAGAGTTATGATAGAAAATAACAAATTTCAACTTTGATTGCTAAATACGCTAAGAATTTTAATGTGAAAATTCAAAAAACTAATACCATCATGATGACATGCTCTCCTCTTTCCAAAAATATAATTTTTATAATTTTTGGACTCATTTAAGGTTTCAAACTATGTTGATTTCTTACTATACCTTTTTTAGGCCACTACATACCACAAACATACATGCCTATACATGTTCATGTAATTTGTCTTTCATTGATCCAAGTGAAAAATAAGTTATATGGTCACAAACTAGGCCTAATTCTACACACATTAAAAAAAATGAGTTTTTTTAAGGTAGTTAGGCATGCCACATGGATGGTTGTCCAATTTTTATCAGTTCTTAGGATCTATTTACATGAAAAATTCATTAAAAAAAAAATCATTTAAAAAATAAAATAAAATATAGGGTCACAAACTAGAATATCTTATCTAAATTTTTTCCCAAAGGGTTTCAAATAATATTAAACACTTCTCAAAAAATGGTGCATTGCATGACCATCTATCTACTATATTTTCTAAAAAAAATAGGAATTCTTCAAATTGTAGATGTTTGACCTAGTTATACTTAACCATTTTTAAAAAAATAGTGTTTTGAAAATGAGACTTGAAATTATACATTTCATGTTATTACACCATCTTTAAATTTAGAGTGTAGATATCTCAAATTATCTATAGAAGTTCAGATTTCTGAAATTTTAGAAAAATCATGTCCACAGGTAGGCCACTTTTTAACCCCCAACTTTGTGCACTTACCCTTAATATTATACATATACATAGAGAATTTAATTCTTGTGTTAATAAGCATGTTTTTTTTGCTTCTAATCCAACCTTAAGTGACAATGAACCAACTTTATTTTTTAAAAAAGTTTTTAGACATAAAGTGTCTGATCTTAATGATAATTGGCCTATTTTTTACTGTGATGAACATATTGATGTGTTTTTAAAGGGTAATTATTTTTATAATGACAAGTGCTAAATTGTAGTGATTATTTTTATTTAATCACTAATAAATTACAAGTTGGTTTGGAATCTATGTTCACATCACATGATTAGCCTAAGATATCATGAGTTGAAAAACCATATAGGAGAATTATAGGTGAGATTATTCTGATTAATCTTGGCACTAATAAAGATCTCAAGTTTGTATATATAGGCATTCATTTACTACTGAGAATAGATTTTAGTTTATTAAATTATTTAAGGAGTTTATAGATATAATGATTTGGTCATATAAATATCTAAAGGGTTATGATACTGAGATAATAAACATGAAATACCAATTAATCTAGGTATAAAACCCATTACGTAGAAAGTTAGAAGAATAAGTCCCTTGTTGGAAGAAACCATCAATAAAGAAATTGATAATATATTAGATGGTGTTTACATTTAAATTCATGTATGATATTTAGATTGGGTATAAAAATTAGTTCCTATTAGGAATAAAATTATTGGTATCTATCTTTGTATAGATTTTAGAGATTTGAATAGAGCTAGTGTTAAAGATAACTTTCCTTTAACAAGCATAGATCAAGTTTTGCAATAGGTTTTAGGGTCTTAATTGATGTCACTTCTTAATATATATTTTTGGTTATAAAAATATATTTTTAAATCTATAAGATAGACACAAAATTATGATTTTTATACATAGAGGAATGTTTAATTTTAACATAATGTCATTTGAGTTAATAAACATTGGTACCACCTTTCAAATAGCTATGCATGTAGATTTTAATCATGTTATTGGCATCATTATTTAATTTTACCTTAATGATATTATTGTGCATTCAAAGAAGATAAATATGCATATTGACTATCTGCATTACACATTCACTAAATGTAGAAAATATGGTATTTCTCTAAATCTAAAGAAATTAGATTTAGGAGTTATTGAAGAGAAATTATTAGGTCATATTATTTCAAAATATGGAATTTCAATTGACCTTGAATTTATAAAAGCTATTAAGGATTTACGACCTCTTAAAGACCAATCTAATCTTATATTTTTTTTGGTAAAATTAAATTTATATGTAATTTCATTTTAGATTTTGTTGAAAAATCTAATCCCTTACAGATTTTACTAAAGAAAAATCAAATTTATTTATGGGATGCAAGTTTAAATTTAACATTTAATGAGATTAAAAATTACATTTCAAGTGCTCATGTACTTTTTAAACTTGATTTAAAAAACCAATTCATTTTGTATGTCAATACCACCCATGTTACCATTACTTAGCATAATCATGATTGCGAGGAAAGACCTATTAACTACAAGAATCAAGTTTGCAAAAAAAAAAATTCAGGTACCCTTTATTAAATTTTTTTTTCTCTCCTTTATTTCTTATTTAAATAAATTTAGATATTTGTTGATGGTAAAAAAATCATTGTTCATTCCAATATAACTATTTTTATTATCTTTTAAAGAAGCCAACCATTTGAGGAAGATTTTAAAAATGGATTTTCAAAACTCAAGAATTTTATCTTGAATTTGAAAGTTTGAAAATTATCAAGGGAAATGATTTAGCTAAATATTTAGTTGAAAATGGAACCTCCAATGTAATATCTTAGTTATTTTGGTTAATTATAATCTTCAATCTAAGCCTCATTTCCAAATTATGAACATTTTTGAACTTTAAAAATAGTTTAGCATAGGACTTGAGATGTATAACTGGGATTATTTATTTTCACATGATAATTAGTATCATGACTTGATCTATTATTTTCATAGCCAAGCTTGTCTTGATACATTAGATAAATGACAAAAATGAGAACTTAGGTTATGAGCCTTATAATTTGTTTTTTAATTAAAAAAATTATTCTATAAAAATAGAGATTGTGTGTTATTACGTTACTTAACCTATGAACAAACTGAAAAAGTTATTAGGTTTTTTTGTGAAGGTAGTTGTGGTGGGTACTATACAGTGAAAATTAGTGCATATAAAATCATGCGTGTAGGATATTATTGGCATATATTATTTCAATATTTGTATAAGCTAGTAAGGTCATGTATGACATGATAAAGATAGACTGTCAGCTATGAATTTGAATCCTTTCATACCTAAGAAGCCTTTCACCCAGTGAAATATTGAGTTTATTTCAAATATTCATCCTTCATCTTGAGTTGGCCATAAATATATTTTAATTTTTATCAATTAATTTATTAAATAGCCTAAAGCTATAATATTAAGAGGTTTTGTTATTTTTGAAGTAATTTCATTTTTTGAAAATCATTTTTATTGCAAGATTTGGTGTTACATATGAGATAATATTTGATAATAGTTATTAGTTCATTTATAATGAATATTTAGAGTTCCTATGAAGTTACTCAATTATTTTAAGTCATTATACAAAGTATTATCCTTAAGGGAATGGATAGATGAAGTCCACTAACAAAACTTTGATTTTAATTATGAAAAATATAGTTTTTGAAAAAAAAAAGATTGACATGTTTATATTTCTGAAGTTTTATGAGTTAACTAGATGATGGTTAATGTTGTAATAGGCTATTATTAATTTCATATTAGCTTATGGTTTTGACATTGATTTATATATTAAACTAGAAATTACTTCAACTAGGACCGTCATTCAATATCTATCAGAAGATACTAGTGATGTAGAATAGAGATTTAATGAACTCTTTTCCCTTGATGAAACTAACAAACCAAGTTTTGTAAAAATTAAAAAGAATTAAACAAAAAATTAATAATTATTTTAAATAATAAATATTTAAAATATTCTTTTAAGGTAGGTGACTTAGTGTTTTATTTGGATAAATACCATGAAGAATCAAGGAAACGTCATAAATTTGATTCACTTTGACTTGGTATTTATAAAATAGTTGTTATTTTTGGTAAAAATACATTGCATTTGCAAGATCTTGATAGAAATTGGTTACATTATTCAATTAATGGTCATCATTTGAATATTTTATTCAATTAACTACCTTTTATTCTTTTTTATTATTCTTTTGTTTCTTTACTTTTCTATTTTGATCTCTTTTAGTTTTCTTTTTCTATTGTTCTTTGTTTTGTTTTGATGTGAATTTAGCTCTCTTGTTTAAATTTATGAGACATTTATCAATATGAGGAAGAAGATAAAAGTTTATATTATATTACTGTAAGTATTTATTATTAGACATTTGAATATTTTGTTGAAATTTATGAATAATATTTTATAAGGAAATAAGTAATAAATATTATGTTGTTATAAACATTATTTAATTTCAAAATTGATATTATAGACTAGTGCATTGATTTTCACCAACTTAAACTTCTCTATTTTAATATTTATTATTCTCTAGGTCATGATAGACAAAGAACCTGTAAAATATTTAAATGGGTTCATGTGCAACTAATTAGGAAATAATACTTGATCACCACAGTGAAGGGCGCGTGCGTTCATCCATCGTAGCCACGGTGAAGGGCGCGCACAGGGAATTCCAGGCGTGGATGGTGTAGTGAGGTGTGGGCGATGATGGAGTGCGGCTGCCGTGCTCTATTATTGCATGGATTTTTGGAGGAGGGTTGGGGGTTTGTGTCTGTGCGGCCTCCTCAAAACCTTCTTTGTGTGTGTATGCATGGCACTATAAAGTTTATTTATTTTTGTGTGGATATGTTTTTATAACTCAAATTCCCATTTTGTGGCTGCCGTGCTGACCAATAACCTGTCCTGAGCAGATCGGTGATTTCTTCGATGATATTTTGAATGCCATGGTGGTGATTCCTCTGAGCAGAGGGGGTGATCTTGCAGACGTATGGGTGGTTGGAAAGGGTGGTGGTGGTGACGGTTTTGAGGGTTTGTTGGTGGCACTGTCTATTTTGGGCAGTACATTTTTTGGGAGCCATGGTGCAACCTGAGTTAGACTGCCATCCTAATTTGGTTAGCGAAGATAATAGTGATCATATGGGGGAAACTTAGTTTCCTCTGTGATTAGTGAATGAGCCACGACGCCCTAGTTAGGGAAAAATAGAGAAACCCTAATCTGTGGAGGAGCCATGCTCATTAAAAAATGATGGGTATGGTGGATCTGCCTACACCGTGGTGGTGCTTAGGGAGGAAGGCAGGCCATGCAAAGGAAAATTTTGATGGCTACCATTTGTGAGCAATTCCCTTGACATTGTGTTCTTGGGGTTGTTGGTTTGAACCTGGGAGCCCGCTCTATTCTTTTTGGAGTTGAGCATTGGTGTCTCCATTTATGAGGTTTCAGGTCCTTGTAAAACCTGGTTTTTAGGTTGTTTTGCCTAGTTTTATTTAGGTTTCAGGTCCTTGTAAAACTTGGGGCACTTTTACTGGTTTATATTGTTGGTTTCAAGGCCCTGTAAAACCTGGTTTTGTTACTATTTTTCAATGGGTTTGCCTTTCTTGGCGGTTTGTAATGTTTTATCTTTCTTGATCTGTAAAAAGGTTTTGGGGCCCCTTCAAAACCTGCTTTTACCTTAATCTAAAACTAATTAGGAAATAATTACCCTAGATCACACTCTTAAGTCTCTAAAATTCACAATTATAATTACAACCCAATCTCACATGTGAAATTGGCTAGCAAGATGATTTAACTTTTAAGGGATTATGATTTTGAGCCCTAGAATGTTAAAGGATTTGAGTATATTAAATTAGGAGAGAAATATGTAATAAATACAACTGCTGATTTTTGTAAGAATTGACCTAATTTTATAATTCTAAAAATAGCAATGAAGGACATAAGTATATAGTTAGCTAGAAACTTATTGAAACAGATGAATTAGAAGCTAAAAATTGGTGTGGAAGTAGATTTGAGTGTCATAAATAGGGTCTAAGTGTCATAAACCCTCTTGTATGGTAGTTTTATACCTTGGATAGTAGTATTGGGGTGATAGTGTCCTACTTTTAGTGTTAATGTCCTTTCTATAAAAAGTTGTTAGATATTTTGGGTACACCTCTAGCTGAGTCTGACTTGCCTATACTTATGTGGATGAGCTCTGATTCACTATCTATGCACTCTATTGAGATGATTTAAAATTAAACCCTAGACCTTCATATTGTTAGGGTATTTAAGTGGCACAAGTATCAAAAGTGTGATGTTATTTAGGTAGGCTAGGCATACTCAACACCCCACAGTGTTGAGAGGTTCTTACATACCAATACTTAAAGGATGGATCAAACCCAATGTAATTATCCTGCCTAAGTACTTGGTGCAAGTGAAAGTGAATGATAGTATGAGTGTTGACTTGAGTTCTTTGAATGAGGCTTGAGACTGTAAATATGTGTATTTTAGTCTTGGGATGGTTGCAAATGATTGTATGTAGAATTAGGGTAGAATAAGGATCAATAACCTTGATTTTTCATAACTTGTTCTAATCTTGTTTGTATATTTTTCACCTAATTTTTATCTAATAGATAAAGGGATAAAATTCATGCATTCATAGTGATCTAGTGTTTGTGCAGGGTTTAAAATAGGTCTAGGCTGACCCTAGGTGTCTTATGAATTGAAAATATATCCATTGGGGTTTAAATTTTACAAATCATAATAGTGTTGATGGTGGGACACTAGTGTAGGGTTCTAGTGTCCAAGTGGCAGACCCTGAGGCATTAGTGGCCTAGATCCCTAGGGGATGGTCTAGAATTGATTTTGAGATGTCTAGGGATGTGTAAAGGCCTACAAAAAATCTAGATAAGTGTCAAAATAAGCCCTAAGATAGGTCTAGCGATCGGTTGTCTTAAATGACACTCATTTCACTCAAGTGATATTTTATATGACTACACAAGGTCACTAGTGTTAAAAAAATTCAGTACCCCTCTTAAAAACTTAAAATTATGCATTTATCATATATGATGGCCTGATCAAAAAATTCAAAACTATTTGATGGGATCTAATGTGTCTACATTCATTTAACAATTATTTCTCATGTATATGTTTAATATGACATAATGTTGTGTTGATTAATTTCAAACATTGGTAACATCACTCAAAGTGAATTAAATATGACATAATGTTTGTGATTAGATTATCATAAACTCATTTTAATTTATAAAGGATTGTAAATGGTGTTTTTTTTTCAATATTTCATAAGTGTAATATCATGGAATAATATAATTATAAGTCATTCGCATTTGATTGTAAAGAATCTTGTCATAAGTACTCATTTGATAATGGTTCTTTTATAAGTATGCAATTTCATTATGTTGATTGTATACTTGATCTCTTGAGAAATTTCATAGTATAATTTGAAGTTGTTAAATACAAATGATAATGTTTAATGGAAAATACACTCTTCATTTGAATATCTCATTGTAAGATTTAAGTTTATAGTAGACTATCATATAAACATGTGCTTGTTATATGACTTAAGCTCATTAATTTTATGATCTTAAAGGTTTGGCCTAACTCATATAAACCTTTTTGTTTATAACTAAATTGAATCACCCTATTATAGTGACATATCTTGTCATTTTACTATATTAATGATCCAAAAATGGTAGTTTATGCACATGCTCACCAAAAACCTAGTTTTCATTTACTTTAATTAATTTCTTAATTTCCTATCATTTTACATGAAAATTGGCTTAAATTATTAAAATTCATATTTAAATAATGAAATTAAAATCAAGTACTAAAAAATAGATATAATCCATAAACTAATTTTATAAAATAGTTCACTTAAAACTGAGCTATGTCTCTGAGTTCACTCAAAGGCTAACTAATTGATTAAAATGATGTAAAAAAACCATTTCTTATATTCAATTCACCTAAAAAGTGGATATTGATATGCAAATAAGTGTCTAATATCCTCTAAGAAGTTTAGCTTAGGATTTGGCTTTGGCTCTAGTTCTTCCAAACTATCTCTTTCTTGTCTCTGACAAATGATGGGCTATAAAAGGTCATTGTAATGTCTCTCAGAGGTTTGTGCAATGAGTTTTGGCCTAAAATTGTTACTCCATCAAGATAGACATACAAACTTACTTTCTCTCCCAATAAAGGGATAAATTTTCCCTGTAATGTCTTTAGAAGGTCTATGCAATGAGCTCTTGGCATTCAATGTACTACTCATGTAATATAAGACATAGAAACTTTTTTGTCTCCTCTTGTTCTCCTTTACAAGGGTTTAAAGTTTACAAGCTTTCTTTTCTATTTTTAATTACAATATTGAACCTTTTATAATGTTTCCAAGGCCCTTGATTTCTGGGTTAAAGACTTATCCTTTTTTCATAGGCTTAGGTATCTAAATCCCCTTGGAAAATACGTCATATTCTTTGTTTTTAGCAAGCAATACCAAAATTAAGGGATAAATTCAAATTATTGCATTTGGTTTGCCAAATATGGAATAGCTTGTTTTTGGGCCTTAAAAATAGGCCAAGTGGGGGAGATTGTCAAGACCGACTCCAAATACCATGTATTAACTCATGAGGAGGATTTTCTGGTGCTTTGAATAATGTTTATCCCATTTTAGTGGGGATAAAAATCAAAAGCTATTTAAGAGATAAACTTCAGCCCTTGTAACTTGGTCATGAGAATATGTATTATGTGGAAATTGCTTTAAAACTCATAGCACTTGGTAGAAATTTTTGAATGCCATGTTTAAGGCTATGATTGGTCTACGTGTTAGGCCATACAGGTCTAGTCAGTTGATGATGTCATCACTATATTATTTTGTCCCTATTTATTTCCACCTTCAACAGTCCACAACTTTCACATATGATGTTTGTTTGACCTTGTTCAAGTTACATTGGAAAGCTCTCAACAATCTCTTTGATGTGTAAATAGTTTTAGAAACATTTGAGACCGTATAATGTTTTCACTATTGGAGATCCTCTTAGATCACACCTCCCCACTAAAATGATTTTGGACCACCAAAAGTCTAATTCATTCATAAATTAAGCCCTCTCTCTTCTATCAAGAACAACTTCTTCATATAACTCATCAAGTGCTTCAAGATAAAAATAATCAATAGAAGGAACATTATCTCCTTGATCCATGATCATAAGAGGCTCATTTATTTCTCTTTCTTGGAGGTTAACAATCAAAAATGAAACCTGCTAAATGACCTTCTTACACTCTTGGTGTCTTGGTCTTCTTCTTTATGGATTCTCTCAACCCTTTCACTACACTAATTGTAGATTAAGGTGAATATTTTCCATTAAGAAATATTATTTACATTCTCCTTGCTTCTAGAATTCTCAACAAGGGAATAAAATTACATTACATAATAAGTGGTGTCATAACAAGTCACCACTTGTACAATTTTTCATTTTTTGGGTCGTACAATTGAATGCAACATACATGGACTATAAACACAATTCTATTTATAAACATTGCCCAAATTTGGGTCTTTACAAAATGTGCGTATAAAAAATAAAACATATATTGAAAGAACATATTTCAATGAAATAAAATGGATGCCAACATTCATACATAAAATAATAGTGCTCTTATTGAGTGATACTCATCATGGAATCACTTCTCATGTTGATATCATGCCACTTCCTCTTCCTCTTGGAATAACACTTTATCCTATCAACATGTCTCTATTGATGTCTATCTTGAAGAACCTTTGTTTGTAATTATCTCTAAATGGAATCCCTCTTCACCCATCTTGCTAAATTATACAAGAAGTGGTACGTGAAACATGTTAACATGAATTTCAAAATAATCATGAGAATACAAAATAGAAAATAATACAACCTCTTATAATTGGTTTCTCATAATTTACTTCTCAATTTGTATGGTTGATCCATATTTCACCTCTTCTTATAGTGGGTGATATACCTCCACACTTTATCATATAAATGGTTAGTTTACTTCATGATTATTTGATAATGGAGACCTAATAAGTGATTTGGAGGTGCTATATAAGTATGCTCAACTAAAATTAGCTATGTAAATATGCTATCCATGAAACCAAATAATCTCTTACTGGTCCATTTTGGTGGATGCTCCTATTTTGTCTATTCCCTCTTGATGGAATATTCTATGGATAGGTGGGTTTCTTCATGGGATACCTCTTGAAATATTGATGCTTGACCAACTCTTTCATATGTTACATTTTACTCTATAAGGGTTTGATCAACCTCCTTATTTTTAGGTTATTTTACAACTTCCCTCTTACATGGCTCCTTGTAAGTGTTTAGACAAAGTTATGGATGGATATTCTAACACTTGTCAACCCAATGGCAATTCATATTACATTGAGAACAATAATTATTGCCCATTTTCTTGGACAATAATCCCTTCTTCCCATTCTCCACATTTTAACTTAGAGAGTGGTATTTACAATGAGTCTCATTCCTCTTGAAGTACATGGAATTATTTATGATGGAATTTTTATTCCAACACATGGCCAAACAATGTTTATTTATTCCATAAAAAGAACATGGATATGCAAAGGAAATTATTTGTGTTATAGGACCATTCTTCTCATAATTGAAGTAAGAATTTGAATTCTTATTCTTTCCATACATTTTAGGGTTGTCCTTTGTGCAAGTATGATGATGGAAGATGTGTTACATCCTCCTTTGGGATTTTAATATCTCCTTAGAGATGATTTTCATTCTTTCTTTATGATTTTACCATGATTAAAACATTGTCCCTTTCTTGATTCTAGCTTACACTCACTCTCACCATCATGAAGTGATGGTGTACCAACTCTTTGTATGGGTTATTGTAATATCACTAATGGTTTGGGATATTTTCTTTTAGAAGCTTGTATTTCTTTAACTATATTAGAGCATTCTCCAACTTATCTTTTTCCACTAACATATCCCAAACCTAAATAATGAGGTCTTTCCTCAACCTATCTGGGATTAGTCATTCCTTTGCCATTGATGCCAAGTCCCTTTACATAAAAACTTATCTTATTTAATAACTTGAAGCCAATACCTTGAGTATGATTCTCAAATTAAATAAAATACACATCTACATCTTGATGAGAAGAAAGAAAACATGATGAATTACTTATTGTGCATACATTAGTCATGGTTTTTGCATTAGTGTAGAGGGTGGTCTCCTTTGCATAGTAGTCTCTTCTTTCTCCACTTCTTCACCATTATAGAACTTTACCAAACCCTCTTCCTTGGTTTGAAACTCAAATTGGAACTCTTGAATGGTTCTTATGAGATTTTTTACCTAGAACATCAATCGATGTTGCAACTCTTGTATCTCATCCTCCAAAAGATGATATATATATTAATGTAGAGTTATCCACCTGAATCTACATATTTATTCTTTCAATCTCTTGAAGAATTTCTCTCTTCAAATATTTGGCCATGGTTATACTTTTGTAACCAAGAAACCTACACTTCCAAAATATAAATTGTATAGATGGAAGAATACTAAAAAAAATATAAAAAATATTAGAATCTTTTTGGAAAACCTATATAATACTAAACTTGATCCAAAAATGGTAGTTTATGCACACACTCACTAAAAACCCAATTTATGGATACTTTAATGAATTTATCATATTTTCCTTTGTTACGTAAAAATTAGATTAAATGATTAAAAATTAGTATTTAAAAACAAAAAATTAAAATTAAATACTAAATAATAGAGATAATCCACAAATTGAGTTAATAATGCAATTCATCCAAAATTAAACTATGTCTTTGGGTCCACTCAAAGGCTAAATCGATTGATTAAAATGATGTAAAAATACCATTTCTTACATCAAATTTTCCAAATAATGGCTCCTAATCCAAAAATACGTGTCTAATGTCGTACATGAAGTTTAACTCTGGCTCTATATCTAGATATAACTCTTTTAGACTATATATTTCTTGTCTTTCCTAAATGAGGGGCTCCAAAAGTTCATTCTAATGTCTCTTGGAGGTTTGTGTAATGGATTTGGGCCTGCAATTACCACTTTGACAAGATAAACATAGAATTTTGATTTTTCTACCAACAAGGGGCTAAAATTTCCTTGTAATGTCTCTAGGTGTAATGATCTCTTGGATTTAAATGTGCTACTCCTGTAATATTAGACATAAAAAATTTACTTTCTCATGTTATTCTCCTTTACAAGGGCTTAAAGCTTACAATCTTTATTATGTATTTTTAATTACAATATTGAGCATTTTATAGCATTTTCAAGGCCCTTGATTTATGGGTTAAATCCTTATCCCTTTTACATAGGTTTAGGGATTAAAATTCTTTTAAAAAATACCTCATATCCTTTGTTTTTAGTAAAAAATCCCAAAATTAAGATATAAATACAAAGTATTGCATTTGGTTTTCCAAATATGGCATAACTTATTATTGGGCCTTTAAAATAGGCCAAGTGGGGTGAGGGTGTCAAGTACCAATCCAAATCCCACATATTATCTCATGAGGAGGCTTTTTTGGCACTTTGGTTAATGTTTTATCACACTTTGGCAGGGATAACAACAAAAGTTATTTAAGAGATAAACTTCATCCCTTATAATTTGGTCATGAGACAATGTATTACGTGAAACTTTCCTAAGAATTCATATAACTTGGTAGAGATTTGAGAATGCCACATTTAAGGTTATAATTGATCTATGTGTTAGGTTGTACAGGTCCATTCGGTTGATGATGTTAGTATTGTGTTATTTTTATCCTTGTTTGTTGTCACCTTCAACAAGACATAACTTTCACATATGATGTCCATTTGACCCCCATTCAAATTGCATTGGAAAGATATCAATAAGATATTTGATGTGAAAATAGTTTTGAAAATATTTGAGATCATATAGTTTCGTTACTGATGGATATCATATCAGATTAATTAATGTTATGTTTTATAGGTCATGACTTATATTTCGATCTTTGAGGCATATAATATCAAAAACATTTAAAGTCTAGTTAGAAGATACAGTGAAGGCATAAAGGATATTTAGATTTAAATGGAAATACTGGCATTAAAGGCTTGGTACATTTTTGTTTTGGTTTTTGATAATGTAAAGTTGGCAAAGAATTTGATGTTCACCAAAGTGGGTTTGTTGACTTACTTTAGTGGTTTTCAATGTATTGATTGACATTGTTTGTTTATCAAATTACATATATTTTTATACTAGACACAAACTTAGAGTACATGTTGGATGTAATTTTATTAATAAAAATTGAGAAATATGTCTAACATAAAAGCTTTAGTTATTGTATTTGCCTCTCATCTTACTCAAGTTTTTTTTATGAAACTTGCACTTTACAAAATTGGTTTTCAAGGTCAAATAAGGTGATTTAATTAGACTCAATTGATTCACGGTCAGTCATATTTATTGATAGGTATGGAAATTCATTATATGAAATGTAACGTATATATGATATTATTCTCCATATTCATCTTTATTATATGCACGACTTAGCATATTCAGTCTTATGTGGTTGAAAGTTGAAAAAGTTGATACATTAAAAGTTTAAAAAGAAAATCCTTGTTCATTATTGAAATATTATCATTAGTTTAAAAGATATCAATGTGAGTTTATTTCTATTATATGCATGTGTTATTCATGGCTTTTTCATAATAATGAAACATGATAATGGTGATACATTGATTGAAGCTTATATAAAGTTTGTTTTCTTTCAAATAAATTTGAAGATCTTGTTTACATGTAGTTAAAAAAATATTAATGTTCTCTACATGTAGTCAAGAATTTGTTGCATTACTTTTTGGGTTTCAAAAAGAGGCTTATATCAGTTATATAAATGGTTGTAATGGGTTATTTATTTTGCATGCTCTTGTCTATGTACTATATAGTTTTTCTTCTAGTTTAAAGAGGTTGGTGAAACTTGTAGCTTATGATGACCTTGTTATAATCTCGACTTGGTGCATATTGTAGTAATGATTGTGTTTTCAAGGTTTATTAAGTCATTTTTCAGTCACGATTTTATTTGAGAGATGAATTTTTAGGTTTGTACCAATATTTTCAAATGTTTGATAACCATTCTCTATGTCATAAGTTGATGAAGGCATATTTTTTAATTCTATTGATGAAATATTTATTTCTCAAAGTTTGGTTTCATGCATCGAAATAATTTGTTTTGTTTTGATGGTCTTATACATCTCTGTGTTTTCTTTCAGCCTGTGGTTTGAATAAATTTTAGAAAGCTTAATAATGATTTTAAAAATAGAAGATCTAAATATTATTTTTGAAACCATTGTTTTTATCTTTCACCTGCATTAAAAAATTTAAAAATATTTTGTTAGACTAAGAAATAGAGACTTGTTCATTTTATAAGCATGAATTTGAATCCCTTTTTCTTGTTTCATACTTGCATGCAAATTCAAAGATTTGTTAAGGTGCAAATACTAAATAAGTGGTCATTATTTGAGATAGTGTTGCATTCTAAACATGAATAGTTGTCTCGAGCTCCTTGCATTAAAATAATAATGTAACAGTTTATCAAATAATGATATTACTCATGCATTTATAATACTTGGATCATTTGAAATCATGGTAGCACGCACACACACACACACACACACACACACACACACACACACACACACACACACACACACACACACACACACACACACACACACACACACACACACACACACACACACACACACACACACACACACACACACAAATATATACATGAAGGGTTTTTCTAAGAAACTATTGCATGTTTGTTCTCTATTGTCAAATTTTTGTGAGTTTTGAATTGAATATTAGACAAAGGGTTGTTTATGGTATTCTTGTAAAACTATTAATTTTCATGATAAATAATTGAATAGTGAAATATTTTTCTTCATATTTTGTAGTCAATTTTTGTTTGACTCATTTGAAGCTTAGAAACTATGTCCATTTAAAATTATTATTGAAAGTTGCTTTGGTATTAAATTAAAAAAAAATCATTTAAATTAGTTTGAATAAGTAATGTGGAAATAAAATGGACAAAAGATAATTGACAATTCAATTCTTTGATGCAACATGCAATAATGATTTTATTTGAGATGATTTATGTGGATTAATTTGATTGCATGAAAATAATATTGACAAATAATCCTTATTTGAGCATATTTTAAAGTTAGAAAGGGTGTCAGGATGGACTCCATATTTATGGAATTATGGTACAAATATTTGGGGGTAGAGGTAGTGCACAACAAGGTAGTGGTACTCTTTCATGGAATAGTTATCATGATAGGCCTTTTTAGGGTCATAAGGTTGCCAATATCTTTTCTCACCTCTTTAATCAATGAACTCATGTTTATATCCATTTTGAATTATATGATCCAAATTTTTGGAACTTGTTAGATAATATACCATTTTCTTCTTTGCAAGGTAATGTTTTTCATATAGGAGACGAGCCACTTGGTGATCTCTTCCATTTGGGTGAGGTACATCAAGTGAATCTTCTCAAGCTATGAATATAAATCTCAACTCTATACCCAAGAAAAATTTTGTTTTCAACTATGTCAAATTCTACCTTGAGTTTAATCTAAATATCGCTAATCCCAATCTTCAATTGGCTATTATTCCTATACTTCATGCACTTGTTCTTGATAGACCTTTATATTCAAGTAAGAAACACGTTGTCAACCTTATGTCCTAGCCTATGGTGACATGTATGATTAATAAGATCAAACTTGAAATTAATGATGATTTTAAAGGTACCACTTTGATTGAAATATCTATTACACCATTGGAGTACACTAAGTACCAAATAGATAAGGGAGAACCATTAATAGATTTAATTTTAGATGGTGATTCGGATTGATAGTATTTGTAGACACCGAAATCGTGTCTACTCCCTTGGTCGACTCCCCCCTTGGTCCCCTTGGTCCCTTTCCACTTCTAACCATAACCCACCTATGTCTTATTAATTTAAAATAATTATCTTATTTTAAATTAATAATTCTCTCTCTCCCCTTGCCACCTCACCCATGCCACCTCTCATCTCCTTGGATTCTTTTGCCCTTGGATACCCTCATTTATCACCCTATGACCTATTCCAACTTGCCCTCCACTACCCCTTGCCAAGTCTTAAATGATTTAAGACCCCATTTCCTTTATCCTACTCATTTCCCACGCCTATTAAGCCACCTTCGACCGTTTCTTCCCAGGACTCACTGACCTGACAGTTGGGAAAATGGACGAAAGGCTATTTTTAGCCTTTTTTCCTGTCTTCCAGCCGCTGATGTCGGTCAACTGTCAACCAACGTCAGTGGTATTTCCAACATCAGTTGCCTTCAAAACTGTATTCCACCTCCGGAGTGCAGATCCCATTTATCCGCTCTTTCAATCCGCTCCTTGGACCTTCAATCATCTGCCTTTCGACCTTCAACAATCAGCCAATCTTCCAGTCTTCAATCCACTAGACCTCTCACTCTCTCTCTCATAGGGCTTCTGCACCAGCTACAGCAACAGCAGGGACTCTGCATCAGTCTTCTACATCAACAACAGGTACAAGCACTAGCAGCACTCCTTCTACAAGCCACAGGTAAGTATTTTGTCTATGTTCTCATTATGTTTTCAGTTATTGCTTCCAAGTAATATCACCCCCCCAGACCAGACTATCAGCGAGACCAGACTTGACTCCCTCCCAAAAAGGCTGAGAGGCCCTCCCATATCCTTACCACCTTTATCCCCCTTTTCAGAACATACACTCTATCCATTGTCCCTACAACTCTGACCAGACCCTTACACAGACCATTAACAAGGCCCAAACTCCTTCTCAGACCCATCTACAGCCCTGAAACCCATCCAGACCTGACCAGACCTCGTCCAAAGACTACTGCCCTGACTGATGCCGGCCATAGAGACCATTGCCTTCACCGACATCGGTAGACTAACCGATGTCGATAGACCTTGACAACCGACGTCGGTAGACTAACTGACGTCAGCGACTGTGACCAGGCTGACAGCAACATTCAGGTAAGCATTTGATTTTATTTCTATTTTAGTCTTTTATCATTTTAGTCTTTTATCATTCTACCTTTTTATCACACATTATTTTTATCAATCAGTGGGTTGGCATCCCTCAAGGAAGTCTTTGTACTTCTGGGATCAAGCTTTCGCTTGGCAGCCCACCATCTCCTCATCTAACGCCTTCTTTGTTTTAGCCTCTTTCTTCTACAGGTGTCATCCTCCACAACCAAAGAGGAGTTCTCACAATGTCTAAATTCGGTGCGCAAGACTTCATCCAGGTACATACAAGCCTTAGACCATCTCTCTTAGTTTCTCATTTCCTTTTTGAATGTGAAAGTGAAAATCGTATAGAAACATTCTGGCACACCCGGTGGGACCCTAGGGTCTTCCTTGGGTTCTTTTCTTTCTTTTCATATAGGTGCATTAGGTTTCTCCTTTTCACCTCTTTCTTCTATCTCTTCCAAAAGACACCATAAGCAGGATTATAAAGAACTCTTCTTCCTTTTCTTGCATCTTAGACTAGTCAAAAGTCATACTCTTCAACCCTTTCTCAACTTGTTTTCATTCAAACTCACATTTCGACTTGGGCTTAAAACACATTGCATTTCATTTCTTCTTGACTGCATACTTAGTCCACATCTAGTAATTAACAACCGCATCATGAATTAATCGTAGTCCACTTTATGTTACACGACCAAATCACTTGCACAAATCAAACATCAAAACTTACCTGAGACGAGGCCTGACTGGGATTTCATCACTCAGTGGATACCTTACCCATCCTGGCAATCCCACTTGGATTTCACCACCAAGGGGAAAGCCCACTCTGTTCTCTGGCAGAGGATAATCTATAGGGAAAGTATATTTAGGCTAAGTGAGACCAGCTTATCACTGGGCTCGTGAAGTGAGGGGAGTTTTCTCCTTAGCACCAGGCCATGTACAGAACCTAACACAGACTCTTGAGCGCCTAAACTAAAACCTGAAACTAGCTTTAGACTACCTCTTATAGGACCTATTCTACAAGCCAACCTCCCAAACATCATTCTAAGGCATAAGCCAACACGATCTTAATAATTTATTCCTAGGAATTTAACGCTTAGGATCTGCTTGTGTTCTTCATCTTTTCTATTCTTATCTGCTTGTTTGAGCTAGTGAGGATGTTTTCTTCTCTCTTTCCAAAAATTTTCAAGTTCTTTGAGTTTCTAGAAACCACAGTAACCAGCATCGGTTTTATCACCGACATCGGCAACCTTTCTTCACCATCATCGGTTATCTGACCGACGTCGGCCATCTGTTCTCACCAACATTAGTTTTTCAACCAATGTCAGTCACTGTCACAGTCCTTTTTTTTCAAAATAGCAGCCTTAAAACCTGACCCTTTTTCTGCCAAAACCACATTCTGAGTTTCTAAAACTAAAAAAACACAGTTTCTGGAACCTGACCTTTTCTTGCCTTGAATGGTTTTGACACACAGTCAAACCAAGGCTCTTCTTGACCAAGTGAGGCATCAACCGCTTCCGCCTTCACCATCCATAACTAGTCCTTTAATGGAGTTTCATTCAGAGACCGAACGAACTCCAACTCGACCGACCCCGACTCAGACCCTCATTATCCCTGAAGGGGACCAAGATTTCAAAATATTCTTGGACCTCAATGTCAAAGCCCTTTAAAACTATCTCGCAAGAAACCAAACGAGAGACCTTTCAGGTGAAGCAGCGATGACATCAACACCATCTGCTACCCAGCCGTTTATGACTCAAACTATTGCCTCAACCATTAACCCGACCATGGCCAATACACAAAGTTTGGCCTCCCCAACTATTTTTAGACTGACCTCCATCGGGGTTTCATTACCCCCTCAACCATACGCAATTCAACCAAGTTCTACATCATACCAGAACTTGATTGTCTCGACTCCACACACTCTTACACCCATAAATGTAGGAGTGTCTACCTCCCCTTTTGCCAATGCTACCACGCAACCACCTTTGGCGGTATCTAGTCAACTTATGCCTTCTACCTTCACAACGCAACCACCCTTGGTCTCCACTTCTGTCCCAACGACTAGTTATCAATACGTTACAACCCTACAAGCGCAACCGACTACGTCATATGCCCCTTCTAGCACTTTTCAAGTGTCCTACAACCTAGGGGGTGCCCCATCTACCAATTTGTCAGTAAATCTCATGAAAATGCTGATGGACAAAATGTCTAGTCTCGAGACCTCTATTTTTGGTTCACGCAATGCCCTCTCATATGAGCAAATTTGCAATGAACCCATTCATCCCTCCGTCCCGATCCGACCATACCCAAACCAGTGGGAACTTCCTAAATTTTCTCATTTCTAGAGTAAGGAAGACTCACAACAACACCTACGAGCATTCAGACATGCTTGTTATCTCATAGCCCATGATGATGCGTTATTGTTACGCACCTTCCCCATGTCACTTTCTGGCCCTGCCCTTAACTGGTATAGCTCTCTTACCAGACATTCTATCTTTTCATTCACTCAACTTGCCCAATTATTTCTTGACCATTTTTCTATCAATATCACCAAACAAGTCTCAATCACCGACCTCTACTCCATCAGGCAATTTGATGACGAATCAATAGTCAATTTTGTCGCCCATTAGAGAGGCTTGATTAACTAGCTCTCCTTCTACTTGCCTCAACCTGAGCTCATCGAGCTCTTTTCTCGAGCATGTGCTAGGCGCATCTCTTCTACCTTGTGGGTTCAAACATTTCACACTTTTGACGAAGCTTTCACCATGGCCCGAAAGCTTAAACTCTGTGCCATTGAAGAAGATAAGGTCAAATTGCGTAATACCAACACAAAAGCCAATGACCCTTCTTCTTCCAGACCTTTTTCTTCCCACTCCAAATCCAAAGGAGTGGCCAACACTGTGGTCATTAGATCGCCATCTTCGACAACAACTGACCAATCTCAACCTTTTACATCTCCAAGTATCACCAAACAATTCCAACAACGGTACATCCAGCGTTCATACACTCCACTTAGAGAATCATACGCTTCCGTTTTGGAAAAACTTGTCAAACAGGGGGTCCTCAATCTCCCTCCAATTTGACCACCTCAATTTGACCCTTCAAAAGCCCTCCCTACATGGTATAGGGAGGCCGAATTCTGTCACTATCATCGCATCCAAGGCCATGACATCAACAACTGCCGAACCTTCAAAAACATTGTCCAAGACATGATCGACAAGGGGGATCTTGTCTTGGACAACCCAAACGCACTGCCCAATCAAAACATCGACATCTTCAAACAACCCTTTCCTAATCATCTGCCTACCCAAAACAATGTCCAGACCATGACTGATAGCTCCCAAGAGCATGATATACACACGGTCAACACGGTCTCACCTATTGTCCCTGACCAATCTCCTTCGTAGGTGGAAGACCCTTCTTTCCCTATTTCTTCTCCACAGGTAAAAGAATCCTCTTCTCCTGTTAGTCCTCCATCGACCTCTCTTATATTGGAGGATGCCTTGACCATGCCAACACCATTAAGCCCACATTCATCCTTCCTCCCACCAATGGAGGACCCTATCCTTCCTACTCCTCAACCACAAGTAGAGGGCACGATCATCCCTACCCTCTGCCCTCTTGAGGAGCCGCACTCTCTTATTTCTTTTCCACCAAGAGAAGAACCAGTCCCTTCACCCATTTTGATCGAGGAAGACCCAGTCACGATTTCCTCTTGCCTTTTGCCTGAGATTGCTACATCTCACTTACCTCGGTCCACATCTAAACCCAAACCCGTATCTAATCTCGCCTCGCACAATGGTGGCCCTCAACCCAAACCAAAGAAGGCCACTAAACCACACCATAGGACTCCTCCCCCACCTTCATCATTACCTTCAATTTTGGGCCCGCATCTGTCCACTTTAATAAGAGTGCTTCCTACTCCCATACCTCACAGAGGCAAATTGCCTCCATTATCCCCTCAACCCATCAGACATCCTCTAAAACATTCGATGCCTATCACCACCAAAGTGCCATCTACACGTGTGGTTACACCACCCATGAAAATGATGGCATGACTAATGCCTCTTACACCTCTCAAACCAAAGTCATCAACCCCCACTGCAACAAGACACACAGACCCATTAGCAGGTTCTTATGTCTTGCTGTTACGACAATTATTGCAGTCTTCTCACATCAGTCTCCCACCTCTTAAACCATATCAATCTCTCAGACCAAAACTGCCCTGGTTCGATGACACTCAGATTTGTGCATATCATCGCATGCTTGAGCATGACACTGAGCATTGTTGTGCCCTCAAGGTTGTCATTTGCTAATGTTTGGAGAAAGACACCCTTCTTCTTGACCATATTATCAACAAAGCTTCAACACCGCCCCACTCATCAACTCTTAGATCAAGACCATCTTGGTTCGATAACTCTAAATTTTGCCACTATCATCACACTCTGAGACATGACACTGAGCATTGTTGCGCTCTTAAAGCTGTCATTCATCAACACCGAAAAAAGGATACCCTTCTCATCAAGGATCCTCTTGACCACCCCTTCGACAAATCATCAACGCCGAACCATACTTCTCCAACTTCATCACCTAAATCGGGATCTCCATGCCAGACTATGGTCCCTTTGCCACCTTTAACCCCCTTATTCGACATCAACACAGTCAATCTGACCACCAAGCCTCAACTGACCTTAACCAATCTGTCAAACATTCTCCCTAGCCGCTGGGGGAATTCAACATTCATCCAAGCCTCGACCAACCTTTCAACCCAGTCTCGACCAAATATCAATCACTCTTTTAATCCTAAACCTCGACTAGGCCTCAACCAAGCACCGACCTAACCTCGACCAAACATTCAACCTGACCTCAACCAAACATCAACCAACCTTGTTAATCATGACCTTGACCAAGTATCAATCATCCAAGCCTTGACCCGACCTCGACCAAACATTCAACTTATCTTCGACCAAACATTCAATCAGGCCTCAACCAAGCATTGACCAAACCTTGACCAATCATCAACCAACCTTTTCATCAAAACATTCAGCCAAACCTTGACCAAGTCTCGACCCAACATCAATCAGTCTTGACCAATCAGTGACCATATCAACCATCTAGCATCATCATTCAACATGTGACTAATCTCGAAGAGGCAAATGGGGAAAATTTGCTCCTAATTAACTCGGACCTTATCATCACGCACAAGCATGGACCAGGGATTTATCGGGACCTAAGCCCTTTAATGCCTTGCATCTGTGACCATTCTCCTGTTAGTCGAGTACTCGTTCACTTGACATTTAACTTGAGCTCGTCCCTTGAGCAATCCCCGTCCTCTTAATCTTCATTCCTTTCAACCCTATTCCCCTTAACAAATCCTATATAACCCTTTTATAACGTATGGATGCTTTGTCTTAATAAAAGGGAGCCCTTGAACTTCTATAGTCTTGTCCATGACTCAAAATTCTGTCAAAAATAAATTGATGTCAAAATATCAAAAGATCACAAACTCTAAAAGCAGACTGCTCCCTCGAAGGATATCTGTACTATCATTGTTATAGCTAATAGACTACTCCCTCGAAGGACAGCTATTCAAAGCCCTCATACATATATAAAGCAAAAATATAGACCACTCCCTCGAAGGATGGCTATGACTAAATCTTGCTACAAACAACACTCTTTTAGAAGCTTCCCGCATCGATCAGCTTCACAATTGACCACCAAAGCAAATGACATCTCTATGTGGACTTCCCGCATTGATTAGTCTGCCAAAAAAAAAAGGGTCATGGACTTGGCTTGTAGTTGTCTCAGGGTCTCCTATAAAAAGGGGCAAGGTTATCTCTGCTCTAAAAAGGGTTACCCCATCCTCACCTATCATAACACCTATTCAAGGGACTTTGAGCTCACTTTAATGCCAAAGCGATTCGATTACCTCTCTAACACAACCCATGGTCAACGACGTAATGCATGAATAGGGCTCTTGGTTTTAACAATCCCTATCTATGCCATCATTTTGGTCTGGGTCAATGAAAGAGAATAATGCCTTTCACTTCCCCTTCACTTTGGTCACACTCAAACCAAAACATTTTCAAACCTGTCACATCATCATAGTCCATTTCACATAGTTTCTATGGACACCAATACACATGGAAACTATCGACCACACAATTATGTTAAGCATAAACCATTACTTGTTGAAGCATAAATAGACCTCAATTCATTTTTAGCATACATCCATCATGAATATAGAAAATTGCTAGGGATGAAAGACCCTGACCAATGTTACAGAATACACCATTTGGAAAAGGCTGTAACATCTTTCTCTCCTCATCATTTCAACACATGACCAAACCAATCATCAACCATTTTGCCTCTTCGTCTGAACTACATTGGTCTGAGGCCCTAAGACTGGGGCTATGTAGGCAACACTCAGTTGACATAACATCTTCTGGGGTTAGCTCGACCACCCTCATTTGTTCGTCTCTCTGATGGACAAACCTTCTTTTCTCCCTTTGACCATGCCTTAACCTCGTCCAAGACCAATCGACCAACTTTGACCCTCTTCCTCCCTTTTGGGGAGAACTACATTGGCCTGAGGCCCTAATGACAGGGGCTATGTAAGCAGCACTCAGTTGACATGGGGTCTTCTGAGGTTAGCTCGGCCATTCCTTCATCCATCCATCCACCTCGACTAATGACCATGGAGATCATGACTATCTCCTTCAACTATGACCACTTCCAAGATGACTTTGCCTTGGTTGTTTTTGCATGTATGCTACCTCATGACTGGTTAGCAAAATTGTTCGCAACCCATATTTTGACCTTCACAAGTATAGGATTGCAAGCCAATTGATCCCCACTACTTGTGACATTTTCATGTTTCCAGGAGCACTTCCTGAGCCCAAGATACCTAAAACACGATGACCATTGGAGCTTCAGCTTAGATTGAATAACCCGATCAGCTATGACTAATGCTGGGGCCCGATTACTTCAATTTTGGCACTCCTCGACCCTTGACCTGTGACAATTTGAACTGACCATCCTGTGAAGTGGTATATGTGCAATCATAACTATTGCAGCATTTACACTCAAACTTCACCATCTTTATCCATCTCTCTATCAAATCAGCACCCGATTCCAAGTTCCCTTCCCTCGACTCCTGCTTTGAGGGGGAATACCTGATCCCATAATCAGGGCAACCAACCCTCCTTTCATTTTTGTCTTGCAGTTCATTTGAACAACCAATAGGACAAAATCAACCTTATCTCACACCCGGGGCAACTCAACTCCTATTTTTGTCTTGCAGTTCGTCAGAACAACCAACAAGACAAAAAGGGACAAATGTAGACACCGAAATCGTGTCTACTCCCTTGGTCGACTCCCCCCTTGGTCCCCTTGGTCCCTTTCCACTTCTAACCATAACCCACCTATGTCTTATTAATTTAAAATAATTATCTTATTTTAAATTAATAATTCTCTCTCTCCCCTTGCCACCTCACCCATGCCACCTCTCATCTCCTTGGATTCTTTTGCCCTTGGATACCCTCATTTATCACCCTATGACCTATTCCAACTTGCCCTCCACTACCCCTTGCCAAGTCTTAAATGATTTAAGACCCCATTTCCTTTATCCTACTCATTTCCCACGCCTATTAAGCCACCTTCGACCGTTTCTTCCCCAGACTCGCTGACCCGGCAGTTGGGAAAACGGACGAAAGGCTATTTTTAGCCCTTTTTCCTGTCTTCCAGCCGCCGATGTTGGTCAACTGTCGACCGACATCGGCGGTATTTCTGGTGTTGGTTGCCTTCAAAACTGTATTCCACCTTCGGAGTGCGGATCCCGTTTATTCGCTCTTTCAATCCGCTCCTTGGACCTTCAATCATCCGCCTTTTGACCTTCAACAATCAGCCAATCTTCCAGTCTTCAATCCACCAGACCTCTCACTCTCTCTCTCACAGGGCTTTTGCACCAGCTACAGCAATAGTAGGGACTCTGCATCAGTCTTCTAAATCAACAACAGGTACAAGCACCAGCAGCACTCCTTCTGCAAGCCACGGGTAAGTATTTTGTATGTGTTCTCATTATGTTTTCAGTTATTGCTTCCAAGTAATATCACCCCCCAGACCAGACTATCAGTGAGACCAGACTTGACTCCCTCCCAGAAAGGCTGAGAGGCCCTCCCATATCCTTACCACCTCTATCCCCCTTTTCAGAACATACACTCTGTCCATTGTCTTTGCAACTCTGCCCAGACCCTTGCACAGACCATCAACAAGGCCCAAACTCCTTCTCAAACCCGTCTACAGCCCTGAAACCTGTCCAGACCTGACCAGACCTCATCCAAAGACTACTGCCCCGACCGATGTCGGCCACAGAGACCACTGCCTTCACCGACGTCGGCAGACTAACCGACGTTGGCAGACCTTGACAACCGACGTCGGCAGACTAACCGATGTCAGTGACTGTGACCAGGCCGATAGCAACATTCAGGTAAGCATTTGCTTCTATTTCTATTTCAGTCTTTTATCATTCTACCTTTTTATCAAACATTATTTTTATCAATCAGTGGGTTGGCATCCCTCAAGGAAGTCTTTGTACTTCTGGGATCAAGCTGTCGCTTGGCAGCCCACCATCTCCTCATCTAACGCCTTCTTTGTTTTAGCCTCTTTCTTCTACAGGTGTCATCCTCCACAACCAAATAGGAGTTCTCACAACATCTAAATTTGGTGCACAAGACTTCATCCAGGTACATACAAGCCTTAGACCATCTCTATTAGTTACTCATTTCCTTTTTGAATGTGAAAGCGAAAATCGTATAGAAACAGTATTTTCAATATGATGTTTTGCCTCACTTGTTTATATTACTTTTGTTGAGAGACTTGATATGCTATTATTTATTGATTATTTTAGTTCAAAATTTATTCACAATGGATTTAATATTCCCATACAGTTAAAATTTTGATAACATTTATTAGTTTTGTTGGTATTTGTTCATATGCTTGTTCAATAGCCTTTGATAATTTTGATAAGTTTTGATAGTGGCTATTCAATTTTTTTCTTCGGTGATATGTGATTGATGGTTCACTTACTTGGCATTTGATCATGTGATGTTTATTGACATATTTTGTTATTACTTATGGATTATGGTGTTATGTATTTTTTATATCATTATACATAATTATTTATTGATTAATTAATTTATATATACATGTAAATAAAATTTTAAGTGATGCTTGAAAAGTTTAGAGGCCCCCAACTTAAGTTGGTCTATATTATTTCAATTCAATCTCATGAATTTTATTTTAATGTTAGAAAACATAAATTCAAGCCATAAGCTTTATAAATTATAAAGCAACTAATAATTAAGTAATTAACTTTTTTAAGTTAGTTAAATTTACAACCATAACTAACTAAAGGTTAGTTACAACTTCAAAACATAACCACTTTTAATGAAGTTGATTTATAAGGAGATTGAAGACATAAAAAAGGGAGAAAACACATAAGTATTAAGAGTTATTTCTTTTCAAGCTTCCATATATATTTTCTTTTGTGCAAGCATCTTCGAGATTGAATAATCACTTGCAAATAGACTAAACAATATCTTATCTGAGGGTAAATCAATCTTCTTGAATAACACATGTATATCTAAGTTTTTTTATTTGTTTATAACCGAATATATAAAATATTATAAAGTATTAATGTCTTTGATAATTTTAGATATGCAATCATCTACACATAACTTCATGTACGTCACTCGAATTATTATAAAAATATCGTATTTTAGACAGATTGTTAGACTATCAATTGTATAGTGATACTTTGTTGAGTGATTTATTTGTAATTGGACTTATTTCAAAGTTTTATCAATAAAATTTAATTTTTCATACTCCTAAGTAGATTCTTTTATAATTATTTCTCTCTTTATTTTACTTAGTTGATTTATCTTATTTTTTGTGTTTTAATTTATAAGTTGTTGCAAATCCTCTTTCTAATTTAGATTGGTTCTTTAGACTAGTTTATTCATGGCTTTGTTAATCTTGTTTCTTTCATTCTTCCAAGATATTAGTTTGTTTTATCCTAATTTCCTAGTCTTTAAATTGTTTCTTTTAGTAGTTCACGTGGTTATTCATCTTTAGTTATATATTTTCATTTTTTTCTCATTTATTCTAAGTCAATTTCTTAATAAGTTTGTTTTGCTTAGTTATTTGATTTGTTGTTTCATTTGGCTAATATTTATAGTCTTGTATCTTAATTAGTTTACTTTATCTAAGATTAATATTATATTTATTTATTAGTAGATTGATTTATAGTTGGTTGTTGTTGGGATAATGTTGTTATTTGTTACGTTTTCCTTGTTCATTTTTCATTTCTGTTTCTTTTACATTTCTTTGAGCTTTTTGTGTTGTGTATTTTTTTATTTATTCTAGTCTTATTGTGACTTTTAGACTAATACAAAGCAATAAGTTGTTGAATTATAATAGAATATAAATATTTCCTTCAATAGATTATCTCTCTCATAGGCTTACTTTATTGGATAGGTTAGATTATATTTATTTTATTTATTTTTGAATAATTTATACATTTTTAAGGAATAAAATTAATTTATGAATAATAATGATGTTTAATCTGTTATTTGTTAAGTTGACTTATTATTGAAATTATTTAAAAACCCATCTGCACATATTAGGATCAATTTTTTTTCATAGATCCCTTATGATTAAATTGATCTAGTTTTTATCTTGACCTTCATGATTAGCGAAAGGGTTGTTTTTTTTTACATGAAAATTTTCACCATCAACAAGGTTGTCCTTCCTACATGAGTATTGCCCCCATGCCATAACCCAATGCATCACATTCAACATTAATTTTTTTTTTTTTAAAATTAGGGATAGCCAAAAATGGAGTGGTGCACATAACCTCCTTTAGATTCTCAAAATCTTTATAAGCTACATCATTCCAATGCAAAGAGTATTTCTTCAACAAGGTTGTGAGTGGTGATGCTATGTTGTCATAGTTTTTCATAAATATGTGATAATAACATGTTAGTCCTGAAAAATCCTTGAGATTATTGAAGGTTTTTGGCACCTACCATTCCATCATAGCTTTGATCTTATGAGGATCAACTTTGACTCATTCGTGTAAAAAAATATGACCCAAGTACTCCACCTCTTGGACTCCAAAAACACATTTTAAAGGTTTTGCATAAAAGTGATGTTATTTCATAACTAACATTACGTATTTCACATGTTATAAATGTGCTTCTAATTTTTTTTTGTATATTAAGATGTCATCAAAAAATATCAACACAAATTTCCTCAAAAAATGCCTAAAATAGTGTTCATCAAACTTTAAAATGTAGATGGTGCGTTTGTGTAACCAAATGACATGACCATAAACTCATAATGGCTTTCATGAGTTCTGAAAATTATTTTAGGGATATATTCATCTATAATCTGAATATGATGATGCTCATATTCCAGATCTAGTTTTGTAAAATAAACATGTAATTTATCTAGCAAATCATCAATTACTGGAATAGGGAACTTATTTTGATGGTGTACTTATTAAATTATCTATAGTTTGGACATATTCTCTAAGTGTGAAATTTATTATGCACCATGACTACTGTGGATGAATATTCACTTTAGCTATGTTTTATAATACCCACCTCCAACATCTCATATACCATTTTTTCTATTTCACTCTTATGGGCATATGGATTCCTATATGGTATGATGCTAGGTGGTTGTCTACCCAAAATTAGATGAATGGCTTGATCATGTTCTCTACTTGGTGGTAGTCCTTTTGGCATGGTGCCAAAAATAATTCATGGTCATTAATAATCCTATGTAGATCAGGATGTGTAGACACCTTTGTTGGCTGAATTTTTTATGGAGAAAAATTGTGCTAAAAATATTTTATCCCCTTTTTAAAGAATATTCATCATCTAGTGTGAAATAACCAATTGTGAATATTTTCCCTATAATCCATAGTTCAAATTTTATGCCTTTAGAATAAAAGCGCATGAATAGTTCCTATAAATTCATCTCTATTATACCCAAGGTTGTAAGTCATTGTACTCCCAACACAATGTCTGCCCCACCCATGGGAATACAAAACACAGGAGATTCTAACCTATATTCTCCCATAGTAAGCTTAATATTATGGCATTTCCAAAAATAATTGACTGTGCCACCATCTAAATCATGACCTAAAATTTTGGAGCCAAGTAAATGAAACTATTCAAACAAGTAGAAAACTTATTGTTTATGAAGTTATGTGTACTCCAAAATTCAATCAACATTATCATCTTTATTTTATTTATAAATTCCATAACCTTAAGGGTTTGAGGTGTACTAATACCCAAAAGTGCACGAGAAAAGATGGTAGGGTGGGAATCTTTAGATTCATCCTCTATCTCTTCCTCACCCTCACTTAAAAACCACATCATCTTATTCATCTTCATTGCCTCCTTAAATGTAGAATGAGTTCTTCTCAACATATTTATGCATTTTGATTCACTTGCAATCACAACTAAAACATAACTTTTTTACATGTTTCTCTTCAATTTGTTGAAGGGTCAATCTTGTAGGTTGAGGAAATGATTGTGATTGGGAATTACATTCGTGGCTAGTAGTGAAAGCCCTTCATTTGACCAGATCTCTTTCTTGTACCTTACATTAAAATGTTATGGATTTAGATAATGAACCTAGATTAAGCATGTGAACATTAAGCTATATCTTATCTTTGAGCTCACCCAAAAACAAGTCATTCATGTTATCCTCATTGATGTCATCCACATGTAAGGAAAGATTTTGGAATTGATAAATATAATACTTAACAGCCCCTATTTGTTGCAACTTTACTAATTAACTAAATTAGTTTTTGAAGAAGTTGTGATAGTGCATCTACAACTCATTAGTAAATGTATATCAAATAAAAGGAAGGCTTTTATTTTTCTTTTGAGCACAAAACCACCAATACCAAATGAATTGCTTAGGTTTTAGATACAAATATGTCATGGCCACCTTTTATGCACATGGGGTCTAATTTAGATAAAATATTTTATTTATCCAAGCAAGTGGATCTTTACCATCAAATTTGCGCACTTTCACTTTTGGCATCATCTGCTTTGAATTGATATTGGAGTTATGATTTTTCTAGTTGGGATAACTCAAATGGAACAATGAGGATTATTTGGCTAAAGGTGAGTCATAAGAGTGGTCAATTTCCCAATGACAGTTTCCAATTGAGTCTTCACATCGTCGATATCCCCTTTTACCTCAGTGATGTCCCATTTGATCACATTGATATCATCTTTATTCACCGTGCTTTGCATATCTGATTGAAGTTGATGAACCACCTCGAAAACCAAAGGATCCAAAGTTATATTTTCCATGACATCCTTATGAGGCATTTTTGGAGTGCCTTGCCCTTTCCTATGGCCATAAATGTTAGGACTAGTCATGCACGAACCCTAGGATTGAGGTTTTCAGTCCTAAAAAGTGTATTGACAGATTATAACATTGAGATCATCTCATCAAGACGAATCCAATGATTACTAACTTGCACAAGGATGCAAAATATATATATATATATATATATATATATATATATATATATATATATATATATATATATATATATATATATATATACTCTGAACAATATTGGTGATGAAAAAATTAAATTCTTTTTGGATCACAAGTTATGTTTTTTGGATCCCTCGGCTCTCAAAATAATAGCTACACCAGATACACAAAGAACATGCCATAGAAGGTATCTTGTTGCAATTAATTTCTATATCTAACATTTATTATTATCCACTCACAAGTTTTGAGACTTATTATTTTCAGTCCTAGAGATCTTGATCAACAAAATCCTTTTTAGTATCCATGATATGTTCTACTTAGAAATGCATTCTCATGCAATTTACTTCATGGCCAGGTAGACACCTCAAAGTGAGGCAAAATGCAATATCCTAAAATGACACCATGGCTTTTATTTCATAGTGATTTATGTTTGTTTTGCACATTTATCTATGTAAAGCTATTTTGGTATAAGTTGATCAATATTGATACTTTGGTCAGATTTTAAAGCCTGAAACCCCATTCTCATCACCTTGGCATATTCTCTAGATGATCTCTTTCCACCTTTAGTGTTATTACTATGATTGTTTTGTACCATCATGGAAATATTTTGTGACTATAATGTACCATCTTGGCAACCTATTAGGACCATAATGTACAACCCTAGAAGTTTCGCTCCACCCCTTTACTGGGTGGGCTCATCCACCATTTTTTGGGTTTCCAATTTTTAGACGTTGATAATCGACAAGTACACCAATATTGCCAAATTTGAATTCAAAATAACTTACACATAAATAAGTGTTGTAATCAATTTGAAAAAATAAACATTTCAATAACACATTTAAAATAGAACATATTATTAATACACAAGAAGACATTTTGTTATCCCTAAATTCCTAATGATTTCATTATTCTACTATAAATTATTTAATTATGAATATTATAAATATGAACAAAAAGAGAATTCATCAGTGTTACCATTTATAGACATTATAAGATCCTATAGCCTTTACAAAAGACTTTGTCAAATTAGAGATTCTCCAGGTAATATTGGGTGAAATGCCTCTATAACTCATTCATCATGGCTATCCGTTGACTTGTAGTTGATGTTATTATTTGTTCAACTAGTGTACTTCCTTAAGGAAACAATATTGTGATATGTAATGTTTTGTTTGTTTATTTTTATTTTTTAAATATCAAATTTCAGTTGTATCCTTTCAACCAGTCTATGAACTCAAATTTGGAAAAATTATATCACATTATTTGAATCTCAAAAATCCATATCTCTGGTGGAAAAACACCATTTATATAAATATGTTATACTTTAATCATTTAAATGTTAAAACAAAATTCAAAATCACCAATACAAGTCCCATTAACCCTTTTATTAAATAAATTGCCATAATTAGGCCGTTAAGATGCCTATCATATCAAGTTATATGCAAAAGACAGCAAAAATATCATAATCCATGATATGGGCTTTCAAGAATAGTGAAAACTGCAAAAATGTGTGCCATCATACATTCTATGAGTAGCTATAGACAGCCTAATGAAATGTGCATTAACTTATTGCCTAACATATTATACAAATAGATATAAATTAAATTATGACATGGTTATTTCTATATATAAAGCAGTTTTAGAGGATAATAAGAAGCCTGCACATGCATTAGCCTTGAGCCTTGAACATTACTGATTTAAAATTAAAAATTATAGGAGAAAACAACTTTGACAAACAGGTTGTGCATAAACTTTTTCAGGGACTAAGCAGTTTGACCAATAGACATGGTCAAGTCCAGTTGTATATGATCATATTCATCATCAACATGAACTCTAGAAGTTGCACACTGTGAAAGTTGTTTCCTGAAAACATTATAAGTATAATGTTTCCTGCTAGCAGTGCTTTCTAGAGAAGTATGAGAGGGCGATGAATAAGTGTGAGATGGAGATGGAGATGTTTTGAGTTTCTTGGGACTCAAAGAAAGAGAGAGGGAGAGTTCAATGTCCATTTCCTCTGCCTTCTTTTTTTCTTCCCAAGCTTTTGTTTCTTCCATCTCTCTCTGTTTGCTGTTCATTATCTTTACTAGACTTGTTGCAGGGCGAGCGTGAAAACATTCTTCTTCTCTTCCTGTTGCAGGGCTAGCCCCATAAAAGTCTTCTTCTCTTCCTAATCTGCTCTTCAAATAGAACCAAAAACCAAAATCAAATCATTTTTGTTTAATTTACAGCCAAATCAAGTATCCCACAATTGGTTTAAGGCCAGCAACAGCACTTTTCGGTGCCATGGCAAGGCGGATAGGCAATATTTAAAGGATCTATGGACCTCACCACAATTCTTTTATAAACATTTTGTTTCTTCTTTTACTCCAAACTGTAGCTGACCCAGCAACAGCACCTTTGGGTGCCATGTTGAGGTACTCCAAACTCTAGCTGCTACTAGTAGCAGAACCTTTGGGTGCTATGGTTTAAGTACAAAATTCTTTAGCTGCTACTAGCAACAGCACCTTTGGATGCCATGGTTAGGTCGACAGGCAATATTTAAAGGATGAGCTATCAGCATGACCTATGGTTTATGTAGTTTTCTGTATCATAGGTCATGCCAATAGATCCTATGGACCTAACCATGTGACTTGAAGGTACAGTTGGGAGTAGTAGTAGGCTAGATTTTGGGGTAAGAAAAGAGACAAAATGCTTATAAAAGGATTGTGATGAAGTTTGTAGATCTTTTTCCATTTATTTTGTAAATCAACCATCCAACAACTTCTTTAATACAAGTCAATGCAAAACAAGTCTTACCTGTTTGGTAAAAGACCTGATGTAGTGGAATGGGCTGCTGAAGAATAAATCTTGTATGGAAAACAAGAGGGACTGTATCTCTCATTCCTTGCTCTCCTTGTTTCACCTTCTGAAGCACCAACTCAAACACCTCATACACTATTTAAGAATATTATAACTACGAACAAAGAAATTTCAAACAGTGCAATTGGGAGTAGCTCAAACTCCCGCTGTGTTGGCATTGACCAACGTTAACAACCAGGCTATTTAGCTTTTTTGAGTGTAAATGGGGGTTAAACGCAGGCCATTCAACTTTGGCTAACGTGAATGCACCAGGGGTTTACCTTGAGCTGTGTAATTGAATATGCAGGTATATATGTAGACAATAATAACACTGTATGTTCTGAGGAAAAGCTTCAATATCTTAGATTTCAGGTTAGTTTATTCATAGGACATTAATATAGAAGAATTTTCTGGAAACAACTGTGTAAATAAAAGTATTTTTGAGTTTTAAGGGCTTTGAACCCCTGAATTTATTCTGAAAAAAAATTGCAAATACAAATATTATCCAAAGCAATAAACATACCATGGCAGTTTTCATCAATTTTTGTGCTTCGATACATCTGCAGCAAGCAAGTGCAAATATAGAGTGCATAGGGTCAGCAAAGTGTACAAGAGGGGAATATCTTAAAGGAGCTTTGATATACTATTTCAGTTCAAACCTGCAGATGACTTTTGACGTGTGATATGGTGAGCCCTTTCACATCCATCAGCCCAAGAACAAGCTTGGGAGTTGCCTCTGCACAATTAACAAACATAAGACAAATTCAAGCCTAAGAAGTTTAGGAAAAGAAAGAAATTATATTAATGTGGAGGTCAATTGGACTCAGAAACTATAAACAGTTGGAATTGAGAAGAATGAGGGTAAGAAGACTTTAGGTTATGAAAGCAGGTCAATTGAATTAAAGTATATCAAGTTCGAATAAAGAAGAAAAAGACTAAGGAGACCTTAGGTTATGAAAAACAAAGAAAAAGAGAGCAAACAAACAGACTAAAGTATAACGAGTTTGAATAAAGAAGGATGAGTGCAAGAAGACCTTAAACTATGAAAGTAACTAAACACAGAAGCCAAAGAAAAACAAAGAAAGAGAGAGTAAACTGCCTAAATAATATAACCAGTTCAGCAGACATAAGGCTATGAAAGTAACTAAAAACAAATGCAAAAGAAGAGAGAGTGAAATAGAGAGAAAACTAGTAATAGTTAAAATCCTTAAACCATAACATCTTAATGGTGTTAATCCAGTGAGGAAAGGACTCATAAAACACAAAGATTCAAAAGATCAAAACATGTAACTAAGTATGAAAAAAAATGTTAGTCGCAATAACTAAAATCCTCATATCTAAATACTGTTCAAAATATATGACCAAAAAGGAAACGACTCTTATTGAGCTGAATGAAATATAGAGCTTAGAACGGTCAAAACATGTAACCAAGAATGAAAAGCAACTTTGTCACAATAGCTAAAATCCTCATATCACAACATCTAAATACTGTTCAAAACATATAACCAAGAAGGGAATGACTCTCGTAAGCTGAATGAAATATAGAGCTTAGAATGATCGAAACATGTAACCAAGAATGAAAACAATGTTATCATAGTAACTAAAATACTTATACCACAACATCTAAATATTGTTCAAAACGTATAACCAAGAACGTTCAAAATGTATAATCAAGAATGAAAAACAATGTTGTCACATGTCTGCAGCTCTGGTTGGAGCCACACTCACTTTCTTGACCGCCAAGCGTGGCGACTGCAGTGAGAAAGCATTGATGGAGCTCAGGTGTCCATCTTAGCCTAGGAACATTAGACCTAACATATTGCCTCACTGCACTACTCTTTCCACTTGATCCCATACTATTCTTCTTTAATTTCCTGCAACTTTGAGCCCTTGTTTGATCTCTATCTCTATCTTCTTTTTAGGAAACCACAGAGACAAGGCAAGGTTGGTCATTAATATATCTTCTAAACAAAACCAAACCAATGCAATTGAATTTCCAAAGCAGGAACCTGATTTTGAGGAAAGTGGTAAGAAACTCATTAATTTAATTGATGGGTACGTTCCATTTTTGAGGGGAGACACATCTTTAGTGGCTAATTTTCACCCTTAACTTAAGCAATTATCTCTGGTAAGAAGCTCACTAACAAATTTTGTCTCTATGAATGGGCCATCTAGAACTTCTGTCCACACATTTGACTCTTATGCAAGTTTCCTCCTTTGATGAAAATGATAAGGCCATGATAACCATTATTAACTGATATCGAGAAAAATACAAATATGGCTCTGTAAAGAGAGTCAAAGAGAATTTTCTTTTCGGTAAGGCTCATAATTCTATGAAGAAATTAAAGGGTAGCCAACTCAATCATTCTAATTCCAATATCCCTGTAATTCGTGATACTCCACCTTAAACTTTGGGTCGTTGACCTAATTGAAGCCATTTTCTAACAGTTGTTTAAATGAATTGGAATGTCCTTTTAAATAGTAATTATATGAATTTTGTTTTAATTGATAAACAATCCTATTCTTGAACCTTGCATTTCATAGGTTTTCTTAGGACTATTCAGTATCATGTGAGATTTGTACTTTGACGGATGATGTAACAAATGTTTTTTTAGGACTATTCAGTATCATGTGAGATTTGTACTTTGACAGATGATGTAACAAGTGTGAGTTATTGTATTTTGGTGGATGATGCAATAAGTGTGAGTTATCGTCCTCTGTACTAAGTAGTCTATGATTTTTTTAATAGATATATTTATTTTGATTATGGTAATTTGGTGGATGATATAACAAATATGAGTTATCATCTTTTGCACTAAGTGGATTACGACTCTTTTAATAGATATATTTAGTTTTATAAATAATACAAAAAAAACGTTTGTCTCGTAAATGAAATATCATTTAAATAATGTATGAACCATTACAAAAGACTGAGGGGTATCCATTCTACTAAAGTTATCCGGGGCACAATCCCAGCGTCATCCCTTTTCGAGTGTCAAGTTTTGCTAGCAGCAAGAATTGATTCCTAGTGGGCTCTTTGTGAGCCAAGCAACTTCACTAGTTGAACCAACAACCATTCACATAACTACTTATTTCAATACTTAACATATATTAGTTATGTCGATAGGTGCCCTACAATGACAGCCGGTGTGCTGAAGTTGTAATATATGTGGATAAACAATTAATGATGGCCTTAAATTTAACAACCAGTTTATCATCACAGGGTAATTTTATCTTGAAATTGGCATCCATTTCACTGTCACTTAAAAGATTTTCTTTTTTTTGCTTTAAGAAGCTAATTCGAAAATCATTACATCTTAACCATACAGGGGAATTTGGAGCCCATTATTTTTTTCCTAGAAAGATTTTGTCAAGCTCAACACATTGTTACAACTAGATTGATGATATTTATCATCAATTAATAAATTTTTTTCAAAAAAAATAATGAAGTTATTAATCAATGTAGTATACATGAATTTTAGATGTAACTTACAATAATAATTAGGAATGGTGGTATACTGTAACGTCTGTAAAATGTTAAAAATTAATGATCAATTTTAAATTTGATATCTACTTAATTATTATAGAACAATTTTTCTTCTTACACAAAAAATTGATCGATATCCTGAACATACAATAAATTTTTTTCGATCATGACATAATATTGCAGCCATATGGAGGTCATCTAGCCCCATCATGATTTTGAATTATTGAATTAATCCACCACGATTTTGAATAATATCAGCAATGAATTAGAATGTTGTGTTAATTTTTTAATCATATTCTCATTCTATAGTAAATTCATTCTGTATTGGAATTGTAAGCGAGATTTCTTGCTTTATACGTTGATCTGGGTGAGATAACGTGAGAATTGCGGTGTCAATTTAATATTTATCACATGCAATCCGAATGTTTTCGATTTTATTTTTGACCACATTGTAAATTGTTTCTATAGACAAGTGAGAATCCGTGGTGCGCACGGAGAGAGTATTTTTGGTAATTTGTGCCAAATCAAGGAACAAAATTCTATTAAATCATAATCCCCAAGGCCGAGAACAAAATTTCATGGAATGTTAAAGGACACATTTTACAAAGACAAAGGTTAATAATTAGGTTTTCATTGTCACTTGTTAGGTTTTTTAAATTAATTTTGTAGCCTTTTTGTTCACTGTTAAGAATTTTGAAGCTATCTAGCTCATCAAATTTCTCTAATGGAATCTTGTGAAATTTAATTATTATATTTTTATTGTTAACAATTTTAAAATAGAATTTGTTATAAGAAATATAGACTTTACAATTGAACAACAAAATTGAAGTCATGATCTTTTAATTACAGGTAAAAAAGAAGTAAATTAATTTTATTTTTCAAAGAAGTATTTAAGAAATAGTAGAAGCATGCAGGTACTTTTGTGTAGATTTCTATAAGAAACTTAGTTTGGAGATTTGTAAGACAAAAAGAATATAGAGGGATGGAAAGCTCCATACTCGCTACAAAATAGATGTGAGAATGTGGAAATTTGGGGTTGGAAAACCAAAAGAACCTTGTTGAGGTTGCTTAGCACCCTCTTATCACATCAACAATACTCTACAGATGTGAAGTTTGGGACAACAATGCCTCAAATCTGAAAATGAGATAGATAGAGAGGATCCAAAAACCCCTGATAACAACTAGATTCAAAATTAAAACATCAGTTGTATATGAGATCTTATTAGTTGAAACAAATTTTTTCCCATTGGAAGCATCAATTATAATTATAATTCCAAGTTATTGATGTAGGAGCATTTAGGAAACCAAGAACTCTTGCATCAACCAAAATAATTCTTGATGTTTGCATGCATTTGGGCCCAATTGACAACATGAAGATGACCTACATGAATCTTAAAGCATTTTAGCAAGCTCATAGAAGAAAGAGAAATAGTTTTGGTGATGGAGAAAGGTAATTCTATGTCTCATGACAAAATCACTGACTAATGTAAGTTTGCAATAATTAACAGTTTCACCCTTTGCAATTGCATAACTTAGGTAATGACCCATAAACTTTTGGTTGCTCATTTTAAGAATTTTCTAACATGAAGGAGATTCCAAGAGCCACTCGATGGGGCACAAAAGAGATGAGAAGGATTTCAAAAAGGTAGGCTAGAGTTAGAAGAGACTTGCCTATGAAGTGTGGGTCCTAGGATAGGAAGAGTAGAAAAAAGTGTTCAATCAATGATGGAACTAGTGTGTCTCATTTTTATTCTATGTTGTAGTCACAAGAAAAGTGACCCATTATGTCATAAGTGTTATCTTTGCATTTCCTCAGGACATAAATAAAAGTGTGTTTTGATATTCACTCTCATATTTCATATGTGTGTGTGTGTGTGTCGGTTAAACACTACAAGGACAAGGTTTTCCTTCATTGTACCTCCTATCTTTAATTACATCATTTAATTAAAGAAGATAAAAAGTACAGCTACTCATCATTGGCTCAAAGCGACCTAGTGGAGGAAGAGTTAAGTAGGTGGATGAAAATGTGGATGGAACATAACAAGTGGATGATAAAATAGGAAATTAGCATGAAAGAGTGCCCAAACACAAATGAGGAAATAAAAAGGAATGTGTGAAATTTTTTGAGGATAACAGTTTGGACAAATTTGCTTAGGCAAAAGAAGAATATTATTTTATAGATAGTATACTACATGAAATCATGACAAAAAAGGCTCCATAGGAGTAGAGATCAAATGGAAGGTAGACATGTTGATAGCTTGGCTAAAAACTAGTTCATATAATCTTATGTGTGAAACCGATAGGTGGACAATATCTGAAGAAGAGTAGGAAAATAGAATATGCATATTTTATACCATGGGATTAATAAAGACAAAATGACACTCCATCATAGAGTGCCCAACTTAAATTGAAATTTGAATTAATTATGACGAAAACATGAAAGTGATCAAGCTGACTACCTTGTTTGAAGAGGTGAATCTATTTAAAACAACATAAATTTTGATCAAGATTTATTGTAGAAGATTCGACATAAAAAATGGAATGGAATTTTTGTAAACTTAATGTGGCAACCCTTATTTCAAGAGGTTGTTCTCACACAAAAATATTTTTGGTCTCATAGATTGCTTAGTCCCATGGACATTATTAAAATATTTCATTCATTCATTCAACACAAGAGTTTTTAGTTTTTTTTTTAAAATTATGGTTCCTCTGTGTTACATATTTTTATTGGATTTATGTTCTTTGGTTAAGCTACCAAATGAACTCATTCATTCATTTGACATAAGAGTTGTTCATTTTTTTAATTTGATGGATCCTCCGTGTTACATAGTTTTTTTGGCATTTCTATTCTTTGGTTAAGCTATTGGTCAAACTCATTTAGGGATCAAACCTAAACCTCTTTATATCAAATATTTTTTAAGATTTATACCTTGGAGGATGATATATAAAACTATAATATTCACCAATTAAATTAGTTATATTAATGTTACATTATTAATTTTAGTAGGATTGTATTTTTGTGTTTACTTTATCTTAATATCTTAAGATGATCATAATGAATAGTTATTACATTAATAACATTTAACACTTATAAGCATGTCCCCTTAAAAAACCCAACCCAATTATACATGTGTGTTTTGCTAAGAAAAAGACCTAATTTTATAACTTAAAGAGAACAATTATTATTCACGAAGGAGGTATTGTCTAATTTGTATCCAAAAAATAACTAGTTGTCTACAATTACAAAAGGCAAGCCATGTTAAAGTGTTTTTTTTCTTTGTGGAAGTTTTATGATATTGTCTATTATGAAGATAATTGTAGATCTAATTTTTTCATGTAAACTCTAAAATGATAAAAGAGAGTTTATGGAAATAATTTTGGAGATAACCTTTTTAGTTTAATGTTTTGGACTCCACTTTTTGATTCGTCATTCTGGTGTATGATCATATCTTAGTGATGGATAATAGCATGTGATCCAAAATGCTGATTAGTTTTTATTTACAGAGTTATTTTCAGAAACTCTCTTTATCTAGACAATAATAATTTACAATATATAAATATTTAAGGCTACTTGAGAGTAGGGATCAAATTTTAAACCTTTGCCCCTTTCACAACAAAGGGGGTTCATTAGGGGTGGTGGCATGTCATGTGCATTGATATAATTGGGGGTGAATAAATTACTAAAATTTAAGGTCGGTAAAATGGAGAGTATTAAGTAAATTAGGCATAGGTATCAAGGGGGTAAGGCCCAATGTTAGGAATACCTCTTAAATATTTACAATGTACATTTGACATGGTTATCCCTTTCCCCCCCATTTAACCAAACAAATTGAGCCATGTTTTTCCCATGTTTGACAAGATAGATATTAGATGTGGTATCATAATAAGATACAAGCATAGTGAGAAATTATTACAAGAGGATATAAGATGATTAAAAGATGATCATGAGGTAGAGTGAGATGATCACAAGGTAGAGTATGAGGAAAACTAGAGAAAATATTTGTTTTGGTATAAACCCATATGACATGCCCATTCCACCAATATTAATTAACATTTAGCTCAATAGAATTTTGTGAGTGCATTCATTTGGGAAACACCATTAGCTTTGGTTATGGCCAAGATATATTCAAAGGATCACAAGGGTTAAACCCATGTTATGCATCACTAGGGTTTCACAAATCCTTAAAGAATTTTTATGAGATTAACATAGAGTAGAAAAGTTAGGACATAAAATTTGCCTTGATGGCATACAACAACACGTTTTCCTCAATTTATGATGTCATCATATTTCAATTTTAGGTTTGATCTTGTTCACAATTTTTTTATACTTACAATGGTTACTCCTACATGTCTTGAGTTGCATCTCATTTATTATTATTCAAAAGTGTTTGTTAATATAAATAAAAAACTACCATCATCTAATTTGGACCAAATTTTAACCCCCTTCTCCTCTTCTTTCAGCTAGTATAATATGTTTGGGTCATGTTTAGGTGATGTTTGGTCAACACTATAACTTAGTGAGTTCACCACTATTGTTTAATGTGTCACACTTCTCATTAAAAAATTTCTTAGGTCATTACATCTCTCATTTATAGTACATTAACAAATATAATTGTGATCTAGTTTGTCACTTCCAACTATCGAATCCATGATGAGAGTAGAGGTTGCATTAGGTTTCTTAGGAGTATGTGCAATTCACATTCTAGTAAGTCTGCATATACATTTTTATTTATTGCAAGTATAAAGTTCATTATAGGTGAATTAATGGGAATTTTTATTGTGTATTTATAAGAATTTGTATCCGAACAAAAAATACATGTTTTGAATTTGTTTTATTTATTGAAAAATATTGATGAATTCAAATACAAATTCATTACATATGTAATGGAACCATCACATGCTTTATATATTATTATCTCACAAATCAGAATTATTTCTTCTTTATAATACAAGTATATATGGTGTTGTGGTGAAGCTCTATTATTTCATATTCCTAACTTTCACTTCCATCTCGAAGAAGTTTTTTATCTTCTAAAATATTTTGATATTTAATCACATTCTAAATTATGTACAAAATATTATACATTGCAAACTTTTCACTTATACAAAACTCTACAATTTTACACTTTGTATTCTACACCAACACTTTCTTGAACTTAAAAAATTGTCTCATCCTGAAACAAAGTTATAGGAAGTGTGTCAAAGTCTAGAGGCGGTGGAATTTACTATGTTAAACTAAGATGTTGGTCAAAATTAATGGTTTTGGTAATCATTTGAAGTGTCATTAATAAGTTTTTACCTCTTGTACACTACTTAACCACCCTTTTGGGGTTTCAACTAATCAACATACCAATCTACCACTTTTTTAGGGTTTCAATAGATTGGTGTAACTAGGAGGCCTCCATTTATAGGTTTTCAACCTTCCTATATCCATTCTTAAAACTTATGGTGTTCCCAAACTTATATAATCTTAGAAAAAATCAACATTTTTCATTCCTAGTAACTTACTAAGAAGGTGGAGACATGGACTAAAAATTTGGAATCAACTCAACTTGTATTGATTAAGAAGATATTGGAACCATTATTGAATATGATATTATTATGGAGTTAGATGCTATAAGTGTTTTTATATGGTGGAGGTGCTTTCTATAGCACTTGAGAGGCTTTAGTTTCTCACATCTCTTGTATGAGTTGAATAAGTGGGATGAGCATTGTTTCATTAATGATGGTTTCAATTGAAGTGTCAAGATTTACCAAATCTTGCTTGAAGTTATGACTATCCACCAAGACATCTAACATTATTATGAATAGTGTGCACATTGGATCTTGGTTGTGCATGAGTTTTTGAATATCTTCATCCTATGCAACTGTGATGATTAGTTTATTTTGTTACACCTTATATTGGATGTCCTACATTATCAGATCCTTCCCATCCACATATATCTATGTTTAGATACTAGTAAACATGCTTCAGAGCATCTCAAGATCCCAAGTTCACGTCCTTTCTATTACATTGTCTCTTAGAGAAAGAGATTATTTTAGTGTAGTGTCTAATTCAACATGTTTGGATGTGTGAATATTCATGATTGCTCTAGATTTTTTGTCCTTGGAAAGGTCTAGATTTATATCTTTCCATGCATCCTACATCTACAACTTACAATCAAGAATACTATGAGAGATTTGTATTTATTGTTGTATCATAATGTTGATAAATTGTTCATATTCTTTAATGAGCTCAAATATCACTTCAGATTAAGTGCACAAGTGGTGACCTTGAGATCATATTTATTGGAGCTTCTATAGATCAAATTAGACCTTTATGAGCTAAGTTAGTAGGGCTATGATTTGTTTATGCCTAAACATCACATTCTCTCCCAAAACCTATACGACTAGCTTTGTATGGGTATCATTGATAAACTTGTACACCTTGGTTAGTCAATTGTGGAGGCCTGTATTATCCTCTCATAGTTAAATGTTGTCATGCTCTATCTCTGATGATTTCTAAGCAATGGATTCTTGGAAGGTAGTAGCTCCTTTGATTTCATTAACCAAGGTGAGTTGGGTTACATCTAGTGATGCCTCTTAGATTCTTGTCACCAATGCAAGTAAGTGTATACAATGTGAATCCAAGGGAGAAATGCATTAGTCACTTGTTAGTACAATAAACATAAAAAACAAGCTTAAAAAAGCATTCCAAATCCTATATACTTGGGGGAGAAAAATTAAAAAAATAAGATAAAGGGTAACAAGAAGACAAAATGACGCTTTCACCTTCCTTGACAATCTAAAATGCTTATTGGCATAAAGTTGGCTTGTGTTTGGCTTATATCCAAATGGAGTCTTCATCGACACTCTTGCTTTGTGAGAATCACCTCCCCTTTATTCTGTAGAGTATAGAATACTCTACATTTTGTTTTGATTTTTTAGTTGCGCGATCAAAAATTTCAGTCCCTGCACACTTTGGTTCGAGACAACGAAGTTTTGACTTAGAGCGAGGGCTTGAATTTCTTTTTACCTAAATTTTGTCTAAGTGTCAAAATCGTGCGGAAGCTGCCAAGTGTCACTGGCTGAGACACATTTTATTATTTCTCTAAGTTGCTTAGAACATGCCACGTATCTAGGGTAACTCAGCGGAGCTTAACAAGTGTCAGCATCCACATCTCATGTTTCTTATATGTTTCGAAAGCTTCTTTTCAATAAGCTTTTATCAGGATCAAGTAGAAGGTGCTAAGTGGAAACTACAAAAGGTTTCAATATGCTTTTCTAAAAATTAATGAAAGATGCCACATATTCCTAGCTGAAGAAAGTGGAAGCTGCCACATGTCAACATCCGAATTATCTTCACTTTGTTTCATTGATAAGTAAAGACTGTGGTGGGTCTCAAGGTCTATTTCTGAGGCAAGCAGAGGCCGCCAAGTGTTTCACAAGTCCTTGAATAATTTTTATGAGATAATTAACATAAATTAGTAAAGTTAAGATGAAAAATTAGCCTTGATGTCATATGGAAACATGTTTTACTCAAGTTATTTATATGTCATGATATTTAAATTTTAGGTTTTATTTTCTTCACATCTTTATACTTGTTTTAGACATCTAAAATTATACCCTACTTTGTCATTACTAATTTTACTATCATCTAACACTAATTATCATTATCCATACTTTATTCTAACATTTTATACAACACCCTGACATTTACCCTACATTTTTGACATCACACTAACCTTATAACATCCCTCATGTCAGTTAATAATCTTCTTCTTTCATGTCATTTAATGCTAATCTCCACTTACATAATTCATAAGGAATCTAAAATTCCTCACCACCTACCCTCACCTACCACCATTATCCTCCCAAAAATAACTTTACTAATCCTACATCTAAGCATCATTTATTATTTTAATATTCCTCTATAATCCTCTACATCATCTCCAATCCTTTCTATATTTTTTAGGAATTTTTAATTCCCAGTAAATTTCTCCACCATTGATCTTTCATCCTCCATGGATTAAATCTAACCCTCCATTCCTCCATCAACCTCCTACATATTTTCCTTCATCTCCATGAAAATTAGAGAGATTAAATGATAAATATTTCATGACATCATCTTGTCCAAACAAATCAAACAATCCATATCTAGATGTTTTTCAAGTCTTGAGTCAACATAGCAATCACACATTCAAGAGAAATAAAAAATAACTCAACTTGTCATTTAGGCTCATCATTAATTTCAAAGGTAGTATAATGAAATATAATTTGAGGTATAATTGTGTGTATTTCATTATGAGTTTGTTGTTCATTTAATTCCTTTGCCTGATCAAATATTTTGCTATTTATTGGAGTAGTTCTTCTAGTTTTGGATAGACCTCCATTATTGCTTGTATTGTTATTTCTTATTCCAATTTATAGCATTACACTTACAATGGTTAATCTTACATGGACATATATATATATATATATATATATATATATATATATATATATATATATATATATATATATCCATGTATGATTAACCATTGTAAGTGTAATGCTATAAATTGGAATAAGAAATAATAATACAAGCAATAATAGTTAATCATATATATATATATATATATATATATATATATATATATATATATATATATATATATATATATATATATATATATATATATATATATATATATATATATATATTATTACTGTTCAAAAGTGTTTGTTAATATAAATAAAAAATTATCTTCACCTAATTTGGACCAAATTTTAACCCCCCCTCCCCTTCTTTCAGCTAGTATAATATATTTGAGTCATGTTTGGGTGATGTTTGGTTAAAAATATAACTTAGTGAGTTCAAAAATTCTGGTCAATGTTTCATATTTTTAATTCAATTTTTATTAGGCCATTACATATCTCCTTATAGTACATTAAAAACTATAATTTATATCTAGTTTATGAATCCTAACTATCAGATCCATGATGATAATGTTAAAGGTATAATCACTGAGAGGTGGGGGGGGGGGTGAATTAGTGATCCTAAACAATACAAATTCAATTTCAATCAATTTAAAGTTATTAATAAATTAACAAAAACATTCATGAAGCATACACATCATTCACAGCAATGAGCAAGAGAAACAATGCAATATTAATCACATAACACATGGCATATGTGGGAAACCCTCTTGGGAAATAAATCCCATTAGAACATGCAATTGGAATACTATCATAAAATAAAAATAACCAATTTAGACTAATTACAATTGATCAAGGAACTACCATCCCTCATTTTAGTGAGACTTTAATCCCACAAGGAGCTGCTACACCTATCTGGCTAAGCTACAACAACAACTAGAAATTTCTCAAGTTTCACATTACAAGGAGGATAAAACCCCCTTAGATGATGAGATACCATAAAAAAACCTATGAACATGTCCACCTTTGGACTGATGTCTAGAACACCTGATGATGGACCTTTACTCATCACTCTTCACCTTCGCTCATACCCAATTTTCAAAAGCACTATTATACCAACATAATTATGACATATAGGTCATAAAAATAGTCCTAAATATATTCTACTCTTCAAATCATCCACTGGGCACCCAATCTTTACTTCTCTTCTCAACACTATGCTCTCAAATGCACATTCCACATATGAGTCACTCACACGTCTAGAAATCATCACATTTAATTTCACTATATATAGAGAATTCATGGTTATCAACATTTTAGTTGGCCATTAGGCATATATTAACCATTAATACATCTATCATATGAATACATATCTTGAAAAAATATTCATATGTCGACCATAACATCTATGGGTCACCCTTAAGTAGCTACACCTTTTAATAAGGTCCTTGTAACTCTTATAGGTCTAATGGAGACCTATTCACCCATTTAGCACATAAATGAGAAAAAAAAAATATGATAACTAAAAAAAACCATATTTCCACACTAAATGACCCATTATTCATCCTCAAATGCTTACAATCATCATTGATCTCTTCTATGCAGTCTCAATCAACATTTTGTGCACATAGTCACCATAAACAAATACACAATCAAATTCTAAACCTTTGTTCATATTGTATATGATTATTTAAAACTTTATAATTAACAAAATTTATCCTCGTGGATTATAAAACACTCCCTAATATTTAATTCATCATGAAACATTGAAACATCATCTACACAAGCTCAATTATCCTTCTTAGGTCACTTGCAAAACAAACATGAAAACATAGTCAACTTTGAAACTTCATAACTATGATTATGAACAGTTTAAGATCTTTAAATATATATTTATAAATGAAATTTTTATTACTATACATTTTTTATTTTTACACCATGAGTAAATTCTTCTTGGGTCAAAAGTTATAGCCAAAATATAGAGCACTAGTTTTTCCTGTGCAAATTCAAATAGAAATGGTCGTAATTAAACCTCGAACATCATGCTTGGATCTCATATCCTCAATGATAAAATCAAACTTGAAAATTATATATTATTTTATAAATACCAACCTTTAACACATAGTTTTCTAATGCCAAATATTAAACCTTGAACATGTTGACCTCATCTCGTGCACTCTTGCAATGTTGACTCATCGTGCATTGTCAATCTCTAAAGATCAGTTAGGTCCTTATCATGAAACATTAACCATTATATCTTACTAAAAACCCCCATGATAATTAAAATTATCACCCTAATTTTCCTTCTAAGAACTTATACCATTAACCATCAAGCACTTGCTCTCATCTCACTGCTTTCTGAGTCTTTAGAACAAACATGCTCTATTGATCCTTTTGTAAGGAGCATGATCTTTACCTTCATTAATAAATGAAAATTTTTACCTCTTTAATTTTTTTTTCACCATAAATATTTATTATATGATTACATAAAATAAATTATATTTCATTTGGTATTGATATTTAACTTCATGCAGATTTGGCTAAGTATGGGAACTATTGCAATATCCCTGGAAGACCAACTTTGGACTATCATATCTTATACCTCACTCACTCACATGCTCTAAAATTTATAAAATATTATATAATCACATATGATAATATAAACATGTGAAAAAATACTTGTGTAACCCTCATATGTGTGAGATATAATTACATTAAAATGCTCACTTAAAATTTTCTACCATAGAGGTAACTTTAAACATGCATATATTTTATTTTGCTATGATTATTGACATAAAATTTATCAAAAATAAACTAGGTAAAAATATAAACAAACAGATATGATTAAATTATTATGAAACATCCACATGTGTGAGAAATGCCACCAACAATGTGCTTGCGTGACTCTTTCTTACTTCATACAAATTTGGCAAGTATGGGAAAACACTATCAAAATGCACTTGCATATCTTTTGAAATGGTTTGTTTCATGATATAAAATTTATCACAAATAAACTATGGGACTAATGTGATCATAACCATGACCAACTCCCCCTGAATCATCCACATATGGCAATGGTGACATCATCAAATTACCTACTTAGATTTTTTCCCACTGGACCCAAAATGTCTAGATGAAAACTATGGACTACCTGATGATTTCCACTTATGAACACAAGAAATAAAAGATTATAAAAAATATTATTAACCTATTTCAAATTATAAATACTCCATACTCATCCTTGAACATCTTTAACCATGTAAACTCTAAATATCAACCAAACCTTCTTCAAGTATATTAGGATAAGCACATTGCACACTTTGTCATTGTCACTTAGGTTATCAAGGAACTTCATCTACTCAAATGGACACCTTCATGACATCATTAAAAATTATTCAACAATCTCCACCTTTGTCATTGATGTCAATAACCATCATATATAGCAATATACAACTCACCTTCCTTATCTCTCTTCAAGCACTGTTGCAATAGGAACTTTCTCCCCCTTTGACACAATGAAAAAGTGGAAACCAATTGATATTTATGACCTGAAAATAATAACAACAAGATAGAACCATCTTATAAATATGAAACACACTCCCCCTTACCTTGAGCCTACCTCTTCTTGCCTTGACAAACTTCCTCTTTCTCCATGCCAACACTCTCTTCAACCAAGCACTATAGTTAGTGAAGAAAGAAAACACAAAATAATGAAAATCATAAAGAATAATTTTAGAGGGACTTTTCTTAATATTTTTGATCCATTTTACATCTTGAGCATCTTCAGATCTCCACACATCATGAAGAAGCACCACACATGCTTACTAGCCTTCTCTCTCAAGCTACCATAAGGACCAACATTAGAAATTCATTCCACTCACAAAATAGGAAAAATTATCTCAACCAACTTGATAACTCTCCTTGAAACAAACATACTTTGATCTTTTGGAAGAATTGAGCAAAGAGCACTCTTCTTCAAATTAGGCTTGTCTAGCCTCTTTGTAGCCCTACCTAAAACTTGAAGATCCCATAATTTTAAGTAGACACACTTTTATGACCTAAAAATTCATATCTAGAGCACTCTCATATGCCCCTAAAGAAAATGAATTTGCATCATGAAGCTCATTCTCTATTAAATACTTCCTTCACAAACCTACTAGCTAATTATCCCTCCATATTGATAAAAAAATTGAATAACTTGAGAACCACAAACCTTAAAATATCTATGAATCTTGTTTTAATAACCCATTTGGCCAATTTAACATATTAACAAGCCTCAAACATCAAATAATAAGAAAAAATACTTTTCTAGCATAGCCCAAAACCTTAGAATCTCAAAACAAACAAAGTCAACAAACCTCCTTCTAGTCAACACATACCTTTAAAACTTATTACAAACCTAGAGACACCCATCACACACTTATAGACCAAGATTTTATCCTTCACACCTTTTGGAGTCTTGACTTCCTATAATCCATTTTAGGCCTGCTTGCCCTTCAGACAAAAATTAAGAAAACTGAGAGCACACAAAAATATCTTCAATTGGCACAAACATACCTTTAAACCTCAAAAAAACTTGGAGAACACTAAAAATAAATGCATATAAATTTATGAGCACCAAAAACTTCTTGACATTGTATCAAATTCAATATTCCATCTGGAAACACCCATTCTGATCCTCTAATATAGATCCTTCATAAAGTTTTTAAACAAGTTCATGATCTTGTTGCTCATCCTTAACCAAAGATCTTCTAGGATCAACATAAGTCTCTATTCAGATTGGAAATATAATGAACACAAAAATTTTCTTCTCCACAATAAAATATGTCTCCTTAGAAGCATAGGTAGAGACACACTACTTCATAATTTCCTAGAATAATGTGAAATTAGTTTCCCAAAACTCTTCATATTCCTTATCCTCCTTGGTAATTTGATACTTGTAGTTGTTATTATTCTTATTTATATTAAGAGAAACAACATGCTCAACCACCACACTATTCTCCTTCTCTTCTAAGATTGAATTCATAATACATCAAGACAAAAAAGATTCATGACATACCTTTTCATCTGAAGAATCCACCTTGAAGTTTGGAACCTCATCACTAGGCACAAACAATTGATGTTATTTGCATGATACATGATAAAAAAAAATAGAATGTTCAATTGGATCCATACATATCTTAGAACTAGCCTCAACTAGTATCTTTGTCTTCTCTTTGAGATAGATCTCTTCATTGTCAACATTAGCAAACAATGAGAGCCCTTGGCACTCTTTAACTTTTGATACATTCTCCACCATAAAAAATATATTACTTGGACTTGTAGACTCATCATGACTCACACTTGTCACCTTTGGATTCTATGTGTTAACTTTCCTTATTTCTTGTACTCTAAGAGACTAATTAAATCTATTATATCTTGTATGACTTAGCTTATAAAATCTAGCAATGTGAACTCTCTGTTGTTAATTGAATCACACTATACCTTTTGAAAGAAAAGTATCTTTCCATACCTTATTTTGACAAAAACTTGTAATGTGCCATATGTCATGAAAAATAAGACAACCTCCTTTTTGGAAGAGGTCTCACATTTTGACTAAAGACCCCCATCATAGTTTTATGCAAACTCATTTCTAATAGGTCTCTTAAATTCTCTAGCTCTATGAAGAAAATTGATTACATGTGTAATAGTAACCATTTAATCTTACATACTTCATGGCATTTGGATATCTAAATTTATTTGTCTTTACTTTTCCAACACCTTCATTCCTTATCTGATGAATTTTATTCAAAGTATGATTATCCTAGTTCACATTATTCTTTATCTTGTCTTGAGTTATGTTATTTTGTTTTAGAGGATCCTCCTATTTCAATGAATTTCTTGATTATTATCTAAATGAGGAATAAAAGAAACTAAGTAGGGGTATGGTTAAAAAACTTGATTGGTAATGCACACGTTTAGATGAGAAGATTGTGAAGAACTCCTTTTTAGCTTGGGAAGATGACCTACAGATAAGAAAACACTAAATCAAACTTGTTTGTTAGAAAAATAGTTGGGTGGATTTCCTAGTGATATCTAGATCTTAGAAGTGAGAGATTCCTTAGGGACTATCAATCCACATATTTTAAACAATTAAGTTTATATACAAAAAAGAATGATACTTGCATCAATGAATCAAAAGGTACTAAAACTAAATACAAGAGTGCTTTCTAATAAATAAGCTAAAAATGATTAAATTAGTAATACAGTAATCAATACTAGTGCTAGAGAGTTGGAGTATGCTTCAAAAAATCTGAAAGGGGTTTTTGAATAGTCAGGACCACAAAAAATTAGGTTTGATTGGGTGTAGGTGGGTGAAATTAGCTTACTAGTTTTTTGGTACCACAATGACCATTAGTGGTTAAGGTGATCATCGATGGTCAAGGTGATCATTGGTGTTTGGATAAATCATCAGTGGTTGAGTCAACCATCGATGATTACTGCATGAGGATCTAGATTGGTAATTTTGGATGATTGATGAGATCTAAAAGATGGATTCTAAGAGATAGGTAAGATTTAGGTTGGTTGAAAAATGGAATAAAGTAAATGAATGGTACGAATCAAGTACTTATCTTACTAGAAGCTGATTGGGTGAATGGTTGAGGTACTTGATCTGTTGGTGGAATCTAGATTGATTTTGATAAAATAATGGCACTTGAGATCTTGGTGGAGAGGCAGTGACAAGATGACTCTCTAATATAATTGCTAGATTATTGATGACAATTGACCTACAAGAAAGAAACACCTAGATGCACAAAGATCTTGATAAAAATTGTATATTCATAGATGTGTTTAGATGTTTTGTAGATGAATTTTCACCTCTTTGATCCTCTCTCTTATAGTCAAGGCAAGAGAGTTGCAACAACATGTGAATGAGGCCTTATAAAATTAACTCATCCATGCAATGGCTTGTAATTGGAATTAGATAGGATATTTTTAGAAAATAAAGGTGGTTGGTTAGTTTGCATGATTTTTGTTAAGAAGGTGCACCTTGACCATTGATAATTAGGGTGATCATTGATAGTTACCCTAATCATCAATGATCAAGTGTTAAGGGTTAAAAAAGGCTAAAAAGAAAGGTTGAGGCAATTAAGTTAAATTGAATATGGGCTAGGTTCATTAAGGGTTGAAAGGCTAAATGGTCCCAATGGGGTCCTAAGGTAGTTTAGGGGTGTTTTGAAATTTAGAATTGTAGTGTGTGGATTTTTAATGTCTATATTTGCCCCTTTTTATTATGCATCTTGAAATGAACAAATTACAAAACAAAAATTGATGTTGGTCCAAGGTTTACTGATTTCCCTAAGTATGGGAGGAGGCATTATCCTTCAAACTAGAAGGTGATGAGGAAGAATAGAATTGGGTGAAGATTTGAAAAGTGGTATATGGTGAGTTATGAGTATGGATGATAGGTTGGGCACTAAAGCATAAATAGGCATAGAAATTATGATAAAAGATGTGATAGTAAAGATCATGAAAAGACAAGGTTACCATAGTTGATAATGATAAATGTCAGTGATAAGGGATAAATCACTAGTGTACCATGTGACCACATTAAGGCATGGTGGTTGGGTACACCTATTAGTATCCTAGATAAGGTCAGTGTTTCCAGTGGGTATCTAAGGAAGTTTTCCTATGGAAAACACAAATAGGTCAAGTATCATGGGTATCCTAGGTAGGAAGTGCTCTTGAAAGACATAAGCAGGTAAAGTAAGTGCGAGGTGGCATTAATTCAAAAGGTGGTCAACATGGAAATGTTGTCACTATGGTCAAGGGACTAGGCACAATGTGTCATAAAAAGAATACTAGTTGGGCTAAGATGGACCAATGACAAGGTGATGAGGTATTCGAGGTCGGTGGAGAAGGTTGTCTCCATGAGTGGTTCAAACTAGGTTGGTTTTGTTAAAAAAATGGGGTATGTCAAGGTCAATTCAATAAATTAATCATCTTGATTGTTAATGGTTAGGGTGCTTAAGGGAGATCCTTTATATTCACCTTGACCATCAATGGTCAAGGTGCAAACCCTAAAAATACATGGGGTAAAAAGTGAAAAGTGAATTAATTTTACTCATTTATTGTTTACTATCATTAATTTTGAGCTATGGCTGATTTGGGTATTGAGTGGTGAAGGAGCTAGCCAAGCGCTTGGTTGAGTTGGTAGTTTATGATCAGTTCAAGGCAAATGCTAGAGGTGATCACTTGATGATAAGATACAAGGAGTATGTAGACATGGCCGAGAAATTGTACATAGGCTATAACTATGACAAAGATAAAAAAATGAGGTAGGTAGTGTCTTGAATTTGATAGGATATAAGGTAACTCTAATATTCTATCCTAACCTTTAAAAAGGATGTCCAAATTTAAACCCTTCCTCTCATCTATCCTAAAATGATAAAGGAAGATTCTCCTACCATCAATACCATCCAACATCAAGATGATGATTTTATTCTCACCTACCTTTATGCCTTAGATTATTCAATCTATAAATCCCTTCCTCTTGAATCCTTGACCATGTTGAATGATCCACCATGGATATCAACTTGGGCACTATGAATAACCCCCATGTTATCAAATTAGGCTAACCAATGAACTCCAAAAAACTTTGAGACTTCTCCTCTTTCCTCCAAGACCACATTATAACATTCACTTAGTTTTATAATGATATGCCCTAGATTGACCCCACCATTTCTACCCATAACACAGTCACTCATCATGACACCAAGCTTTTTAAATAGAAATTTTGATGCATGCATCCTCACATAACCCTTCTCATCAAAGAAGAGCTTCAAAGTCTCTTATATGTAAACTTCATTCAACCCATTGACTACCCCCAATGGGTCTCAAATATCATACCTATCACCAAATCCACTAGGGGTCTATGCATTTATGTGGAATTTCATGACCTTAACTTCACCTATCCCAAGGATGACTTTCCTTTACCTAATATTAACCATCCTATTGATTGTAAAACCAACCATGAGATGTTATCTCTCATGGATGGGTTTTTGGGTTACAATCATATCCTGATTACTCATTAATATTAGCATAAAATTACCTTTACCACCCTTTGGGAAACTTGTTTCTATAGAGTCATGCCTTTCAAGTTAAAGAATGCTAGTGTGACATACTAATGAGCCATGACCTACATCTTTCATAACCTCATCCACACCATCATAGAGGATTATGTTGAGGATCTCTTCGTAAAATCCAAATCTCATCAAGATCATCTAAAAGTTCTCGACATTATCTTTGAATGCCTAATCCATTTCCATGTTATACTCAACCCTAATAGTTTATTTTTGGCATCCTTTTAGGAAATATTATTGGCTTTATCATCTCTCTTCAAGGAATCAAAGTAGATCTTACCAGGATTAAAGAAATCTTGGAGATGCCCCCTCCTACCAATCTTAAGTAACTCTATATCCTACAAGGAAAGCTTTAATCCATTCACCATTTCATTTCTTAGCTTTTAGACCAGTGCCAACCTTTCCTTCACCTTCTAAAGAAGAATGTATCTTTTAAATAGAATAGTGATTATTATAAATCCTTTGAATCACTCAAAAAATAAATTTTGTCACCACCTATCCTAATCCCTCCTAAGGATGACCACCCCTTTCACCTATATATCTCTGCTACTAACCATTCCCTAAGGGAAATGTTGGCTCACCAAGATAAACAACATAAAGAGTAATTTGTATACTACATTAGTCACATGCTTGTAGAATACGAGACTCAGTATACCCATACTGAAAAACTCTACTTAGCCCTGACTTTCATGACCACCAAACTTTGCCACTACCTTCTTCACCATAAAACCTATGTCATAATTAAAACCAACCCACTCAAGTACATGTATTCGAAGCCCTACCAAAACCAACATGTGGCCAAGTGGATTATGCTCTTAGAAAAATTTGATCTTGTATTCCTTCAACAAAAGTTAATTAAAGAGAAAGTCATTATCAACCAATTGGCCAAAGTACTTTTGACAGATCACCAAACTACCTCCTATGGAATTCCTAGATGAATCCATTATTACTCTTTCCCAAGAAGACATAACCTACCAAATGACTATGTTCTTTGATGTTTCAAAGTTTCAATAAAGTGGGGGTGCTATACTTATTCTCATTACTCTCGATGGTGAACCCCTTTCTCTTTCCTTCAAATTTGACTTTGAATGCACCAATAATATGGTTGAGTTTGAAGCCCTAGTCATAGGTCTCTGAACCACTCTAGCCTTGGGAATTAAGACTATAAATGTCTTTGGTGATTCACAAATTGTGGTCAACTAAGTCAATGGATCCTATCGTGTAAGAATGATGACTTATAAAAATAAAAAATTTTAGTTGAAAAACTCTTAGCATCATTCAAATGTTACCTGGTCTAATTTATTCCTTGATCTACCAATACATTCATGGATACAATGGCTTGCCTTACTTCCTAGATACTTTCTTAGCCTTCTAATTATAAATTATTTATCACCATTCATCATTTTAACACACCCTCTTATAACCAATCTAACTCCCCTACCATTTGTAATGTGGATAAATCCCCATCTGACATTTGGTATGACCAAAATTTTAACTACCTCAACCTAGGCATCATTCCTCCCAACCTCTCTAGGAACACCCAAATAAGCTTTGTTCAGAGTACCTCTCATTACACCATACTAGGTGGAATCCTTTATAAATGTGGTTTTGATGATTTCTTTCTCAATTGCCTATGCAGCCATGAAGCTTCCCATGTCATTAGGGAAATGCATGATGAGAACTATGGTGGAAACTTTAGTGGTCTAGTGATCGATAGATGTATCCTTCACCTTGGCTACTATTGTCCCACCCTCAACCATGACTATTGTGATTATTTAAAAAAGTGTATTAAATGTCAACAACATGCTAATTTACATCACACACTAGCTAATATCCTCCAAGTATCTAATGTCTTTTGGCCTTTCTCATAATGGGGGCTCAATCTCATTAGGGAAATCAACCCCCATTATTTGTAACAACATAGCTCCATCATCATAGCCACCAATTATTTCACCAAGTGGGTGGAATCTATCCCTCTTATCTCAACCAAAGTGGAGAAGATTGTCAACTTTATCAACCATCATATCATCTACCACTTCAGTGTTCCTCATAAGATTATCAATGATAATGATAAATATTGTAAAAACAAGCAAATAAAGGTTTATATGATGCATTTGTAATAAATAGAATATTTTTCTCACCTTATTGTCCATAAGTAAATGGATAGGTGGAAGCCTCTAACAAAATACTAACCAAAGTTGTCAATGCTTTAGGTTATAATTGGCACTTACATATTGCATTTACTTTATAGGCCTATCAAACTAGCATTCGAACCTCTATGGGTGCTACCCCTTTCTCTCTAGTCTTAATAATAGAGGAAGTCTTGCCTCTTGAAGTCCAAATACCCTATATTTTCATATCTTTGCAAGATCTTATTTCTAAAGAAGATTATCATCAACACCATTTAGTTCAGCTTGATCTACTTGATGAGCATCATTTAGCAGCCCTCACCCACCTCCATATCTATCAAGAGTGTATCAAACACACTTATAAAAAATACCTCAAACAATGAGACTTCAATATCAAAGACCTCATCCTAAAATAAAACCAACATGGAGAAAAGTAAATGAGGCAAGTTTGCTTTTTATTGCATTGGACCCTACATCATTACCTATAAGTATGGATCAAGAGATTATTTTTTATCCTCTCTCAAAGTCAAACCAGAACCTAAGCCTCTCAATGATTCACATATACATCCATTTTTATATTAAACAAGGATCGAGCTCATTGATTTTGTTTAACTTAAGCTCAACCCTTGATTTTGAGATTTTAACCTTCACCCATCTTCTTCTTCTCCTTTTGAGGAAAATTGATTATAACATATAACCATGTGATTAACCATCACAATCATAGCTTAATCCTAAATATGAGTACCATGGCTCTTCCCATGGCATGGTTCTTATGGATACTTTTCATCTCTAACAAGATGGAGTCCCATGGTCATTGTCTCTCAAAACCACACTTCTTCACATATCATTAACCTTCTTGTGTCAAAATTTTTCCCTCATAATGGAAATTTTTTGAACCTAATTACACTTTTTCATGTCTAAAAAAATCACATCCAAAAAATAATTTGGATACCAAAATATTACTTCGGTCAATATCTTAAGAATTACAGACTGCTCCCTTGAAAGATAGCTACCCAAAAACAAAATAAAAATTTCTTGCACTAAAGGTAGACTACTCCCTTGAAGGATAGATATAAAAAGTCATTAAACAAAGCATCTAAACTTAAACCACTCCCTTGAAGGATGGCTAAGTCAACTTTGTCAAAAATAAAGCAATTTATTAGAAGCTTCCTGCATCGATCAGTTTCCCATATACATCAATGAAACAAAAGACCCACTTTCAAAATCAAACAAAATTCTAAATAATATTGAAAGCCACAATTGGCTCTCAAACAACATAATAAGAGGGAATCCATAATCATCTTTCACATGTAGACTTCCTGTATTGATCCATCTACATCTAGCATATGACATGGACTTGTTTATTATCATTATTAGGTCACCTATAGAATGGGAAAACTTACCCACATAAGGTTACCATACATATTACCCTTTATCCTTCACACCACCATTCACCCATATTACCTTTATATTATCTATAAATCAAGGTATTTTGATCTGACTTGGCACACTGTGATCAAGAAACTTGTTTTACCAACCAGTGCATGCTAGCATAAATCATTCAAAAGGCTTATGTTCCTTAAGTCAATCTAACTTTGAGTTTTTGTTTTACTTTTTCCTTGTCAACAAATAGGAATTACACCTCATTTCTTATTCTCTCCTCATTGAGTCATGTATTTTTCATGTCTTTTTCCACATCTAGTATGGTCATCTAACATGCTTATGTACCAACACTATCATCCATCCAAACCATAAATAAAATCAAATAGCATTAACATCAATCAACCCACCTTCTGGGGATACCTTTCTCTACAACCCCAACTTGTTTTTGACACACAAACTTTCTTTTTAAACCTTCAACAAACCTAGACCATATGGTCCATCAAATTGGGGCAACCCACTTGAGCACTATTCTCCAACCCTAGTTGAACTACATTGGCCTAATGTCCATAGAATATGTAGGCATTGCTTTAATTCTAAGGGTAGTTTCACCACTAACAACTAATTACACTCCCCCTTTTCTTCTCATTAATTTCTATTGCTAACAGTGCCCTCTTTCTTAGGGCATCTTATGTTAGGGAAGCTTTGGATTATTCTTAGCATCCTTGTATTTTAACATCATTTAATAATTCCTCTTTGTTTTTTCCCATTAGTAGGAGAAATACATTAGATTTAGGTGTTTTTCACTATGTAGGTAGTGCTCAATTACTGAGGTTAGCTCGACCACATCTTTTATTTTCCCTTCTCACCTAATATATTTCCTCCACTTCTCTACCTATCTCTTCACCACCTCCCTCCCTTCAACTTGTAAATCTCTTTTAACATAAGGATTGACAACATTCCTCATTAGACCCTTTTATCTCCCATAAATCCACCACCTACTTTAATTTGTTGGCCTCCCCATCACCTTTCCTTACACATGCTTCATGGACTATTCACCCACCCATTTTTCATGTATTTTGTTCCTCTCTCCACTTTTTACCAACTATACCATTTATCCCCTTTATCTTATTTCACCATCCTCATACTTTCCCCTTTCCCTTAGCAACATGTCATGCCCTCTTCCTTACTCTCTTTTCCTCACCAATTCCACATCTTCATGTCCCCTTACACACTGATAGACACTTTTACCTCTTATTTATTACCACCTTCTTACTACCCTTCCACTACTTCTAAACCACATTCATTCCAATTCTCAGTTTTTGTTTTCCTCTTTCCCATATTTTCAATCTAGAATGCTTTATATTTCTTCTAAAATTCCTCTTTTTTCATATGTGTGCCACCACTGTCTATTGATTTTCCACTCTCTCCACCTTTTCCATTATTTTCCTCCACAACTAGCTTCTAACTAGTTCTTTATCCTTTGAGAAGCCTTCCATAATTGACCTTTTCTTCTTATTAGTCCTAGCCTTTTGTATTTTTCATTCCCCTTTTCCTCTTTCCATCTTGGTACTCGTCTTTTTCATCTATGTGAGTATCCGTACTTAAATTCTTTCTTTTCCTTTTTATCATCCATGATATTCATCCCTTATTTTCATCTCATTCCTTTTCATTGTGTTCCTCTATTTCTTCACCATCTCACTACTTTTTGGCTTGTCAATCTCTTCTAATCACCCATTTAGCTTACCAATCTCCTCTAAAGCTAATTAACACATAACTTATCTCTTCATCTTCTTATCCACTCATCCTTTACTTCTCATCATTTTTATTAACCACTTTCCCATTTTCCATCCCATTCTCATCTCCAACACCACCCTCTGATTTACTTCATTGTTCTTCTCCTTGCCTATCATCATCCATGCTTATCTTGTCACATCTTCACATGCTTCTTAATTCTCCTATCATCCTTTTTATTTCCTCATTTCACTCCTTTTTCCTCTTGTTTCCTTTTCTTCCATGTATTTCCTTATTTTTCACTTTCATCACCAAACTATTTTCTCCTTGATCTTTTTTAGACTTATTTTCAAACCTTTCATGGCCTCTCATATTTCTCATCCTCCACTTACACTTCAATATTGATACACTTCTTTCCCTATCCTTTTCAATTCTCCAATCTATCATTCTTTAGTGTATTCCTCAAAACCCCATCTTCTACCTCTTATTTTTCTTCTCTTTTCTCCATTTCATTTCATTTTTTTCATCTCCCTTGATGAAACTCCTTGTTCTTCCCAACCTTATTTTTTCCCTCCTCCATATCCATGCTTGGCTCCTTTCATCCTTCTCCACCTTCATCTTTATCTATGACCTCATTGATTTCTCTACTTATCTCTTCATCCATATCTTGGTCCACCTTCACCTCATCCCTTGTTGGATCTCCTTTATTTTCTCCCATTAGCACTCCAGCTTCTCACTCATTAGAGTGTGGTCACCAGCCAAATTGCTTATACATGTTTACTTCCTTGTGTCCTCTACTCTCTTGATTTAATGCATGAAATATTTTGAGGACCATTGATTCAATACATCCATTTATTCCTTTAGTATCTTTATCAGTTAAGCATGGGTCCTCCTCTCTAATTACTCCCTTCACCCTATCCATTACCTCTTCAACCTTTAAAACCTCTACACATTTTGAGTGTACTTGATAGAGTGTGATCAACACACCTTTTTTTAATATTTAAAGAATGCCCATGTGATGCATTCAAAAGGATTATATTCATTAATCCAAGCCCACTTCAAGTCTCTTTTTAGTCCTTGTCATAAAAGGAACATCATGCCTTCTTCTCATCCTAATGTGCTTAGTTGATATTATCATTATGACATTTATCTCTTGAGTATATTATTTACTTTAACATTAGTGTTAGTCATTGCTTTACCCCATATGCTTTACTTTAAGAAATATTACAATAATACTAACCATAACCATATAATTCATGAGTATCCATATAACCCTAAGCATAATAACATTCAAGCAAAGACATCCAACACATTTTGTACATATTTACAACAAACTATGCAATATTTTATTTAGGGTTGGAGGAGTCACATGGCACATACAAAGTTATTAGACTATACACACCTCACATAAGGCCTCTACATAAATTATTTTATTACCTAAGCATTAAGCTTCTTATCTGGTGACTTTGGATTTGTGTTTGACTAGCCTTCTACTTCATTACTCCCTAAAATAACATCCATAACATTCCTTGTATTAACAACCACTAAAGGGTATATGGTATTCTCCTCTTTTGTATTCATCCCAATAAGATGAGAATCATATTTTTCTCTAGGTATTTCACCCTCCTTTCCCATCACAACCATTACATCCCTCTACTCTGATTGTTCTACTCACATAGGTATTGCCAATTGTTGCCTCAGCATGCATCCCCTTAGATAGTGAGGGTTACCTTTATGGACAGGTTGAAGGTCATGTTCTCTAGGCTTACACCTTATGCAATGAAATTCTTGCCTTATTCATTGCTAAGGAGGTAATAGTTAAGGCTTGAGCTCAGGCCACAGGTGCCTTTCATCTTGCTATTAGTTTGACAATACTTCCATTATCACCATTACATGTTATAGTATTTGATAGATACACACATTCACCATGTAGATTATTTTATGTTGTGGGGGTTGATAATTATCTCCACCATTGCTCCTATTATTCACCATCTTTAACCTCTAGTAGTTATTTATACCCTGAACAACCTACAAGACCACATGACTTCATGATAGGTATTCATCCTTGCCATGATTCCTTAAATAGGCTACCCAACTATTACTCTTCATTGACATGATTATCAATTCAACTAATGGGGAGGGTCCTATGATGTCATTGATTCCTTTGAATAATCTTACCACTTAAAATGGTCATGTCTACTTACCTTTTCATGTGGACACGTAGCCTTCAATCCAATTGGTCATCTTGATACAGTCATTATGCACTATCATGATGTATTTTTATTGCCCTTATCATCTAATCTAGATTTTATGTCTCATCTTTCTTTGTCATCTTATGGTCCTTATGGGCCTAATGGTCATTTTCATCATTATCAACTTTAACCTAGTTAATGTAAATTGGCTTCCAACCATAGGTTGTAATGATCACACCTTTAAAAATACCACTATTTCTAGTGGTGGTAGTTGCCAAATGCTTACCATTATATAATCTCCCCCATATTATCCAACTATATAACCAATATACTAGACCACATATCTCCTTGTTAGCAGGGCTTCTTCAAAGTGGAACCCAAAGTCATTGGTTCTAAGGAACTGGGATAGAGGATGTAGACATAACTACCTTTTTTCGAACCTACCCATGTAGCTCTTGGGTTAGGCATGGTCCATCCTCTATTACTCACCATCCTACCAATTTTATAACTCATAGAATCTAATTAGCTATCAAATAAAGTATTCTCAAATAGTTACTTTGCTACTACCCACAAAACTTGACTCATAGTAGTGATGAGCCTTTGCCAAAGAGACTATGTAGATCCTGATAGATGCCTATCTCCTAAAACTAAAATAATATAAATAGATGCAAACATTGTGCTTATACCCTCACAAAATTTTAGAATGTGTAACCTCCTCATGAAGGCACCTCTTCTTTGGCTTAGCTCAATTATAGTACATTTATGATGCTTAGCCTTTTGTTACCCATTTTTTTTATCCTACCTTACATATTCATGTCTTCTCCTCCTAATGTATGTGGGATTATTACAGTGACTATTCAAAAATATACACCATGACACCTCACCATTACCAAACTATCAACCCAAACCTAACTATGTGGTATATCCTATTGGGGTATCCCATCTAAACTCCATTAAGAACTACATTTGGCTTGGAGTTTTTTTAGATATCACATCAACATAAATATTTAGGTAGCATCCACTTGTCTAGTGTATATGGAATCAACTCAGCCACCCCTACCTACACCTTTTCCAACCACTCTTTCTGACCAACTAACTATTTGACCATGCCCACCTTGACATTGGCCCTTTGGGCTAAAACTACTACATATATTTGTGATGACCTTGCCTAGGCCATTTTGACCACACCAACCAACCTTTTCACATTGAATTTTTTCACAACTTGACCATTTGGGTTATTTCACAAGAACACTTCCTACCTTGGATACTTGTAACCAACCCTAACCCTATCTAGATCGCTTGATAGGCATGAACTGATCAACTATGACTAATGTTGTGAACTAGTTACCCCTAACATATGTCCATTTAGATCCAAAATTAAATTAACCAACATTGGAAACTTTAGTTCATGTGTGATCTTGGCTACCATACTTCATCACATTTTGTGTGCATGTTTGCATATCGAATACCCAACTACCTTGTGGCACCACATAATGCCTCCCTACCAACCACTTATAAAACCCACACCCAATTTTAATGTACCTCATCAACTCCTAGTTTGAGGTGGAGCACCTCATACCATACTTGGGGCATCCTAACCTTCAACCAAGTGTTCCATTTTTATTTTATAACTTGCTAATTCAAAGTTGCACTACAAAAAAGGGTAAAATATAGACATTAAAAAACTGCACACTTATAGTTTTTGATGATTAAATGCCTTGAGAACCCCTAAAGACCCCCTAAAAACTTCTTATTCCTTAACCAAACCCTCCTAACCTAAATAAATCACTATTATCCTATTCACATAGTACTATTCAAAAGTACTATTTAAATGTACTATTCACTATCACTATTCATTATCGGATGCACTATCACTATTCATAATGACATGGGAAGTTCCATGGCAAGTGACATGGAAGGTGATATGGAAAGTGACATGGCTTGGAAGTGAGGTGGCTTGAAGTAGGGCATCATACCCTACTTGGGGCCCTCTTTTAAGGTACCTCATGGAATCATTAAGCACCAAAGGACCCCTCCCTTAGAGTATGTCACATTTTTCCCTATGGGACCATCATTAAACATGTGTTTTTGTCATCATGCATGGATAATGGTGCCAAAATTCATGGGGAACTTAGCCAAAGTATGGAAGTGAGTGATGGAAAGTATTTTGGACCCATATGAGCCCATGTGCATGATTCCCACTCCATTTTGGACTTTTTTGCAATTTGGGAGATAAACCTACAAAGTGGGAGACCTATTAGATAATATATAATATCAACCCCTTGTATTTCATGACCACTCATGTACCCACATAGAGAATGGTGTCAAAATTCATGGGGTACTTAGCTAAAAGACAAATTAGCTTAGTAAAAAGTCCTTTGGCCTCATTTGAGCTGATGTGTATGATTCCCACTCCAAATTGGACTCATGTGCAAGGTGGGAGATAAACCAACAAGGTGGGAATCCCACCACTCTTATACCATTTTTCATTATGATCCCACTTGAAAAATGGTGTCATACTTCACTATTCCACTTCTTTGGTATGTTTCTTAACAATAAATACTATAAATCCCCACCCCCCTCCCCCCCCCTCACTTATCCTTCACCCATGGTCAAGTGGATTTTTGGTTAGGAAAATTTTCATATTTTAGGTTTGGAAGCATTCTTAAAGGATACCACTCATCATCTTGTAGGAAAAAAGTAGAAAGCAATGAAGCTCTGTTGAAATTGTAAGCCATCTTCAACAACAACAACACCTTCATCAACCATCTTCAATATTAAATGAGTATGAGGTAAATTTGTTTATTATTTTATTTCTTGTATTTATTAATTTATTTTACTTTTGCCTTATTCCTCCACCTCTTATCTCCCCTACTCCTTTTTCCCATTTATCATTCTTATCAGTTTGCCCTTTTGCCCCTTTGCCATCATCACTCTTTTAGCCAACACATACCTTTGCCATATTTACCTTCCTTATCTCTTTGGCTTCCTAACATCTTGAACTTAATCTCTTTGATTTATTATGATCATTTAACCTTTTAACCCTTATCCAATTTTCCATTTATCAACCCCAAACCAAAACCACAACCTTATTTTTTGACTAAATTTCAGCATTAGTTGCTTTCACCTAGTCATTATTTTAGCAAAGCATGTGACTTCTTTGTTTTAATTTAAATTAATTATTGTCATTTTATATTTTTAATTTTAGTTTGATATAATTTTATGAATATTATATCAATTTTATTTATAAAACTTAAGTTTTTAAATTAGGTGGATTGACAGCCTCCTAGAAAGCTTTCACTTCTAGCATCTAGCTCACATTGGGTAATCCACCTATCTACTTGTACAAAAAATAAGTGTGTTTAAGTGTTTTATTATTTAAAAGGAATCCTCACAAGCCAAAAATGAGATCTACACAATCACTTAGATTCAACACGTGTACATTGTAATATGTTTTTCTACATACCCTTATTCACTAGTTTCTTTCTTCTAAAATTAAGCAACAAATTTAGATAGAAATAATCATCATCCTCACATGAAAGTGGAGGTGAGTTTGGTGAGGAGGATAAATACTCCTTAACAATGGTAGTGGTGATTTATTTGTATTTCTTCTTATTAGGCAAGGTGAAACCAAGTCCATGCTTCCCATGTGGCTTCCTAGTTTTGATGGTGACTAACTCATGTGGGTTATGCTCATATCACCCAAGACCAAAGCATTTCTAGGCACACTAATGGAGGTATGTTTTGGAAAATTTCAATTTATATAGGTATAAAAAACTAGTGGTAAATGGCCTGGGTGAGGTAGATGTCGTGGGAGCACTAAGGGATTTATTGAATCCCCCATAGACAAAATGGGTTTGATAGTGTAAAGGTCTAAAGGGAATGATAGTTACACCATTGGGGTCATATCATAACTAGTTGGTAAGTTTCCCATACTCATGAGGAGTAGGGAAATCATCATGAGCTAAAAGATAATACCCCCTAGTGAAAGATGATGGAACATAGATTCCAAAGGGTTTATGGTGGGGATTTGGTATGAAGGGATGGAGGAAGTAGTTGATGATTCATCAATGGAAGGGGATATGATATCTACTTTAGTGGTTGAAGGTTGGGTTTTAGTCATCATGGATGTGATGGATGGGGGTATGAAGATATTTGTGGGGTGTTAGGTCATTTTGCTTGTTGAGAAAGGACTTGGGTCAACTTAGATGGTGATGACCTAGACCTCATGCTCAAACTTAATGCAATGGTGGAGGGTAGAGAGAACACAAACCATGAAATTAATATAAGGTTGTCCTAATAAGATGTTGTACTAAAATTCAACTTATAAAAAATATATTAGTTTGAGGAGCATACGGGGTACTACATAGATATGAAGGATGATATCCTCCAAGGTAGTGGCCATGGTATCATTGAAGGAATGAAGGATGGCTAAGGGTTTGGACATAACATTATCTGATAGGTTAAGTTGGATATAGGCATGAGATGAGATGATGTTTATGCTATCTCCCCCATCAATCATGACCTATTTGATGTGGGTTTTGTTGATGTAGGAAGCGATTAAAAGAGGAGGATCTGGGTCCTCAGGATAGATGGAGGGTGTTTCCAAATCCTTAAAGGTAACAAGGTTGTAAATATGAAGGGCACTAAAAAAGTGGCTAGAGGTTGGGGTTCCTTGGGATAGACCTTAATGGATTTTAAATTTTCTATTTATGGTTGGTGGTGATGGAGAGAGGTAGAGATCAACTCATACAAGCTCATCTTTAGCAAGGTCTAATGAAATTGTTTGTGGATAACTCTCTTGATGGATTTTAAGGGGTTAAATTGGGAAGCACCTAAGATAGACACCTTGGGTTTGGTGGAAGATGAAGATGATTGGGTGTGGGTTGGTTGGGAGATTGAAGAGGCGTATGTCTAAGGAATGGACACCTTAGCCTTCCCATTATCCTTCTATGTTTATCTTGTGACCATATTGAATGTATGGATAGAAGGAGAGGTTAAGCTAGAGGATTGGTTACATTAATCTTCACTCCAAGGTGAGATTGGAGGAGTAGTCAAGTGTTGGGTAGGTATGGTTGGTGTTTGAATTGGTATGGGGCTCATAAGAGGTTCATCTAATAATAGATCATCCTCATCATAAATATGATAGATGATGGTTTGGAGAGCTTTGTAGTTCTTTGTATCATGGATTGGTGTCTTGTGATAAGTACAGACATGGTGATCATTATACCAGGTAGGTTTTTGAAGCTAGAGGGTAAAGGGGTTTGATGGGAGGGAGGGTTAAATAAGAAATTTTTAATAACCTATAAAGAATGGTCAAATAAGATTTAGCCAAGGATGGTAAAGCTTTAGTGGTTTTTGCTCTGGTGGTTGGGGTAGGAGGTTGTTTGGAAATAGGTTTGGTAGTGGGTGTTATGGGTAAGGTGGTAAATTTAGTTGATAAATTTGGTCTAGGAAAGGAGGTTGATGAGTTAGAGGTGGAAGAACACAAGATATGTAGCTTAGGTATTATTGGCATGGTGAAATGAGGTATATCAAAGAGAAACTACAAAGGTATAACCAAGGTAGGTGGTGGGGCTTTGATAGAAAAGATGTGATTCCTACTCAAGGTAGAGGGATGAGGCCCCAAAATAGAGGGAAAAGTTGAGGGAGGTAAACATTGGGTCTTCTGGTCTTTATGTGGCTTTAACTCTATGGTTATTTTAGTTTGGCATGTGGTTGGTGGGATTGATGGGGTTAGGTCCACTTTCACCAATAGATGGATAAAAATTAATGTAGGGAGGATACTAAGGTTTTTGGTACATATAGTTAGGGTGATATGGGAAGTTTTGGTACTTGGGTCTTGGTTGGCTTAAGTGGTTGAGGGTTAGTTGGTTTAATGGAGGTCTTGGTTGGCTAGAGGGTTTGGTAATTTGGGTAAATATGGTAAAGGGTTGGTTAATGGAAGTGTCAGGTTGGTTAAAATGAGAAAGGGTTAGAGGCTCTAGTTGGTAATGTAAGGGAGACCTAATTAATACTAAAAGGTGGATCAATCCCTGTCAAGGTTGGAGATAAATTCCAATGTATGCACTAGTCTAGAGAAGGGTTTATAGGTTGGTTTAATTTCATGAAGGGTAGACCTAAAAGAATGTGGAGACAAAGGGATAATAACCTAATCCTCTTCCTAAATCAAATGATGTGAAGTTTAAATATATAGTTCCTTTATGGGAAGAGTAGACATAGGTTTTTTCTCCTCATGAATGATCTCTAAAGGGAAGTTAATTTAATCAGTAATTAAAGGTGAAAGTGAGGCAATGATGGTTAGTTATTCTATTATATCAATTAAAAGGGTGGCTAGTGTCTAGTGACTCCACTACCTCAATAAGTGGAGGGATGGGGGATGGTATTTCATTAGTTTGAGTGTTCAAAGGAAGGGAAGGTGACTCTGCTACCTCAATAGATAGAGGAAGTGTAAGATTGAAAGATTGGGTACTAGGTGGTTTGATAATAAGTGTATAAATGACCATGTTAAATGTATGGGTATCATGAGTACACTTGATGTTATTGCTCTCATTCTTGGTAGGATCATGATTTAGGAAGGGTTTCCTAAATATATCAAGGGATTGGTTTGATGGTGTATTGGGGTTGTTCAATGTAAGATCCTCCTTGTCAATGAGGGATTGGATAAGGCTCTTGAAATTATTACACCTATTGACATCATGTCCTATTACCCTATGAAAGGCAGATAGATCATTCTCATTATACCAATTAGGTGTAGGACAAGAGGAGTCAAATTTTTTGGGTGGTTTGATAGGAGGAAGTTTAATGATATTATCTTTCAATAACTTTTCCAAGATGGAAGCATAAGATCCTCCAAGTGGAGTGAATTGATTCTAGTTTTTTTGGGTTTGGCTCTTTGGGTTTTTCTTTGAGGAACTAGAGGAATTGGATTGGTTAACATAAGGTGGAGGAGATGCCTTTAGGACAAATACACTCATAGTCCCCTTATTCTTGGTATTGGTATCGGGCTAGTTATTTTATTTGGAGGAAGAAGCCTCATTATTTTTATAGGTTGAGTTCTTATTTTTGAGCTTAAGTTTTCCTTCATTAATGGCTCAGTTCTCCAATTTACATACCATGGTGAAATATTCATCAAAGGTTCAAAAGCTTTGGACATGTAGTGTGGAAGAGATATATTTGAGTAAAGAGCTATATGAGTTTGGGTTGAGGTAGGGATAAGGATAGTTTTTTGATAAGGATCTACCAACAAGCCTAAAAATTGATAACATACTCATCCTCAAACTAATAAATAGAGTAGAGGTTGGTGATAGACATTTTATTGGAGATATTGATCTAAAATTGATCCAAGAAGGTTTGAGCTAGCTGGGTGAAGGAGAAAATGGAATGCTTGTCTAAGAAACTGTACCAATCTAATGTCAGACCAGCTAGAGACATGAGGAAGGTGTAGAGGAAAAGGGAATCATCATAGGTGATGAGATAACAAGCATGCTTGAATTCCCTAAGGTGTTGTTAGGGATCCTCTATACTTTGAAACTTATAGAACTTGGGATGTTCCCATTAGGGAGGATATGGCTTAATAGGTACATATGGATGGATGGGCTCATTAAAAATTTATTCATATGATAGGATGTTATATGCACTTGAGATGGATGAATATAAGGTGGTCATCTTGTCCATAAGCATCTTTATTAAGTCATCTTGGGGTTATGTACTCAAAGGGTTATAAGATACATATTTCTTAGGTGGTTGAGAGACATATAAATAGTGGGTAGAAGGTTAGGAGGCTACCACATATGATTAAGTGGATGTCAATGGTTGGGTGTAAGATGCATAAGGGTATGTAGAGGTAGGTATCTAGGTAGTGGGTACATTCCATTGTAGATTAGGGATGTAGCCAAAGGTTAGTCCAAGGGGTTCTTATTAGATAGGAGTAATAGTTGGATTGGTAATCGATGGAAGGGTGGTGACCCTTATGGTGATTGATGGAAACTTAGAGGGTATAGAAACCACAAGGTTTTGAAGTGGAGTGGTGGTTGATAGGTTGAAGGTAGCTAAAGGAAGGCTAGTAGTGCTAGAGGTAGACACTCTTATTATAGAGGAGTGGTTGTTATGAGTATAAGGTATAAGGGAAATTGTAGATTGGGTTGATTAATTTTCAATGGTAGTCTCAAAGGGGTTGTTGGTTGATGAGGAAGCTTGGGTAGTCAAAAATTGTGTAGTAGCCATGGTAATGGAGGTACTACCCATGAAATAGAGAGACATGCCATAAAGTGGATCTATGGATGGGTCTAGAGCTAGAATATGGTAAGATGTGGTTGTAAGATAGTTTTTCAAGGCCAAGAGATTATTTTCTAAGAAACTAGGAAAATATGCATCTCCTTGAGGGACCTCTTAAGGGAAGGTATAACTTCTTAAGGGATGAGGAGAGTTTATTGGTTTAGAAACATAGTCCATGGAAGAAGAAGTAGGTTGACTTAGTGATGTTTTTTGATCCATAAGGTCTCTTTTTTATTGACGAGTGAGAACCATATGAGGTAAGAGAGATAGAAAGCACAAACAAACTCAATACTAAAATAAAGAGAAGATAAGAAAATGATCAAAAAAATCACATCACACTCTAAAAGATATGTTAAACCTAGATTTGTAATTAATCTTGCTTTTGGCTTATGCCTCAAGAAGGTAGTGATTAAAACTGGTTTGTATAGTAGGCACTAAAGAGGAAATCTAAGTTTGGTTTCAAGTTATGTTTAGGCACAAAAAAAGAGATATGTATTGGAATTAATACATGGCTTGATATTAGGGCCTACCCCCTCACTTCACACACCAAAAATATAAGGGTGTTAGGTTGTTAGACAATATTTATTGATATCTAAAGATTATACTCAACTAGAGAGTTGAGTTGGTCATCCCATTGGTAATGACCTCCAAGTAGGATTGTTAGGAAAGGGTAAGGTTACCACTAGGTGATGAAATCCTAGTCAGGCCTTGTCTTAAGTTTTATTGATGCATAATTGGTAAAAGTGGTTTAGTTTAGTGTGTGCAAAAAAGAGTGAAGCTATGATGGATTACTTTGCCTTTAATTTGAGTTATGTGAACTAAACTTTCAAGAAATCGATGTATGCACTTAATTTTAAACCCAAAAGAAACTTTTGATTTCATTAATGAGTAAACAATAGAGAGAGAATGCAAGCAAACAAGAACCAAAATAGAGACACAAGGGTCCCATCATGCATGTCAAAATGTTTCAATGAATTTCTTACTTATTATGGAAAAGAGGAATAGAAGAAACTAAGTACATATATGGTTGAAAAACTTGACTAGTAATATGCATGATGAGATCAAAAGATTCTGAAGAGCTCCTCTTTGGCTTAGAAAGATGACCTAAAAATAAGAAAACACTAAATCAAACTTATTTATTAGATAAATAGTTAGGTACATTGCCTAGCGATGGTTAGATCCCAGAAGTGAGAGCTTCCTTAGGGGTTGTCAATCTACAAGTTTTAAACAATTAAGTTTATAAATAGAAAATAAATATACTTACATCAATAAATTAAAAGGTACTGAAACTAAATACAAGAGTGATTGCTAATAAATATGCTATAAATGATTAAATTAGAAATAAACTAATCAATACCAGTGTTAGAGGATTAGAGTATACTTAAAAGTATATGAAAGGTATGTGTGAACAGGTATAAACACACAAAATTAGGATTGATTGGGTGTAGGTAGGTGAAATTAGCTTGTTATTTTTGGTGCCATATTGACCGTCAATGATTAAGATGAGTGTTGATGGTTAAGGTGACCATCGATGGTCAAGGTGACCATCATTGGTTGGATATACTATTAGTGATTGAGTCAACTATTGATGGTTACTACATGAGGATTTAGGTTAGTAATTTTAGCTAATTGATGAGATCCAAAAGATGGATTTTGAGAGATAGCAAGAATTGGGTTGGTTTTGAAATAGGATAAAGTAAATGAATGCTAGACTTCAATTATTTATCTTACCAGAAGTTAATTGGGTGAATGGTTGAGGCAATTGATCTATCGGTGGAATCTAGCTTGATTCTAATAGAGTAACAACACTTGAGAGCTTGATGGAGAGGTGGTGGAAAGTTGAATCTTTGATATAATTGTTGGATTGCTAATGGCAATTGACTTGCAAGAAATAAAATCCTAAAAACACAAAGCTCTTGATAACAATTATAGATTTATAGATGTTTTTAGATGTTTTGTAGATGGATTTTCACCTCTTTGATCCTCTCTTTTATAGGCAAGACAAGAGAGTTGCAACAACACATGAATTAGGCCTTCTAAAATTAACTTGTCCATGTAATGGTTCATAACTGGAATTAGATGGGCTATTTTAATAAAATCAAGGTGGGTAGTTTGCATGATTTTGGTTAAGGAGGTGCACCCTAACTGTCAATGGTTAGGGTGACCATCGATGGTTACCTTGACTATTAGTGATCAAGTGTCAAGGGTTAAAAAGGACTAAAAGGAAGGGTTGAGCCAACTAAGTTAAATTGACTGTGGGCTAGGTTTGTCAAGGGTTGAAAGGCTAAATGGTCCCAAAGGGTTCCTAAGGTGTTTCAGGGGGTGTTTCGACATTCAAAATCATAGTGTCCAGATTTTTAGTGTCTATACCTCTTGTAAAAATGAATGAAATAATAAGAATTAAAATATTTAGATAATTAAAATAACACTTAAAAATATTGAATTCATCACATGACACTTTGAGGAGGAAACCTCCTTTGAACAAGCTCAATACAATAAATTCATGGATGTTTTCATTATCCTTAACACTTATATACAAATTATAATATAAGAAAATACCACTTCCCATGAATGTGGGATAAAAAAAAATGCTCATGGGATGACTTAAAAAGCATATGCATCTATAACAACAACTATACTAACAAAATAAAGAGAAGATATATCATGGGTTCATAACATCCACTCCCTCTTAGAAAAAGCTTTGTCCTCAAATATTCAGATGTGGGAGTTGATGTTGAATCTAAAATAATGGTACCCATGTTGCATCCTCTAGTTACATTATGTGACATTAAATCTAAACCTCAGTGGTAGAACAGAAGCAAAGTTGGCATGTGCACCTATCCATGATTGCCTCTAGCTCAAGAAGAATGGATCCTTCATTATCAAGTTATATTAAAATAGTTTGTAATCTGATGTTTATGACAAGAACTTTCTTCAAACAAGAGACATGAAATATAGGGTAAAATCAAAAAGAAGGTGGGAGCTCCAACTTATAAGCAACCAACCCAATATTTTGAAGAACTTATATAGCCCATAGAACTTGGGAGCTAGCTTATGACACCCTTTGAGTTTTAGGGAGAATTACTTGTAGGGATATAGGCAAAGAAAAACCATATCACCTACTTGAAAAGTGCACTTAGAATGGTGTTGATCTGCCTATTATTTCATTTGATTATGTGCCATATGAAGATTTTCCTATAAGATACTGAGGATATGATTCTAGGTTTAGAGAATCATGTTGACTACTTGAACTGATGAACTATTGGGAGTATATGTAAGGATCACTGGTGGTGCTTGACTATAGACTACTTTGTATGGAGTCATTTTCATTAAAATATGGTAGGAGGTATTATACCACCATTCAATGAGAATTAACCAATTTTCCCACTAATGTTGTTGTTCTAAGGTGAAGCAACAAAGGAAAGTTTCCATGTATTCATTGATAATTTTAATCTATCCATCCATTTGTGGGTGATACCTAGAAATAATCTTCAATTAGGTGCTAATGCGTCAAAATAGTTCTATCCAAAAATAAATGATGAAGGTTACATCACAATCTAAGATAATGGATGGAAGAATGCCATGAAGATGGAAAATTTGGTCCAAGAAAATTTGTGTGACTACGAAGGTAGTATAAGGATGGTTGAGGGAACAAAAATGACTATATTTGGAGAGGCGAGCAACCATAACCAAGATCACCATTTTCCCTCCAAATTTAAGGATCCCCTCAATGAAATCCATATAAATATCTATCCAAATATTGGTAGGGATGGGAAAGGGTTTGATCAACCCAAGGATGAGTGTTATTTCACCTTTGTTGCATTGACAAGTATCACATCCAACCACCATTTATTGAATTGCCTTTTTCATTCCCTTCTAAAAAAATCTACATCATTCCCACTCATAAATTTTGAGAAACATTGAGTGTCCTATAGATGAAGAAGCATAGAGTTCAGACAACCCTTGAGGGGTTAGTGGCCAACTATTGAATGATTTGAGATAATGATAATTCATTGACATACCCCTATTGTACAATGTCCAACCAATTCAAAATAGGCATGGAAATAGTTGAAAGGGAAGCTTGGTCTATAAATGTGCAAGATAGAGCATCAACCATAATATTATCCTTAACCTTCTTGTAAGTGATCTCATAGTCATAACCCATGAGTTTTTTGACCCATTTCTATTGTGATGGGTTGGAGACCCATTATTCTAGGAAATATTTCAAACTCTGGTGATCAGTTTTGATGTTAAAATGATTTCCCAGTAGGTATGGCCACTACTTCTATACTGCATGCAAAATGGCCATCATTTCCTTCTAATAAGTAGATAACACTAAATTCTTACCAAAAATGGATTTTATAGTGAATGAAATGGGGCATTCTTATTATAGGATAATAACACTAAGTCCATTACCATAAGCATCACTCTTGATAGTGAATGTTTTGGCAAAATCTAACGTAGCTAGAATAGGTGTAGTATACATAGCCTATTTCAATTCTTAAAATGCACATGCAATAGCTTAAATCCAAGTAAAATAATCCTTTTTCATCATATCTATTAATGGATATATAATATTCCCATAATCTTTGACAAACTTACCATAGTATCTAGTCAACCCTAAATAACCATAGAGGCTTTTAAGTGTCTAAGGATGTAGCTAATTTGTCATGGAAGCTATTTTTTTAGGATCCACCTAAACCCCTTGGGATAAAAAAATATGCCTAAGATACTCCACTTAATTCTAGAAAAAAGTACATTTGGATTGTTTTGTACAAAGATGATGGTCAGATAAAAGTTATAGTGTGAGATCCAGATGTTGGAGATGCTCAGACCATGTTTTACTATAGATGAGGATATCATTGAAGAAGACCAGAATGAATTTATATAGGTAGGGAAAGAATATTTTATTCATAAATACATAGAATGTTGAAGGATCATTTATGAAGCCAAATGGCATGACTAGAAACTCATAGTGGCCATCATGCATAAAAAAATATATTTTAAGGATATCATCCTCATGAAGCTAGATCTGGTGATATCTAGAGCAGATATCCAACTTGGAGAAAAAATGAGTGTCATGAAGCTCATCAATAATAGGGATTGAGAACTTATCCTTGATTATGAGGTGATTAAGTGCATGTAAATCAATGTAGAGGCACCATGACCCATCTTTTTACTAAACAAGGAGAACTGGGAAAGATTATAGGCTAGTACTGGGGTGAATAATGCCTTACTTCAGTAAGTCTCAAATGAGCATCTCGATCTCAATATTTTCTTAAAGTAGGTGGTGATAAGGCCTGATGTTAGGAGGAACATTTATAAGAAGGATTTGAATATAGTGGTCCTCTAGTTTTGAAGGTTGCAATCCCACTAGTTTGATAAAGACACATTTGTACCTCTACAGAATAGTTTGTAGAATAGAAGGAGTAGTGGATACTATTAATGATTGCATTTGAATGGAATGGAGATAGGAAATGACACTATGTGAATTCTTATTAATAATATTTTCCATGTGATGTGAACTTATGATGTTGAGAGATCCTGGTTAGAATCTTTTCAATGTGTGTTTTTCCCATTATCTAAAAATTGCATCTAAAGTTCAATAAAATCCCATAAGATGGGTCCAAGTGTGCATAACCACTAGGCTCCCAAAATAACATCACACCCACCTAAGGTGATGGAAAACATATGGGAAAGTAAGTTATAATATCTAATAGATATATGCACATTGTAACACATCCCTTTATAAGGTAATGTGCCTCCATTGGCAATCATGACTTCGTAGTTAGAGCAAGGATGGATAAAATAATCAACCTATTTGGAGATCTAAATGTAAATGAAGTTGTGAGTGATACCCAAATCAATGAGTATTCTGAGATGGAGCTTCTTGAAGTAACCCCTAACCTACATGGTTTTTTGGGTAGTGACTCCTGTTAAGGCATGAAGAGAGATCTTTGGTTGGTCTTCTTGAGAATCAGGTTCTACAATCAGTGGAACTTCTTACAAATCATCTATTATATCCTAAACATCTTCCCAATCTCTAGTTTTGGGTGGAGAGTCCACATCTAATAGGCTGATATTTTTCTCAACACATCAATGTCCCTAAGTGAATTTATCATCATAATTATAACACAGTATTTTTTCTCTATGGGTTTGCATCTCTACTTTAGTTAAATGCTCGATATGAGTGGTTCTTAGGGCTAGCATTATTTGAGATTGTTATGGAACTATATTTTTGAATGGAGAAAAATTGGATTTGAATCATTAACGAGCTATGATCTTGTCCTCTACAAACTTAGCCAATCATAATGCTTTCATCATTGTGTTAGGTTGAAACAATTTAACCTCAGATTGAATTACATCCTTCAGTCCACTAACAAAGCAACTCCTAAAGAATTCATTAGACAATCCCTTTGTGTGATTGGCTAGTTTTTCAAATTCTATTTGATATTCTCTCATGGTTCCTATTTGACAAAGTTTAGTGAGTGCTCTAGTGAATTCATCAAAATTAGTAGGGCCAAATTATTAAAAAATAAGGGTACAAAAATTAGTCCATATGGTTTGGTCATGAGCCTTCATATACCAAATATACCATTGAAGGTCTTCAAGTTCCAAGTAAAAGGATGCAAGTGGAACCTTGTTAGCATCAAAACTATTATGTAGACTAAAATATTGTTCTACCTGATAAATCCATCTAGTTGGATTTTCACCATTGAATTAAGAAAAATTAAGGTTTGACCCATGATAATTGTTGGAAGAAGAAAACCCAGTGTTTGAAGAAGAATCTCGATGTCTTGTATTGTTCATGGTAGTATGTTGAAGACTAAGGCCAATAATTTTTCATGAAGATATTTGATGTGAATCTTGAGGTGATAATTTTATCCTTGATATTTTTTGCTCCTATTTGGGTTACTACCATGACCCAAATAAAGGTTTTTTTTTAAATTTTTTTTGTAGTGGATAGGAAAACTAGAGTTAAGACATGTTTAGTAAGATTTTTTTTGAATTTGGGAAAAAATGGAAGGGGTGAATGGGATTTTAATTAAAAAATTTCATAGTGGGAGTATGATTGACAAAGGCAAGGAAAATTTTAGGAGTAAAAATGGAAAAACTAGAAAATTTGTCATAGAGGGACAAAGAACTAGAAAGAGACGATGAACATTATGGAATTTTTTTGAGTCAAACAGACAAAAATAAATGTTATGGTAAAACCCCCAAAAAGTAAAATAATTATTTATGGGAATTAGGAGTGGAATTGGGATATAAGACCTAAAAGAAGAAAATGTATGGAATAGAATTTCAAGTGTTCAGATAGAGTTTAAGGATCAACAAGGCTACATATGGAGATATATTAGATTTTTTTCCTTCTAATTTCTCTTTTCTTTTTTTTGTCTAGAAATAAATCTTCTGAGAGTCTATTGATACTCTATGGATGGTTTGTAGATTCTAGTTTTTGTCATATATCTACTTTCAAGTCCTTTGATAGTCTATGGATACTTTGTTGTTTGATTTTTTTCAGTCTATTGAAAATATTATGAAACTGATAGAAATGGGCCCCAAGTTTCAATGGTTGTCTAAGGGTTTTTAAAATATCACTTTGGCCACCAATGCCATCTAAGTAAGTACCTCTCTCCAAAAATTTTCTAGCCATGGATTCACCTCTCAATGAAAGCTCTTATTTTTTCTCACGGATGGTAACTACTCAATTGGGAAGGGGTCATTTCCAATTTTATTGGAAGGTCCTCTAATTGGGTCAACTACTTTGGGGTTCTTATGGTACTCCTCATGATGATTTTTAAGGATTTCACCCAACACTTCCCATAGTTATGTGGTCAAATTTTTACCTTGATTTGAAGTAGATTACAAAAAATTACTTAATTTAGTTATACAACAAAATAGAGTTAATATATTCTAAAAAATTATTGAAACGAAGTATGCATCAAAACAAGTTAAGAATTTTTGAAGAATTTTTTTTCTAGAAAGCACTCTGATACTAGATGAGAGGATCCTCCTAAAATAATTAATAAAATTGCATGAAATAACATGAATTAATATATTTAGATAATTAGCAAAACACTTGAAAAGATTAAATTGATCACAAGCCACTTCGAGGGGGAAACCTCCTTTGAGAAAGATCAATACAATAAATTCATGGATGTCTTCATTGGAATCAACACTTACTTATATATGAAGTCTAATCTAATTAACTAATAATTTTCATGAATGTGGGATAAAAAAAAATGCTCATGGGATGACTTACAAAGCATATGCTTCCATAGTAACTACTATAGTAACAAAGTAAAGAGAAGAGATATCACGGGTTCATAACATTGTTCTTCTTCATATTCAAGACTAGTTCTATCACTAGCGTGCTTTTGACCACTCAGAATAATGTCTAGATCACATGAGATTTTTTCAAATCTCATAAATGTCTTCACCTTACTAGATGTATTTGCTAACTCATATTTCAAAGACTCATTTTCAAAAACATACCTTGAGCATTCTTCTTCTTTAGCTCTTAGACTTACAGACATAGATTCTGACTTAGAATTAAGAAACATGACAACACCTTCATGCTCTCTAGAGTATTCAACTAATCTTGCCTCAAATACAATAAATTACTCTTCATATTCCTTGAGTTTAGATTTCATTTTCTTATTTATATTATTCTCAATCTTCAGTTATTCAAGAGAATTCATCAATACAGTCTCATAGTCCACCTCATCTTCATCATTATTTGAATTAATCTAAGTAGACTCCTTTTGATGTGAGAAACTTCTTTCCTCAGCCATGAATAGTACTTCATCTTTAACAAGACCATCATATTCATGATCATATTATAATTCATTGTCTTCACTCTCATCTGATGAGATGTAATCTTCTTTGGTGTAGAGACTCTTCTTGTTCTTGAAGGACTTCTTCTTGTTGTTATAATTTTTGAATCCTTTCTTCTTATATGTCTTTTTATTTTCATCTTAACCTTCACCATACTCTTCATTATCAATATTTTCATTATTATGAGGGAACTTACAAGAAAAATTTCATATCTCTCCATAATTAAAACATTTAAAGGGTAGTTTACCCTTATACTTCCTTGAGCCTGTGTTCAATTTCCTAGTGATCAAAGTAATTAGTTCATCATCATCAATATTATATATGTCATCCTCTTTAGATTTATTACCTTGGAAATTCTTAGGCTTCATCTATATCTTGAATGTATCTTCCTTCTTTGGTGTTATAACATCATTTACTCTCATCTCATATGTAGTAAGGGTGCCATGCAATTGATCCATCTTTAACTGAGTGAGATAATGACTCTCTTCTATAGCAGATAATTTTAGATCAAACTTGAGATATAGAGACATTAATACCTTTTGGACTATAGTATCCAATTCAATATTCTCTCTAAGACCTCTGATTATGTCCACAATCTCATCAACTATCTATAAAAAGGATGCCACATAATCTTCTTCCTTCATCTTGAGACTTTCAAATTGCCTTATATGAGTCTGTAACTTAGTAAACTTGACCTTTTAATCTCCTTCATAAATTATCTACATTTTGTCCCATATCTCTTTAGTAGTTTTATAATGGATTGATTCAGTGAACTCAATCTCTATAATCCCACAAGTGATGGCATTCATTACCTTAGAATTATTCTCAGATAGTTTATTTTTTTTAAAACTAGATGAAGGACTAGTAGGAGCAACATAACCATCCATAATACATTTCCATACATCAAACCCTAGGTACATAATGTATGTCCTCATCCTTTTACTCCAAAAATCATAATTGGATCTGTTGAACATCTATGCTTGCTTAATAGATAAACCTCCTTGATGACTACCCATATTTTACCTTGGATTACCTCAAGTTGTCAAGACTTTACCAAAGGACCTATTTGATACCAATTATTAGAGGTAAAATCACTAAAAGGGGGGTGAATTAGTGATCCCAAATAATCAAAATTCAATTTTAATCACTTTTAAGTTATCAATCAATTATCATAAGCATTCATGAAGCATACAAATCATTTATAGCAATGAACAAGAGAGACAATGCGAGATCAATCACATAACATATGACATATGTGGAAACCCTCTTGGGGAGAAAACCCACAAGAACCTACTATTGGACTATTGTACTAAAATAACAAGAACTAATTTAGACTAGCTATGACTAATCAAGGAACTACCATACCTTATTTTAGTGAGACTGTAATCCCACAAGAAGCTACTACACCTATATAGCTAAGCTATCATAATAAATAGACCTTTAAAATTTTTCACCTTGAAAGGAGACTATAACCCCCTTAAATGATAATATTATAAAACAACACCTATGAACACATCCACCTTTGGACTGATACCTACAATGTTTGATGATGGACCTCTGCTTATCACTCTTCACCTTTGCTCATACTCAATCTATAAGAACACTATTCTGCCAATAGAATTATGACCTATAAGTCATACAAATAGTCCTCAATCTATTCTAATCTTTAACTCATCCAATAGGCACCGACCCTTTCTTTCTCTTCTCAATACTATACTCTCAAATGTACATTCCACATATAAGTCACTCACATGTCTAGAAATAATCACATTTAGTTTCACTATATATAAAGCATTCATGATTATCAACATCTTACTTGGACATTATGCATGTATTAACCATTAATAAATCTATCATATGAATACAAAACTCAAAACAATCTTCATAGGTCATCCATAGTATCTATGGGTCACCCTTAAGCAGCTACACCTTTTGATAAGGTCCTTATAGCTCTTATAGGTCTCATGGAGACCTATTCACACATTTAACACATCAAAAATTAAAAAAGAACATAGGACCTCTTAAAAAAGAATAGGTCCACACTAAATGACCCTTTATTCATCCTCAAATTCATATAGTCATTATTTTACTCTTCTATGTAATCTCAATCAACATTCTATGCACACAATCACCATGAACAAATACATAATTGGCTTCTAAACTTTTTTTCATACTACATATAATTGGTAAAACCTCAATAATACACAAAGTTGATCCACATGAATTATATAACACTCCTAAATATCCAATTCATCATGAAACATCAAAACAACATCTACACAAGCTCAATTATCCTTCTAGGGCCACTTGTAGAACAAGCATGAACACATAGTCAACTTTGAACCTTAATAGATATGGTTGTACACACTTTTAGATATTAAAATATATATTAACAAATCCAAATTTTATTCCTATACAAGTTCTCTTTTTACACCATGAGCAAATTCTTCTTGGATCAAAAGTTATAGCCAAAATACAGATCAATGGTTTTTTCCTTTACAAATTCAAATATTCAAATGCAAATGGTCACAATTAAACCTCAAACATAATCTCACATCTCATATCATTTATACTCAAATTAAACACATGACATAAATATTTTTATATGAATTTATACCTTTAACACATATGCCACCAGTGACAAAGATTAAACCTTGAACATGTTGACCTCATCTCATGCACTCTTGCAATGTTAACTCATCACATACCATTGATCTCTATGGATTAGTCAGGTCCTTATCATGAAATGATCATCATTTTATCTTTATAAATACCTCCATGATCATGAAACTTTGTAACATCATGTGTCTTAGGATCACTTATACCATTAACCATTGAGCACTTGTCATCATCTCACTACTTCTTGAGTCCTTAGAACAAACACGCTCTATTGATCCTTTTGTAAGGAGCTCGATCTTTACCTTTGTTAACCAAAAAACACTCTAATCTATTTAACTTGATATACACTATATATATTGATTTTAATATTAATTTTGAGTCATTATATCTTCATTTGGTCCTGATCTTTATTTTTGTGCTAATTTGGCTAAGTATGGGAACCATTGCAATATGTTTAGAAGGCCAACTTTGGACCATCATATCTTTTACCTCGCTCACTCGCATGTGATAAAATTTAGAACATAAGATCTCATCACATAGGAGATTCCAACTATGTGATAAAATTCTCCTATAACTATCACACATGTGAGATATAATGATGCTCACTCAGATTTTTATGCCACAAAGCCAACTATGTCAAAAACTTGTCTAGAAGGCCAAATTTGAACATGCATATCTTTTGTCATGATATGATGCTTGACCTAAAAGTTATAAAAAATAAACTAGGTACAAAAATAAATAAAACCATATGATCATCATCTTCTGAAATGTCCACACCTGTGAGATATACCACCATCAAACTGCTTACTTGGCTCTTTCTTGCCTCATGCAAATTTGGCTAATTATGGGAAAACACTATCAAAATGCCTAATATACTAACTTTGCACTTGATTATTTTGATTCACTTTAGTGCATGATATAAAATTTAGTGAAAATCAACTAGGGAATAATGTGATCACAACCATTTGACCAAATCTCCCTAAATCATCCACACATGGTAATGACAATGTCATCAAACTACCTACTTAGATTTTCTGCCACTGAACCCAAAATGTCTAGATGAAAACTATGGACTACCAAATGAATTTCACTTATGAACACAAGTAATAAAAGATTACAAAAAATCTTATGGACCTCTTGCACATGATAAATACTCCATACTTATCCCTAAACATATTTAACCATGCAAACTCTGAAGATCAACCAAGCCTTCTTCAAACATATTAGGATAAACGCATTGAACACTTTGTCATTATCACTTAGACTATCAAGGCACTTTATCCACTCACATGGACACTTTCATGACATCATTGACAATTATCCAATATATAATATAGGTTTTTATAAGTTTATTAGGAGTATGTGCAAGTCATGTTTTAGTAAGTTTGCACATATATTTTTTATTTTGAGTTTATTGTAAGTATAAAGTTCATGATAGGTGAATTGATAGGAATTTGTATTTATAAGAACTAATATTCAAACCAAAAATATATTTTTTGAATTATAGTTTATTTCTTTAAAAATATTGATGAATTCAAGTACACATTCATCTCATATAACCCTTGTAAAATGAAATACAAATTAAAGTAGAACAATTAATAGATGGGTGGATAATCAATGACGTATATAACAAAACATTTAGTTTTGGTCTATTTTAAACCTTCACATGTGGGGTCATTGTGGTATATGTGAAAACTAGTTCAAAACTAATATGCAATCATATGAATAATTATTATAATGTGAATGATCAGAAGTTGATCAAAATAGATGAGAAAATAATGTCTATGGCTCAACAATTTTTTGAAATGAATCTAATATGTACCAAAAATTCATGTAACATGAATTAGAACATAATGTAAACCCATAAATCAAGTGGTTAAATTAAAATATTAGAGATAAAAAATATATGACAATTCCCATGATGATTTGGAAACAAAAATGCACAATCATGCATGTCATTCCAATGAGGAAAATATGGGATCCAATACATACTTTTATATAAATATTATCTAGATAATAATGATTGATATTTTACATGATTTGTATAATTTTTGGATTTATGTTTGGGTATATCATAAGGAAGATCTATGATTAAAAAAATAGTGTTTTACGTGGGAAAAGAACAAACTATGTTTTTGTAAGGTCATAGTCATTTTTTTTCTTCTCGAAAAAGGATGTTACAATTAATGTTTTGTCAAAAATTTTAATTCCTCAATTATAATGATGCAAAATTATGTTTTCATATCTAATTTTAACGTGATTTATAATTTATAAATTCTTATTGTAGTTGTGGAATTTCCATCAATATAGTTCTATGCTTTTCTTTTTCTTTTTTAGTTTTAGTGATACTCATGGTTTTATTCTTATTTTATTAGATTGAATGGTGATACTACAATGATAGTATGTTCTAGTATGGCTGAACATGGTTATTTTCTATTTTGTATTGGAAAGTATATAGAGTATATTTTTATACGTAGTGATATCTATGTGGACAACACATGGATAAGGGCAGTGACACACCAATTACCATGGACAAGAGGACATTCATTCTTGAAGGAAACTTCAATGGCCATTTAGGAATAAAATTATATCTATTTTGGTAAGAGAAGTTTAATATTTTATTAACCTAATTAGTCCATCACAAATTCCTTTAAAAAATAAATAAATACTAATAACTTTAAATATACAAAAATGTGGATAAAGAGGATAATATGGAGTTAGAACTAACAAGTTATGAAGAAACAAATATTGTTGGTATAGGTATGTCCTAAAAATACTATAAATTTACTAAAATTTGATATGAATTATAGATAATTAGGTTGTTCTATATCCTTTTGAGTTTATAAGTAGTAAAGGAAATTTTATAAATCTAATGTAGAAGCAAAAGTGTACAGTTCATGTGAAAATTATAGGTATTAAGAAAAAACTAGATGCATTGTATATTGATACACTCAAGTCAAATTTCAAGGAAAATGCACTAAACAAAGAATATATGATATCTTGTGTGAAAAAATTTAAAATTTGATAGTACATATTATTTATTAGAATAGATTATGGGTATTGATCCTACTGTAATCTACATTTGCAAAAAAATATTTTTGTAGTTTATGTTGAGATTGGTTTTCACATTGATTAAGTTTGAGTATTTACATGTTTATATTTATCGAGAGGTAAATATAATTAGTTAGTTTATTAATTAGAATATTTTTATATAAAAATATTATGATATAGGTTAGAATATATATCATTGAGATATATTATTTATATTTTTAGAATAATATATCATATTTAGTGATTTGTTTAATTATAGGATTTTGGGTGAGAGAAATTAACGAAGAGATTATAGGAATCATATTCCTATATATATGTAATATCCCTAAATGATTCATTAATCAAAAGATAGAATAATATTATTATTTGTGAGATTAAAATTATCTGTGTGTACTCCTTGTTTTTGAGTTTGGCTCTTTGAATTCATAAAAATGGTACCAAAACAAGATTCTCTAATGGAAAGATAGGAGAAAAATAGGGGCAATCATTCATTTCTTTACCCATGTAGATGAAATTCATTAATATATGTGAACATTTAGTTTAGTTTTGAAATGCCATTATTTAGGAACATAAGATAGTTTGAGTGGTATTGGTGTTTGAAATGAAATTAAAGCTTCACCTAGAGGCACTGGAAGAGAAAAAGCATTGTTCAATCTAATATTTCCTGTTCTCATGAGTTTTATTCACCACATTATCTCATACACCTATTGGATACATTTTATTTTTACATCCTCAAGTGTGAATCTAAGAAAGAATGTTATTAAAAGTTAAATTAAATTCATGTCAAGTTCCATCTACCCACTGTATAGGACCATTGAGGGTAAAAAACCTCACATGACATCTTAAGGACAAATCTATCATCAACTACTAGTTCTGCATAATATTGGATCTTTATTATTTTATAGTCACTCCACACAAAGTGTCATTAACACTGACTATCATATCATTGATCAAATATGTTTTTCATGAAACTTTGAACATTGTGGACATCCTTAACAAAATTGATTGCAAAAACATATATTCCAAATCACCATCCATTTGTCCAAGCGCTTTATGCCAAAGCTCAATGTCCTCCAATCCAAGAAGTGATTTTAACATTAGAATTTGTATCTTGTATCCTCATGCACCTGCTCAACCTCCAAATAACAAGTTGTTCACATTGGCGTATTTTAGTTTGGTGTAATTTTGTCAATCTACTATAGCTATCATGTTATCTAACTTAGATTCTACATTGTGCATATTTGTAGATTATTTCATGCACATACTTCATAATGGTTGTGGATGTGAAAATTCACTTAATATTCATAGTGTGAGGAGCATCTTTCAAATGTATCTAAATACCAGCATATGTGGTATCATTTGTTTATGAATAAGTTTAGTTTGAATAAGTACATTTAGGCTTTAAGAGTTGAGTTGACATAGTTAAAAGAGTTTATTTAGTTTTGTTGAGTATTTAGTGTATTTGGTTTATAGGTATTTAGTTTTCTAAGAGGGTATTTGTCAAATTTATTACTTGAGTTTAGTATGTAGTTTTAAGTATTATCTTATTAAATGATTTTTATGAGTCATTTTAAAAAAAAGTATGTCTTGTATAAAGTCATTATGGGTTCATTTTATTTTATAGAATATCAAGTTAGTGTCATTTATTTTTTTGTTTATTAGATTTGTAATTAAAATGTTATTACAAATCTTATGTCTATTTAGGTCCATTTAAAAAAAATTGTTAGAAGTGTCCATATGTTGAAAAAGTCAAAGTTATTTAGGCTTAAATTCATGGATGCATTTTCACTTATACATGATGTCCATATTGTAGGGGGGATTTTCCTCAAAAAATTAATGTCTGAGCTTCATCGAGATATCACTTAAGTAAGAATTATTATATACTAGAGGCTGGAGGATACATAGACGATGGAGGTCTATTAATAACCTCTTTTTAGTCACCAACAATAGGGTCACACCAATGTTTTAGTGACATATATAGTATGGTGTGTTTTTCATTTAAAATATTTGTTTTTTAGAATAAGAAAAGAAGAATATGTTTGTTCAAGATATGTAATTTGTGTGAAAATTCCAAACATTATTCCTTGATGTGAAGACATTATTAAAGGATAAAAATCACCAATGTAAGTTAGTTCATGGATCTTGAAAGGGTTTGTGGTAAAGATATAGAAAACCATAGGAGGTGAATAGTGTTTTGGCAATAGTTAGGAGAGTAGCTATTATAGAGATCTTGTGACTGCCTTAATTATTTATACAGATGACCCCTAATGACACATCTATTTAAATCACATAAATTAAATGTGGTATGCATTCCTTCACATAATAATGGTCATGAACAACAATATTGCATCAGTAGTATGTAGATCTAAGAGTATATGGTGGAATACAGTTCTATTCATGCCAATTATTAGAGGTAGATGGTGTTCTTATTCATGTCAAAGTTTGTGGTAAACCTATAAAACCATGGGAGGATTGAGGCTCTCTTTATATCAAGGTCATGAGCCAAATAGTTTGTCATGTTATAAGGGGTAAGCATACTGCAGATAAGAGTGTGAATGTTTTTGCACCATGTAAAAACTATGGGGGGGGGGGGAAATGTTGGGATTAATTTTCACATTGAATAAGTTTAAGTATTTATAGATTGATATTTACCAAGAGTTAAATATAATTAGTTATTTTGTTAATTAGAATATTGTTATATAACAATATTATGATATATTTTAGAATATATTTTGTTTATATTATTATAATAATATATCATATTTAGTGATTTGCTTAATTATAGGATTTCAGGTGAGAAAAATTAATAGAGAGATTATATGAATCATATCCCTATATATTTAATATATTTGAATGATTTATTAATTAAAATATAGCATAATATTATTATCTGTGAGATTAAAATTCCCTGTGTGCACTCCTTATTTTTGAGATTAGCTATTTGAATTCGTATAGTTTAATGGAGTGATTTTTCAATGATAAGATTAGTCTCAAAGTATTATCTAAATAAGGGAAAGATAAAATAAATATTTATTATGATACTTTTGATTTAGATTAAAATTCATAACTATATAAAATTTTAATGAATTGTTAGACATCAACAAAAAATTAAAGGTGAAAATGGAGTGTCATTTATTCATGTAATCAGGAGATGCAAAAAAAAATATGTCAAGGATAGAGTTTATTTTTAGAAAAAATTAAACATATACATGAATTATTTAATAACCTCATAACTCAAATAAAATAACTCAATATATTAGATCAAATGATCTCTTAAGGTAAGGCAACGCGACATAATACTCCTTATTGAAAGGAAACCACTCCACATAATATCTCTATTTTTAAATACCAAGGCATGCAATACTATTCCATTACTCATATGATTATATTACCTATAATATATAATACATAACTACCTACTTGTAAATTTCTCGCACCTAGCCTCAATTTTTACTACTCTACATTATCCTTGAGAAAAATGGCAAAACTTGTGTACCAAAAAATTCAACACATATGAATGTACATAATTTAGATTCAATTTAAATAATTTGTTTTCCCCATTATTTAAATATTTTATTCCATGAATTAAAAAAATGAAGTTATTATAATTAAAATAGCTTTCATTTTAAAAGAGCTATGCTTTATTGAAATGTTATTAAGCCAGGGAAATGATATGAGAACACATTATGGAGCCTATCCATTATAAAAACAAAAATAAATAATTCATTTCGTTGTAAAGTATGTGTAATTATATTCAAAATTAAATAAGGTTTGTAAACTAAGTATTTAAAAGTACATATGAGTAGCATGGGAAAATCTAAAAAGGATATTTATTGGGCCATTTCAAATCAACAAGTGACAAATTATGATTTTGTATTGAATGATGGTAACATGTAGCTAAATTTGACTTATTTTCCCTCTCTTTTTTCAATTATATTATTCTTATATATAATTTAATTAATTATTTTTTAGAAAATGGTGATTTATTGAGATTTCTAAGCTTACCGAGTTTTAAAAAATCATATTTGAACCTCTATATTTTTGTGTGCAATAAAATATTGAGGCCACACAAAATATATGTAATTGCACATATTTCCTTGCAATTGATGAAATATGTTCTAGCTCTTATCTTTCTAGTCCACACATTTTTATTACTTCCATAATCTTCATGAATAAATTTGAGCTTTGCCTTTCCCTTTGTAGTTTATTTCCTTTATTGTGTTTGATTCCCTTATTTCATGCTTGAGATACCATGTTTAAATAAATAGTGGGTCTTCCCTTTTATTATTTCAATTCATCATTGATTTCACATTCATGCATTTATCTCACTCTTTATCCCTTCAAATTTTTATTCTATGCAAGTAGTTTAGATTAGAGCAACATTAGAATAAGAAAAAACCAGCCAGATCTAGAGGTTTTATGCTAAGAGTAATCCCACACTAAGTGTGGATCCCATGTTTTGACCATTTTTTAGGTGTCATAAAGTGTACAAAATAGACCATTAATAGTTTTGTCATGCTTGGTGGGACAAAAAAATTATTCTAGTTGAAAAAATTCATTCATATCCACTTGATTCCGACATTAATCTAAGATTTTGGTGAGACTTTTCATATTTATTTTCTTTGGAAGTAATTTTAAAACCACCTATAAAATTTGATGTTAAATTAATCCATGTCAAAGATGAGTAGACATTGCACTACCTTCAAATCAAGAAAACCAAAAGTATTTTTCAAAAAAAGATTTGTTTTTATATATTTAATTATTGTTTTAATGAAATTAGACTATAAATTGCACATCCAAGAGTGTTTCCTTTTATATCTTGGAATTATGTAGCCCACTTTAACTAAAAAAATGGAATCCCATACCCAAATTATATTTAAAGACTCTTTGGACACTCAATTGGGATGGTTTTATTAGTGAAATGGATCACATTCAAGATGAGACAAATCTATATGCATTTCATAATGTCGCAAAAAATGATGTTGCACTTATATTTTTTGTTTCATGACTCAAAATAAAGGCACAAGAATGATTCAGAAGATTGTCTTCTCAATCAATATCAACTTGGGATCAACTTGGTGATAAATTACACAATAAATTTAGATAAAGGGTAGATCTCGAATTGAGAATTTAACAAATATAAAAATGGATAACATGGAGAATGTGTCAAATTTCAATATTAGTTTTTAAAAAACATGGGAAAATTTTGTACATAGGTTTGTCCTCCATTGGGTATGGCTTATTTATATTATTTGGTGGCTTTCAATTCTAATATCTAATTAATGATATAATATTTAAGAAAGGAAATAGTATTATAAGACTATGAATTCATTGTCACAACTAAAAAAACCCTTATAAATGTTTGTGTGATACCTCTTATACATGTATTATCCTTGAGCCATGATTTTCATGATGTTTTTCCAAAATCCTCAAACATCTATTATTCATGTCTCGAGCCTACCCAAAACATCTCATGAGTAGTCTATAGTTGAGAAATAATCTTGGTCACATAAGTTTATAATAATTCATTTGATTTGAATATTCAAATAGCTATCTAATAGACCCAAGATATCAAAAATGCTACAATATGTCATCCACAACCCCTAAAAATAACAATATTATTCTGAAGGCTAAGAAAATATTGGTAGATAACAATGTGTTATACAATTATGATGAGGTAAAAGAGCTAAGTGGGTAAATAGAGGATGAGAATCCTAATTTATGGATGTATCATGCACAAAGCAAATGAAATCTAAGGGAATCTTGATGGTTTTTTAATTTCAGAATGGAGTGATTTTGATGATTAGGAATAGACACCTATACAAGAACTAAAAAGGTAGAAAATAATTAAATATATCTTGGAAATTTAAAAGGAAATATATTTTTTCTTTCTTTTTGTAGACAACTAAAACTGGTCGTCAATAACCTCCAATTAGGCTTTTGGCGAGTTTCCATCTAAAATGCACAATTTGGCCTAAAAACACTAAAACATGCAAAACGATGTGAAACTGACATATTCAAGTGCCAATTTTGGTCAAGGTATCACTAAATGGGGCAATGCAATTTATGGGCTAGCTAACTTTGATCAATTTATTTCAAGTCAAAATGCCAATTTTGCACCCACATGCTATGGACTGCTCTTTCCTATCACATCTTTTGCACAAGACTCATGCCTTTGTTATTTTTTTTGGCAATATTCTAAATGGGAATATGATTCAAACACAACTGACGTGAACTTATAAATCCAATCCAATCAAATTTAGAACCAATAACAAGGCATTCTAATCAATTTGAGTAATTTGTGAATAAAGTGCTTAATCATGCTTAAGAGCTAATTAACCCAAATAAAGGCCTAATTAATAAATTCCATGGAAAATTGTTGAATACTTTGTTTTGGAAATGAATATTAAATATTTGCATCATCAAGTGACCTCATTTCTTGGGAAGATATCCCTAGGCCATAAATGCCACAAATATCTGGATTCATGCCTTCCATGCCTCATCAATGCCTTCCATGCCTCTTAATTTCCCCTTCTTCCAATGCTATGATGAGGATAATTACAAACTTAATTATAAAAATTTAGTTAATCCTCAACCATACATATCAATATTGAGATGGATGGTTGAGGTTGATTCTGATCAAATCCAAAAATCTATAAAAAGAGGACTCACAACATCATTTCTAAGCTTAATTAGTGCAAAGTTATAATATAGGATTGGTTCCAAAAGATTTATGAAATTAGTGTTATAATGCCAAATTATTCCAAGCCAAGCCAAGCCACAAGCCAAAGGTTCCAAGAGGAGATGAAGGTAGCCACACTCCATTGAAGAAGACCTCTTAAAGAACAAGTCGAGCAAGCCACCATTACAAAGGCATTTAGAGCATCCAAGGAAGGTAAAAGGAATTCTTGTGTTTTCATTCCTTGATTTTTAGTTGTGCTTGTCATTTCCTTTTGTTAGCTAAGCTCTCCCTAGTGTCTAGGCCTAAAAATGTTATGTTATTAGTGTGTTTATTTCACTTTGTTTTCATTTTGGAACTAACACCATACTAACCATCTTCTCTTGAGTCAAATTTCTAGATCACATAATAACACACCTAGTGGGACTAGATGCATCCTACACCTGAAGGAGATCCTTTTGAAACTTAAAAAAGTTTATTTGAACCTTTAAAACTCTTGAAAATTGATTTCCTAACTTTATTTTGCCATTTTTTGTTGCCACAGTGTTTACATAGTAATTGACATCATCAAAAATACCGACATTGGTTATTTGAATTAATTGATGTCAGTCAACATGATCGACATCGGTTAGATCTCAGTTGGTCATAACCAACATCGGTGGTATTGATCAACATTATTCACTGTGTTTTTCCAAAAACATAGACCTGAGACCTACTTTTTCAAAGTTTGTTGTTTCAAACTCAAAAGGGCTTCAAAGCTAAAGGACATGCTAACCATTGTTTTGTAGGACTAAGTAGGATTTTTGCTCAAAACATGTTTAAATCACTTTACATGCTTAAAATTTTATTAGGAACTTTTTTTGGTGTTTAACAAAGAATTTAGGTGTTTTTGATGAATATTTTCAAAGTTTTTTACTAAGACCAAGGGGTAAAATGAACACCACCAAACACTTTATTTGGGTTTAAAATTGAACACACTTGTCAATTTTTGTTTTCAATAGTTGATTAGATTAATTTTGTTTGTCAAATATAGGAATGTTGCATGTATGCTCTTCCATTTATCCCCTATAGGGAATCCTTAGAATCAAAAGCACCATTCCTATTACAAGTATCCTAATCCAAGGATTAAAAATAAATTCTCTAAAGCACTCCCTAAAAACTCATCAAAGTTTGGGTGATCTTGAAAATGACCCTAAAGTCTTTCTAATTTCATGCTTTATTTATTTATGCATCTTGGCTTATGAGGGGGACTTCATCATCTCCCAAAATTTCTTTAGGGAAGATTTGACTCAGGGTTTCATCTCCTAGTATTGACTTCATTTAACTCCTTTGGAGTTACACATGGGACGTAGTGGTACTTTGGACATCGCATTACACTAAGCGAATATTAAGATGTAGTGGTTGAAAAACAGACTAGACCTTTTTACAATAAACCAAGTGATACGAACCCAAAAACTATGCTTTTATTTTGCATTATTTGGCATGAAAGTCATTATGTAATTGATTCCCCTAGATCATTTAAAAACTTGTTAGATTTTAGATAAATCTCCACTTGATACAGAAGTATTGTTGGTGTAAGGTATGCCTCAAGGTCCATGTCACAATACTATCATTTGAGAGAAGGGGGGGGTGTAAGAACCCTACTATATAATGTGCATTTACTTTTAGATGAACACTTAAAATCCTCTCAAATGATTTATATTGGTGGAATCCAAAATTACCAAGCAACCTTGTCAGTTTAGGATCTAAGGGTGATTAATTAGTTGGTTTTGTCCTCGATTAAAGTCTTGTTTGGATTTAAAACTTGGTGTAAAAAAAAATCTAAACCAAACACATAGTCCAAATTTTCCTTTGAATAAAAAGGCATTATGTTGCTCGCATGAGATCATTCATTTTCCTTATTCAAAAGTTCATCAAAAGCTTGAGAGTCATATCATGCACTTTAGTGTAGTTATGATATCCAATTAAGTCTAGACCTTTACCAAATCTGTTTAAAGTCCTTCACTTATAATTTAAATTTGAAGTTACACCTTTACAAGTTCATATGTTTGATGTGTTAAGTGGGTTTTCCATTTGTACTAAACTTGAGGGAACTTAGGTTTAATTTCCAATTTAGGTTGAAGGCCATTTAAGACTCATAATCATTATCATCACTTGATAAACTTAAGCTATTTTGTGTTAAACACTTGCACTTTAAGTCTATAAACCAAAACATTTTGAGTTAAGAAAGGTAGTGTTACAAAAGTGAGGGAAAATGTCTTTGCCTTAGAGAGTCTTTGAAACAAACTTTTATATCATACCTTTGGGGTAGTATAGCATTGTTACACTACCCAAATGATTTCAATTTTTTTTTCATAAACCTTATTGTATAGAGTTTAAAATTTGTTCCTACAAAATCAAACCAATCCATGTGTCCTTTTGATCCTTTGTCTAAAACACAGTTATATTATTCACCTTAGTCTAGCTTTTTTGTCAAAGGAACCAACTTTTATACCATTTTTTTATAAGAAAGTAAACTATTATTAAATTTCCTTTTATTTCATACCTTATACCTAGTCGAACAAGTTCATGACCAAGAATCAAATGCCTAGTGTTTTTTAGAAGTGTTTCAAATACATTAGATTAAGACTTTCATATATTTTCAAAGTCTAGCTTTTGATGTCGTTTGGCCAAGAGTCCTAGCACATGCCTTGTTTGAGCCTAGATTTTGATGCCACATGTTTCCAAAAGACCTAGAAACTTTTAAATTCCTAGATTAGATTGATTTGAAACATTTCAACCTTAGATTTTGGTATTTTAATTTTTTGGTCCATTTACTTGCTTACATTTGTGTGAATGGTGAAAGTTTAGATACTTTATGCTAGCTTATTTCTAAACAGATATTTGCATAAACTTTTTGATAAATATAGACCAAATTGAATGCATCATTTGTTTTATATTATGTCCTTTTTAGAGTTTGTAGAATTTTTTAACCTTTTATCACCAAGCATTGACTATGGATCCTAACATATATCCATACACTTGTAGTGGACTCATGTACTATTTAGGGATTATTAATGTAGTTGCACAGAAAGAAATGGTGCAAGACCCCTATGTGGATAACATTACTTATAATAAGGAGTCTTATCTCTCTTATAATACTCAATTAGGAACACAAAACCAAGATTTATTGGCTATCTATCTAGTTAACACACCACCTTACATAGAATAAGACCAAGAACAAATCACACAATACTTAGCTACAATACCCATGGTGGATGAACCAGTACTTCAATAGCCATATTATACTAATTTGGATTCCATGTATGATCCATTTTTGTTTGAGTGACATTTGTTAGAAAACAAAGATGATATTTTGATTAGGGCCATAGATGTAGGGGCTAAGTTTTCAGTAGACTTCCCCCATGGAAATTTACCATGTCTAGTAAGATTACCCCACAATATCATTTACGATCAATAGGATTCTTTTAGTGATCCTATGGCTCTAGTCCAAATAATGTATTAAGACCCTAATATATCCAATCAAGGCAAAAACATCATGGAAGATCACTTTAACCAAATGTAAATAGCATACCAAACCTACCTAAATTTAGCACATGATTTCAATTAGATGAACATGGTGAGTAAGTACTACATTGACCTAGTACCTTCAATAGGAGTGTTGATGGAATTAACTAGACAAGAGAATATGAGTTCTAACCCATTTGTATAAAACACTTCAATAGATAACTTGATACATATGTCAGTTAATAAAGAAGTGTCTTTGGCTTCTACACTCAATAGTGAGCCAAATGTAGTATACAATGTGAAAATAACATCCAATCTTGATCAAAGTGGTACTAACACACAAATAACTAGACAATAATGTGTGCCTATAGTTAATCCCATGAGTAGATCATCATACCAAGGAATAGGAATTTCTACACCCCAACCTCAAGCAACCACTTCCTCAAGTGTACAACCTATAAGATTAGATAATCAAATAATGGCTAATGTTATGCCTTAATAATAGAATGTGACAAATCCTACTCCCCATCAACAAGTAGCGAGTGGTATTCCACAAAAATAGACACAATCCAGTGTATCAATGTAATAGAGGACAAATATGTTGCCACCTCAACCAGGGGAAACTAATGTACCACCTCCCCAGGTAATGATGAACATACCTCTTTAGTCATAGACTAATATGCCAATTAAAAACCATGCAATGACTAATCAACAATGTGCAAATATTGGTTAATGACAGATGTTGAATATGTAACATGCTTTCACTTTTTCATAGGGATTTGTGCAACAAAGGGGTCCCCATGTTTTTAGCTACCTACTAGACAACCATTGGTTTAAAATGTGCCACAAATATAGAGATAGGGTCTTGGTCCATAAGTTCCCTCTCAATAGTAAGGTTTGATTAGTCAGTAGCATGTCCATTTTCAACCATAGCAAGCATAATATAATTGTATCCCTCCATCCCAACCACAAAATCCACTAGGTCAAACCTTTATTATCAACCTAAACTAGAATATCATATAGCCAAATATGCAATTGCAAGTACATCCCAATCCATGTATGTGGATTATTGGTCCATTCCCCAACCAAGCTAATGTACCCCAATAGGTGTCTCCATCATACCCTAGTCAAAGTGTTCCACTTGTGACCTCCCAATCATCTATCCAAACCCAAATTCTCCATCAAACCAATATCCCTTCTAGTTTCTTAACCCAAAAATTGTAACAGATGAAGGATGTGAGTGATACCATTTAGGCAGGGAAGCAAACTAAGAATTTCAAATTGGATGGCATATGTTCCTATCCATTAAACATGGAGTATTTACAGATACTATTTTCTCTAAGATATGAACCACCCAAATTTGATAAATACAAAGGGAAGGGTGATCCTAAGGCTCATTTGAATGAATTATTTATTGTATGTCAACCATTGACATATAGAGATATATAACTTTTGTTTTTTTTCCAAGGAGCTTGGATGGACAAGCCTTGGAGTGATTTTTGAAGTTGCTCAAGAATTTAGTAACAGACTTTGATGATCTTTTTGATAAATTTGTGCAACACTTTTCCTATCATCTCGATCATGAGATTTCATTAGTAAACCTAACACAAATAAAATAGAAAGTTGAGGAGAGTTTTGAAAGTTATTTGTAGTGATGGATAGCCCTTGAAATCTATTTCACCCATAGTTTACTAGATAAACAATTAGCTGCTATGTTTACTAAAAATTTGCATAGTGAGATAGCCTATCATCTAAAATTGCAATGTGCACATACATTCAAAGATATCATTTATAAAGGTTTTTTGATCAAGAGGGTGATCATCAATAAAGGGTTCATAAATCAAAATCAAGGTACCAATCATGAAAATGGCCAACATCCCAATCAAATGCAAGCATCATAATCAGCACATGCCAATAATCAAGAAAGACCAAAGTAATTCAACTACAATAGGAATGTTGTGGGAAATGAAGTAACCAAATATTGTCATTTCCAAACTATGAAGACATCATCTACACCACCTTTTCAACTTAATCCTACCCAAAAACCTCTCTAACCAATGTTGCAAGTGTAACAACCAAAATCTACACAAAAATACAACAATCTTTACCATTGCAAATCCCTCCTCATAGAAAAACCATCCCTACACATCATGTCTTTAGTGACCTAGGATAACTTATTGAGTCTATATTTCATAATCTTTTTGTTGCTAATCTAATTATTTGACGTATACCAAAACATTATCCACAAGACATTCCTTATCCTGATTGGTACCATGAAAATGAATTTTATAACTATCATTGAGTTAATCGGAATAATCTATGAAGATGTATCTAAATCAATCATTTAATTGAAAATATGTTGAAGAATAGGGAGATAAAACTAGATAATGGTGTTTCCACTTCTAATCAAACTCTTGAGATCTATCAAAACCCCTTTCCCTGACATAAAAATCAATAGTAGTAGAATAATCAACAACAATAATGACTAGTAAAATAGCAAAATCAATAGTATCAAAATCAAAGGCCAAACTAGTAGAATCAAAAAAATCCACAATGAAAAAATAATGGACAAAACCAAGGTCAAAATGGTAACAACCAAAAAAGATACCATGTAGTTTCACATGACTACAATAGGGTTGTAGGCCATATTATAGGGGGTAACATTAATACCATCTCCATTAATCCTAGACTGAGCACTAATTAGCCTAGACCATTGGTAAACAATACTATCCATCTAAGTTACATGGATAATCCTTTTTTGACCTAGGAGTGCATATAGGAAAACCATCAAACTAGGACTTCTACTTTTGGATCTTATAGTGATAACTCATTCTTGCCACATGACCACATGCAAGTGCACTGGTAACTGAGACTTGTCCTATCTAGTCCCACACCATTTCTAACATTGGTTAGCAATAATGGTCTAGTATTTAATCATGATTATTTAATCAAAACTCATAGGTCAAAGATTACCATCTTAGGTGCATAACCATCCACCACTTTGCCTCTCATCTAACCAAACATTTAGCCGTAGAATAAACCATTCACTACTAACCAATATAATAAGTTTGATATTGTGGAAAAATTGCAGAAGACACTAGCACAAATTTCTATTTTAGGTTTTCTACAAATGTCAATAATCCATAAGAACATCTTGAATGAGTTTTTGACCTAATCTACTATTGCTAGTGATATATCCCCTAATAACTTTCAAGCTTTGGTTGGACACCTAGCTCCAACCCAACAAGTCACATTTAATCAAAGCGATATATCTTCCCTTGGCCCACTCCATAATAACCCATTGTACATAGAAGTTTATATCATATGGCATAAAGTGAAACATGTCCTTATCGATAATGGATCTAACCTCAACATAGTGTGCCTCAAGCTCATCAAGCTTCTTGGGTACAAAATGATATATCTCTAGGCAAAAACAATAACAATCAAAGATTATGATAATTAAGAAAGAGAATCATAGGGCACCATTAGTTTTCCAATTATCATTGGGCCTTTGACCCATGATACACTTTGCCATGTGTTGGATCTTGAGTTATCATAAAATTTGCTTCTAGACAGGCATTGGCTACATGAGATTCATGCAATCCCATCAACACTACACTAATGTATCTAGTTTTCCCACTCAGGGATGGAAGTGAATATTCTAAGAGATTTACACCCATATGAATACTATAAGCATCTTGAGGTTGAGTTTCAAAGCTATAATTATTAGTACAACATGAATCCAAGTTCTAATCAAGATAAAGGAAAGGCTATACTTATTTATCCTTCACCAGATAATTACATATATCTTAATACCTTGGATTCCCTTTCCCACATACCACCCATTGAAGATTCTAATAATCTCACCATTTTAGATAATGGATCAATAAAATATGTGACCCATGTACATTTTATATCACTAATATTCCTTAGAATCTAAAAACCTTTGGGAGACCTAAGGTCATCCCACATATGCATTGGTAATGAAAGAACAAAGATAAGGGACCTATCACATTTGTATCACATTTGTACCATCATCTAGCCTAAGACCTGACCCTCTTAAAGGGGATGAATCATGATTATAAAATGATGACCAAGCTGATTGTTATAAATATTCAAAGTATCCTATTCCTAATAGGATCATGAAGCATCACAATTATGAAGGAAGAGGCCTCAAATCAAATCATTAAGGAACCATCGAGCCAATTTACATGACTAAGTATGAAAGACCTTATGGACTTGGATTTAAACTGCCTGGGGGTAACCCCACATATTTTATTCAAAATTCATCACCAGTGACTAGTGATGATGATGCTGATAGTGAAGCAGAGTCTGATCATAGCCTTACCTTTGATAACCTCACTAAAACCAACCTATTTGATAACAATGCCATTTTTACCCTTACTTAAGCTATTCATCACAATCCATTACCATTATATTATCCCCAACTGATAGATTGGGACCAACAAGAATCTAGTCTATTGATTGATGAGTTTTAGAATGATGAGGCATTCTATAATTTCTTAGGCCTTAGAGACAATGTTTCATTGGGAGATCACAAATCATGATTCTCAATCACATTGAATCATGTAGCCTACTTTAGAGAGCAAATGAACACCCTTATCCAAAAATAAATAAGTAAAACATTGAGGTCCCAAAGTGAAAACCTATTTGAGGTGCTTTCTAACTAGGGAAAAAGTAAATATAAAGGCCAATCTAGTGGTGAAAACCTATTTCAAGTGCCATTGGATGGGGGTGTTCATTCTTCTTCAAATTTAGACTAGGAGACCACCAACAATGAACTTACCTATAGATCTAACTTTAGTTTTGAGAAACAACAAGTATTTGATCAAATTATCTAAGAATTTATAACTATTTTTGTTGCATGGCTAGATCTCCCATTAGGAGACTTAGATTCATCATTCCTAGGAGAAGTTGAAGAGCAAGTCCTAATAGAGGACCCTGACATAGTTCAATAGTTCAAGTCATTACCTACTATCCTAGAAGATGGTTTGACCCTTCTAGTTAAATATATAATAGAGGTAAACATTAGGATTCTATCAAACCTAAAATGGATAAAATTAGGTGCATCCCTCATTGAAGAGGAACATGACATTTTTACAGCTCTGTTGAGAGAGTTTGTGAATATATTTGCATGGGCCTATTCTGACATGCTAGGATTAGACCCCCACCTTGGTTCTACACCATCTTGTGGTTAATCCTAATGCCAAACTAGTAAAAAAAAATATACGTAAGATGCATCCTTGCATTATTGTCTTAGTAAAGAAAGATTTGTAAAAAATCTTAGAAACATGATGTATTTGATCCATTGACTACTCAAAATGGATCACTAATGTAGTACATGTTAGCAAAAAGCCTAAAAGAATCAAAATTTATACTAATTTTTGAGACATCAACAAAGCCTATCCTAAAGATTATTTTCCATTACCTAATATCGACATGATTATCTACTCTATGGTAGGTTATGAAATGCTTTCACTCATGGATGGATTTTTCATGATACAATCAGATTAGAATAACACTAAAAGATTAGCATAAAACTATGCTTAGCTCCATGGGGAACATTTTGCTATCAGGTGATGCCATTTGGCCTTAAGAATGATAGAGCGACATATCAAAGGTCCATGACTATCATATTCCATGATATGATACATGATATTATTGAAGACTAAGTCGATGACATATTGGGAAAATCCAAGACCAAAGTCGATCATCCAGTACTACTACATAAGATATTTGAAATACTATGAGAGTATAAAGTTAGATTAAATATAAATAAATGTGTGTTCGGTGTAAATTCAAGAAAATTACTTGGCTTCATCATGTCTCATAGAGGTATTGAAGTTGATCCAGCTAAATTTGATGCTATAATCAAGATGCCACCACCAACCAATTTGACCCAACTATGTAGTTTGTAGGATAAGATCCAATCCATCTGATGCTTCATCTCTTAGTTAGAAGACAAGTTCCATCCATTTACATATATTTTAAGAAAGGAGTTTCATTTCAATAAGATGATCACTGCAAATATCTTTTCAACAACTCAAAGATTATCTTATCAATCCACCTATTTTATTACCTCTTATACTAGGAAAGCCATTCTTGTTATACCTATCAGCTACTAATCATGCCCTAGGGGCACTCTTGGTTTAAAATGATAACAATGGAAAGGAGGATGTTGTATACTACTTAAGCCATACCTTGGTTACATATCAACATAACTATGCACCTATTTAAAAAACTTGTTTAGCCATGGTTTTTATAGCTAAAAAAAAACATTATTACATGTTGAATAATAAAACTATGGTCATTTCAAAGGTAGATCCAGTCAAGTATCTACTATCTAAAATAGTTTTGTAACTCATAATGGCTAAATGGATCATGCTTCTTAGTGAGTTTGACATAGAGTATGTCAATCAAAAAATAATCAAAGGATAATTTCTTGTAGATCAACTTGCTGAAGCACCTCTCATGGACACACAACCACTCAAGTTTCCATTTCCTAATCAATCCATCATGATCATTATTAATACACCCCTTGAGGATCAGCCCTGGAAGCTATATTTTTATGGTTCATTCACTATGCATGGATCGGGGGTAAGCCTATTTTTTATTACACCACAGGGGGATCTAATCCCTAAATCATTCATAATCAGCTTTCCTTGTACAAACAACATGGCTGGATATGAAGCACTTGTTGTAAGACTTTGAAAAGTAGTGTATTGGAATATATCTCATATTTAAGTTTATGGTGATTCTTAGTTAATCATCAATTAGGTCACAGATCATTTTTAGACCAAAGATGACAAGCTGGTCCCATATAAAGCCATGGTTAACACTCTTAAAAAGTAAATTTCCAACATTTAGTTTGAGCATATACCAAGGGCTAGTAACATAATTATAGATGTCATGGATACTATTAGCTCTCTGATTTGACAAATAGATAAAGCTAGAGAGTATTAGTTCCTCATTAAGAATTTGTCAGCACTAGCTGATGAACCTTTAATCATTGCCATGATTTTTGATATTGTTGGTCCTAATTCTATTTGGTAATTAGAAATTTACACCTACCTTCATGACTAAGTTCTACCACCTAACCTATCTCAAAAATAAACCAAATCCTTCATTCATCATTCCACTCATTATACTTTACTTGGATCCAATCTTTACCATCATAGTTTTGATATAACTCTACTTCATTGTTTAAATTCAATAGAGTCTACATTATCATTAGGAGAAGTTCACAAAGGAGTATTTGGAACCCATTCTAGTGGGGTATTCCTATCCAAAAAGATCTTATGTACTAGTTATTATTATCCCATAATGGATGTAGATGCCACTGCATATGTAAAGAAATGTGACAAATGTTAATGACATGCTAATTTGATTCATGCCCCAACAAAAAAATTGAAACTGATGTTGACACCATGGCCATTTTGTACATGGGGACTTAAAATCATTGGGAAGATTAACCCCACTTCATTTTATGGCCATAAACATATCCTTATCACCACCGAATATTTCACTAAGTGGGTTGAAGCTATACCCCTAACTTATGTGACTAGAAATCAAATTTCCAAATTCATCTTCAATCATCTCATCTATCACTATGGTATCCCCTATAAAATTATATTTGATAATGGAGGATCATTAAATAACAAATATGTATACTATTTATGTAATGAATACAACATCACACAACACTTTTCTATAGCATATTATCCTCAAGGTAATGGCCAAGTTGAGGCATCCAACAAAACTATTATCAATATTCTCAAAATTATTGTCAATGATGTCAATTGTGATTGGCACCTCTAGATATTACCCACCCTTTGGGATTACCATACCAATAATTATACCCCCACAGGAGGCACTCCACATTCACTTGTTTATGGTACTAAATATATCCTTCCCATTGAGGTCGAGTTGCCTTCACTATGCATCTCTTTCAAACATGTCATGGATGATCATGACTATCGAGTAGCTCACCTATAAGAGTTAGACGTACTTGATGAAAAATGCATGGACACACTCCAAAATCTTCCAACATACCAGAATTGACTCAAAGGAAACTACAATCAACATGTGAAGTATCAAACATTTGAACTTGGTGATCTTATTATTAAAGAAAACCAAAAGAATACCATGGATAAGAAGAAACATAAAGGGAAATTCAAACCAAACTAGATAGGGCCTTTCATCATCACTACAAATTATGGATTAGGAGCATAAAAACTTGCCATAATAGATGGTGATGAACTTCTAGAGCCAATAAATATTATTCTTCTCAAGTGATATTATGCTTAAATGCTAAGGTGTATTGTCTTGAAGGACCACTTTAGTTATGCCTTCTTGTCACTGTTCTTATTTGTACACATACCAATCTTATTTGTCCTCTTTTCCATATCCACTTTACACGTAAAACCCATCAACCCATTGTGTTCAAAAACTTATCCAATTTGACCTTGGTTTTTGTCATTCGTTACGTAGTTTTATCATCAAGGTATCTAATCAATTTATCAGTTTGTTCAAGAACTTCAGATAGAGATTGTATTCTGGGATAGTGTGATAGAATTTTTTTAGTTGCATCCTTCATTTTTTATTCTTTTTTACCATCAGTCTTCTTGCTAATTATAACCACCTTTAGTTAAATTAGTACCTTTTATCTATACCATTGTGTCTTGGTTATAATTGCCTATGGGAAAACTAGGGGAAACACTAAGCCTTGACATACCAGCTTACCACTTCATATGCCATACTATGTATTTTTACTAACTGTGCCTATATTGTTTGAATTAGCTACCACACTAGTCAAATTACTTTACTAAAATGGTAGAACTATAGTGACTTGAGGTCCTACTCAGGGACTATGTAGGTAGTGCTTAATACTTATTGACGTTAACTTAATCACCCTTTTCCCCATTCTCTCACAATTTTGTGAGCACCCTAAGCCATGCTCTCACCATTTTATGAGCAACATAAGCCATGCTCTTTCCATTTTATGATCAACCTTAATTTAAATGCTCTCACCATTTTGTAAGCAACCTAAGCCATACTCTCACCATTTTTTGAGCAACCATCATTTAAATTCTCTCATCATTTTATGAGCAACCTAAGCCACGCTCTCACTATTTTATGAGAAACCTTCATTTAAATGCTCTCATCATTTTTTGAGTAACCTAAGCCATGATATCACCATTTTTAAAGCAACCTTTATTTAAATGCTCTTTCCATTTTGTGATCTTGAACCATTTAGTGTCTCATCATTATTGATTGAGTTGAGACACTTCATAAAATTCTAAAAACATTTAAAAAATTATTAGAAAAGAACAAAAAACATTGACCACTTCTTTGCCTTAAGGATTCTAGGAACCCTTACTAAGTTACAAGAAAGTCACTTATCATTTATTTTCCCTATCCTTTTTGGCATTTTATCTCATGCACTTGCCATTTTAGAAGACCATTTCTATTCTTCTATCACATCCATCCTATTTTTTTCCCTCAATTATCATATTCTTCCCATTCCCAAGGAGAACTACATTTGGCTTGAAGTTTTTTATTGTATATTACATCCATGGAACTATGTATGCAACATCCACTTAGCTAGTGCATATGGAGCTAGCTTGGTCACCCCCCTTCCTTTTCTTCTATTCCCCCTTTTAGTTTGTTTGTTAAGTTCTCACCTATTTTCTAAGGGAAATGTTCATAGGATTTTTTATTGCATTGTTTGTTTGTTTCTACTTTTTTAATTTGTTTGTCTGCCTATTTGTTTACTTTCAAAATTATTTCCTTGATTCAATTAACATGTGTTCATTGGGTGATTTATTTCTCACACTTATACTTGAATCCATCTATATTCATATGTTTACATTGTCATCATGGTTTCTATAATTGGTGTATTATTTCCTGTTGACTATTATATTGTAGGAGTCAGTCCTTATGCATATTTTGGTCAATTATTTATGGTGTTCTATCATAAATCCTACCATCACATGCTAAAACAAAACTTAGCTTCAAGAAGTCTATTTAGTAATGGAAACATCTCTTCAATACTGACATCCTGATTCACTCCCAATCATATCCCAAATAGAGTAATCAACCATGAAAGAATTTCAACCTTTATTAGTTCAAATGAGCATCTTTATACTATTAGGTTGTTCTAATTAATCATTACCCTCTATGTTAAGTTATCATCATCCTCAGCCAATTTTATCATGTTTTTCATAATTGGGGTCAAATGATTATAACACCTATGGGAAAATTATTGCACATCATCCCACCTATGTTTCTCAATGATTATAACCACCTTTGGGTAAATCATTGTGTTATCATCACTTTAATTTTTTTTCCTATATAGGTTCATGTTACTCTCTTATTTTTCTATCCTAATTGGGGTAGCTCCATCTTCTTAATGATTATAAATACCTTTGGGAAAATCATTACACACCATCCCAATTGCAATCTCAATGATTTTGACTACTTTTTTTATTATCATTATGTTTTTCACCCCATCATCTTTCCTTTCTTTGGTCCTCTCATTTTACTTCTTATCGAGGGACCATTTGTTAAACTCCTTGTGCCAACCATTCCCTCGAGGGGGCATCATATAATTAGTTCATCATCATTACAGTTGTAGGCATATAGTACCTTTTAAATATTTAATAATATGTTACTATGCTTATATCTTGTAATACCTTCCCAAATAGGGGCAAACTATAGATACCTAAAACTGGCCATCGATAACCTCTAATCAGGGTTTTGTCTAGTTTTCATCTAGAATGTATATTTTTGGATTAAAAACACTAAAAAATGCAAAATGATGTGAAAATGACATATTCAAGTGCCAATTTTTTCTAGGGTATCACTAAATGGGGCAATGAAATTTATGGTCCAACTAACTTTGATCAGTTCATTTCAAGTCAAAATGCTAATTTTGTACCCATATGCTCTAGACTACTCTTTCCTATCACATCTTTTGTATAAGACTCATGCCTTTGATATTTATTGTTAGAAACATTATAAATGGGAATATGGTTCTAATGCATCTGATATGGACTATCAGTTCTAAATTCAAATTTAGAACCAATAATAAGTCATTCTAATCAATTTGAGTAATTTGTGCATAAAGTGCTTAATCATACTTAAGAGCTAATTAACCCAAATTAATGCCTAATTAATAGATTCCATGGAAACTTTTTAAACACTTTTTTTTGGAAATGAATATTGAATATTTTCATCATCAAGTGACCTCATTTCTTGGGAAAACATCCCTAGGTTATAAATGCCATAAATATCTAGATTCATGCCCTCCATGCCTCTGAATTTCCCCTTATTCCAATGCCATGATGAGGATAATTACAAACTTAATTATAAAAATTGAATTAATCCTCAACTCTACATCTCAAATTTGAGATAGATGGTTTAGGTTGATTTTGATCAAATTCAAAAATCTATAAATAGGAGGCCTCACAACATTATTTTTAAGCTTAGTTAGTGTAAAGTTATAATGTAGGATTGGCTCCAAAAGCTTCATACAACTAGTGTTATAATTCAAAATTGATTCCAAGCCAAGCCAAGCCACAATCCAAAGGTTCCAAGAGGAGATGAAGGTAGCCACACTCCATTTAATAAGAACTATTGAAGCACAAGCTAAGCAAGCCACCATTACAAAGGCATTTGCAGCATCCAAGGAAGGTGAAAGGAATTCTTGTGTTTTCATTCCTTGATTTTTAGTTGCGCTTGTCATTTGGTTTTGTTAACTAAGCTCTCCCTAGTATCTAGGCCTAGAAATGTTATGTTATTAGTGTGTTTATTTCACTTTGTTTTCATTTTGGAACTAACACCATACTAACCATGATCTCTAGTGTCAAATTCCTAGATCACACTTTTAAATTAAGGCCATATAATTATTGAGGTGTAATGCCCTATTCTCTTTCTTGAACACATAAAGTGAATGGAGCTATTCTCTACTATTGATAATGGTTATACTCTTCTTGGAGAGGTAACATGTATTATGCTCTTTTTAAAAGAAACATAGTAATGTAGAGCATGCAACCACTAAAAAATAAGATCACCACAAAGATCTTAGTTTTATTAATGATGATTAAGAATGAAATTATTATAAATAATTAATAGGTATTCCTTTGAAGGCATGTTGCTTAATAAAATACCAAGCCCTATTGGAATCAATTAAATAAAATCCACTAGTCATGCTTATAACAAAGCATGAAGAGGAGATAAAAATTATAAAATTTCAACTCATGTAGCCATTTAAATCAGATTTTAAAAATGTCTTTGATGAATGGATGAAATATCAAGTGGTAGTTGATTATAAAAAAAGGAAAGGCTCATAAAATTAAAAATTAATTTTATTATTCGCAAGGATGATTATTGTTATTTACAAATAAATTTCATGGTCCAATCTATTGATTAGTATATTTTTAATTGAATTCAATCAAATTAATATAATTAAAATATTTAAATCAAAATGATTGAATATACAAATTTTACAATGAAATACAATATGCTACAAAATTTTACAAAATTGGAAATAAGATAAAAATAAGAAATAAGATAACATATACGTAAAGCTCCCTAAAACATTTTTTTTTATGACTATGTACGATTATCATAAATAAAAACTATAGGGAAGGACCCTTTGTATTATGTTATGAATGTATGTAATAATTCAAACATTTTTTTGATAAGTATGTAGGAGGAGCACATGTTTATATTACAACTTTGTCTACTGACTATGACTACATCTTTATTGATTGTGCACTTAATTTTTTTGATGAGTCTATATGACTATCTACAAGGGTTTACTAATTAATTTTGTGTATTGATATACCACAAATAATACCTATAAAATACAAAACCTTATTCCTACATTAAAAACACACTAGATATTAAATACAAAATTGGGGCAATGGGTACGGGGAATAGCCAAGCCATCCTCATAAAAACCCATGCAATCTAATTATTACATACATATACCAAATAGGCCTTAGGCTAATGTATTTTTCTCTCCTAAGGTGATTATTTGATCTATGATTGTGTAATTATGGATTGTACCTAGAATATTGGTTGATATTCTTGATAATGGATGCCCTTGACCTACCATTAAAAATATTCATACTTGGCCTATGACTGTTAGAATGATGTAGAATTGGAATTGGAATAAATAGTGATATTTTTCTTAGTGTGTAGTAGATTTTATTAGTGACTGCTAGATGTGTTTGGAGAATCTTTGATGTGCTTATATAAGGGAATATTTTCACTAATCAGCTTTTAAAATGTGTAGGAGAGATGTTTTGAACATAAATGTATTTCATGTTACCTATACTATACTAAATTGATATTGAATGCCATTCAAATTTTAAAACTATTAAAACCTACAATTATTTTAAACTTACCACTTGTAACTATAGGAATGAGTGCACACGTATGTCACATGTTCTCATAATCTAAAAATTATGAATTGTGTTATGATTTTTAAAACTATATAGTGCATTAAATCTGAAATTTACTCATGAGGCTTGAATTATCATGACAAGCCCATTATGATGCCCCCATTTTGAGATGAGGGACATAAATTTTAAGTCACTTAGCATAAAATAAGAGATATGTAATATGTGAAAAATGTAAACATGTAGTATCACTAGAAATTTTAAATGTATTAGATCATAATATTTGAATATAACATTGAATTTATATAATAGACATGTGTGACATTGATATATTATATGCATCTAAACCTACTCACTTCCATTATCATCACTAATATTACTATTAATCGACACTAATTTTGATTGGCTAATTTATCCCCTCTAATTATGTCCTATTATCACCCCTTCACCATCATTTATCTAAAATTATCCTTCATTCCTCTTCATTTACTAACCTTAGTCATATCCCACTTCTTCATTAATTCTCATAACCATATATTATCTTATTCTAATCCCCACTTATCTATTATTTTGGAATTTTAAATTCCTATGGCCCACCTACCCACCTACACTAGCCTATTCCTAGGATCTCCTACACCCTTAGTCCTTAATCACCCACCTAATCCCTATCTAATCCTAATTAGTCCCTAAGAGGATTCTATAATTATCCAATTCTATAATCCTCTTTATTCTCACCCTTCCTCTATATAAGCCTCTAAATCTAGAGACTTCCAAGGAGTTTTAAATTCCTTAGATTAATCCTCCATCCTAGATCTCCACAAGCCAACTTTGAATTTCAACCATTGATCCTTCCCTCCATAATCTATTTAAATAACTCATCCCTCCATATAAGTTAACTAGAATTTCCATGTCAACTAAAATCTATAAATAAATCTATCAAAAATATTTAATCCATAAAATCTCCATGTGAATATAATCCTTCAATCAAATTGAATCCATGATCAAACAATCATAATGCCAAAAATTTTAAGTCTATACTAATTAACCATCTATTTGAACCTCTTAGAAGGAGGTTAGCTAAAACAAAGGATTTGGTAAGATTTATCTTTTAATTTTGATTTGTTTCCATAACCTTTCTAATATTTAGTTTGATGTTTTGAATTCAAATTTCATGTTTATGTGTAGTTTAAGAAGTAGCTCAAAATTCACACTACATATACAATTGAAGCACATAACCATCATGTAGATGATATGTATCATGGCACCAAATTAAGAGTAGATAGTAGGAGTAATGAATGATATTAATCATGGAACCATAGTAACCAGCTATAAACATACCAACAATGTCATACCATGTCACACAATTTTCATATAATCTCATACACAAGGCCCAAATACCATATACAAAGGATATGTGAATGTATTATAAATAGACAAGGCCAAGATCCACATACAAATAGCATAATGTTCCTATACCAATAAGAATTTACACATACAAGGCTAAGGTCCACACATAATAAGCAAGCAAGTTTTATCATATCATGTAAAAAAGTAAGAAAGAAACATAAAGCAGATGAAAATAGGGTACATCAACCTTATGTATCCATGTCATTGTTAGAAAGTAAAATATTCATGTAAAACATGTAAATTATGAGTGATTATAAAAACATTTTTAAGATATATAGATCAACATGGTATAAATTTTGTGGATAGATGAAACCCATTTAATTGTTCATGGAGAATAAAGAGATATCCTTGACTTAGCAAGGTTGTTTAGTAATAAGGGAAGCTCGAAAAAATTGACATGAAAACCATGTAAAAATATGTCTAGTATCACACTCAAATACGTTATGAAAAGTAACATATATTGAAATATTTTATCTACTTAATATAGAATAAATAACATATGGACATAAATAATCTAGTAGTAGTTGAAAATGCTTTTTAGATCTGGATTTTATTTTATTTTATATGCTTTTTTTTTGAATTTCTAGAATGTTTAGTTTTTTTAGAAGTTTTGAAATATTGGAATAAAATACATGAAATTTTATTAATAATCAAGGTTTATAAAAATATAATAAAATGGGAAGAATTCAAACAATCCTTAATAAAGGTGTTAAACATAGTATGATAAGAAGGAAGGCAATCCATGTGCTGCCAATGTATGTGTAAACAAGTCATAGAAATTTAGCTTGAAATATTAAGATAGATAAAAATTTACATGCTTTGCTTATCATGGGAAAGAGAGAGATGTGATCATATAAGTGAAATGAAAACTATAACATGTTAATTATGAAATAGTAATAAAGAATGAACACTTGAAAGTGTTTTTAATATAGTTGATTTGTATTGTTAAAATTAGTTTTAAAATTAAGAGGTCAAGTTCTCAAAGTGAAGATAAATCTAAATTCTAGAAGAATCATTGAATAAAGGATAGAAGTAGTAATGAATTAAAATCAAAGAAGCTATGTAAAAAATAAAATTCAAGTAGATAACCAATAACTTGATTGGAATAGATTTCCCATGGAGTTTATACATAAATGGCATATCCACCTACTTCATTTTATGATAAACCACTAATTGGAATGGAATGCCATTGTGTGGACCATTCTAATCCATTAGACTATATTATAGGTGGTTTATGATGCACATAAACTATAATTGTATTATATTTCCTAATTTGAGTATGCCCTTGGTGTTTTTTATTAGGTTTTGATTATGTTATCTTTTGAAAATATTGATCATTGCACTATCATGATGAAATGTTAGAGATTCATAATTGGTACTTAGGGTAGCTCTCATTAATCTCTACCATGATTTGCTAAGGAGTGCAATATATTTTTCTAAATTAAGATCAATGTGAAATGATGTTGAATATTTTTTATTACTAAGAGTGATTGGTAATGTGATAGACCTGATACAAAGATGTGGTGTTATAGTTTTATGGAGATGTGTATCATATCTAATATATATGAGAGAAGCTAAATTGCATATATTTGTTTCTTTTAAGTGAGTAACTATAATATTAGTGCATTTTTTACCATCCATAATTGGTTTAATAACAAGAGGCTCTATAAAAGAATAATGTTATTTTATTGATTATTTTGCATCCATATTTATAGTAACAAATTTATATATTGACTCTTTATTTGAAAGGCCTTTATTGAGAAATCCACTTTTGAAAGTACTTTGATTTTGCTTTGGTAATTGTAACTTCAAATTTAGATCTATGTGAGTCTTTGATTATTCCCTTTACACCTTATCTTTGGGAGCTATTATCAATGTATGAGAAACACTAGATTAAACCAATTGTTAAATAGTATTATAGTTGTTTGAGGTATTATTTAGGTCCCCTTGTGTGGAAATGAGCACTTTTATCTTAATTTGTATATAAGAGATATCTCTCTATATTCAACAACTCCAAAAAAATGTAAATAAAGAATGAAATAAGTAATCATCCTCATAAATGGCATTGAAATTTAAATTTAATAGTTAAACATATATTTATACTTATGTATCTTCATCATTACTATTATATTAATCTTCAATTATACAATAATAATCTAAATTGACCAATAATCATAGCTCCTAAATAGTCATTGTTGTTACTTTGGAAATTGGTACTTGTATATATTCTTTGACAGGTTCATATATTTTATTAAGAATTTGTGCTTGTGTCATAAATTCCTTGATATGTCGATCTATTTTCTTAAGAATTTGAGAATTTTATGAGATATCATTTACATTTACTAATTCACCCACTTCGTAAGTATGCACTTATGCCATTGTAATTGGTTGTTTAGGTGTTATAGTGGAGACCTTGTTGGATTTTTATAAAATTATTTTACAATCACCAAAAGGTCCATCATTAGAGGGAATTATATACTCATATAAAAATTTAATGTATCTATGAAATTTATAAGGTATAACTTCCATTACATGAATACAAGGCTAACCCAAGAGGAGATTATATTACACCTGATTAGATATGACTTGAAAAATAATAGGTACCATTTTTGGGCCTAGTAATAAATCCAATCTAATAATTAACAATATTTAATTTTGAGTGTTGTCAAAACCATGTATATTTTTATATGATATATGAATACTATCCTTATTGAAACCCAATTTTAGTCTGATTTCATAGCTATAAATATTTATCCCAAAATCATTGTCAATTAATGCATGTTTGGATATCTTTCCATGTATTTAAATTTGATTGAATAATGGATTATTTTTTTGAATTATATTATTGGGACGTACATATTATTTATAAAAATTAACAATATGATCAATATCCTTGAAGGTGTTCATATTAAAATAAAACAAAGTTGGGCATGTATCCATAGGGAGAGTGGTATCTTGAAACATGGCATATAATATATCATTGTAATTGATGATTTATTTAATAGCTCTAGAATATAATTCTTATCTAGGTAATTACATAATTAGTTAATGACATAATACCCATTAGGTTGTGATTGGGTTGGGGAGGTAAAGGTGGTTTCCCTCTTCTAGTTTTAATAATATGGAGATAGGGATCTAATATAATCCTCAAATGAATAATAAGAATAGATTGATTAATATATATAGGTTGAGGATGAGGAGAAGGAGGAAAAATGGTTGTGCATGTGATATTTGGGTAGGGATATGATATTAATTAATTCAAACTATATATTATGAAAATAGGTATTAACAATATGTATGATCTTAAGAGACGGTTTGTCATGATTCTATCCATGAGGAGTAGAATCTTCTCCATACCCAGGACATATTTGTTCAAATTTATGTGAAATATTCATGCACATTTCCCCCTAAATGGTGACTAAATTATCTTGAGATGATGATGATTAGTATAGATAGTTATTAGAGGATAAAATACTTCAACAATAAAAATTGAAAAGTTATTTAGGGTCCATGTTATGTATTTTATTCTCTTGATTTGATTCATGTTTTGTCAATGTTATAATGTAATGGATAACACGTTGAAAGGTAATGCATGATGAAACAATGAATTTTGATAATCCTATATAATATGTGAAAGAAATATTAAATTATTGATCTCATTATGTATGTAATACAGTATAAATCAAGTAATGCTAATGACTATGAATACAATACAAGAAAAATCAAGGTATACGGTTGATCTAGGAAAGGGTTTAAATGATTGTGTGGGTTCTAAGATATACCTAATTTTTCATTGATTAGTGTTGACCTAATGTTTTAAATCAATAAATATAGAGGTAAGACAATTATTATAGCCCACTAACCCCATTTTTGAGAGTAAAATGAGAGTAACTTCCATGTGTAATAAGCTCTTATTAGGTGCACCACAAATCTAATGGATAAAATAAGGTCTATGGCATAAACAAGGGATCCTAGGTGTTTTTGATATATCGTGAAGTAAATGGAAACTAAATTCCATGTTTATTATTGTAAAATGAATATAAGTATTAGGGTTTTATCCTCATACATGATGTTTAGAAATTATAAGACTGAGTAGTCCTCCTTGACATCCACTAAGTAGTTTTAAAATTTCTAGAACATTGTTTCTGAAAAAAACACAAGAAAATAGAAAATAAAAAGTGAAATATTTTTTTGTATATATATATATATATATATATATATATATCAACAAATTTAAACCTGAGATTGAAATAAATATATTTTTTATTGGATTTATCTAAGGTGATAAGGAAGTCTATTCAATGTTTGATTAGTCCAAGGTCCAAGAGGATTGAATTGTTAAGTGTCCAATTTATATCCAAATTTTAAGGTTGTATTATTTTAGTATTGGGGATTTATAGAAATAATTCCTAAAATACACAATCCTAATAGTGATATCATAGCCTTAATAAAAGAATAATTTCTGTAGGGAAGGGAAGATAAACCAGACAAGCAATTTTTTAGAAGCCTCAACTTTTAAGTTATATGACCATGCATTACAATAAAAAGCATTTGTATGGCTTAAAGATTCTTGAATTCAATTTTTACATCCCATGTTTAATTTTTAAAACCCTATATGTAATGTTAATTCAATTTTTTTAATATTTATATGGTCAAAATTTAATTTGATTCTTTGTTTTCCTATTTTATATGGCCTAAAAGTCCAATTATGTGGCTTCCAAATCCTTTAAATAGCTATAGTAAGGCCCAATACAAAAATATAAGTGTGAAAATCAGTCCTTGAGCATTCAATTTATTTTCAAATTGCATTTTATGGCCTAAAACCTATAGATCTCCACTTGTATGAAATTGACAAAAGTTTACAATAGTTTCAACATATTTATGAGCATTCATTTAGTATAAATATGAATTAGTATGGCATATAGAGTGTAACATTAGTTTTTATGATATAGTGACACTTAAAACATTTGATTTATTTTCAATATTATTTTATTATAGTTGTAATGGGACCCATAGGTGTTGAAAAATAATTTTCACCTTATAATAATTTCTTGGGTGAAGTTTTTGGGTGAGTTTATTTAACATGCAAACATATTTTTTTATTTGTGAAAAATCTAAAAGTACTGTTCAAATAACATATTCTCTAATTATGTTATAAAAATACTTATAGAGGATTTGGTGATGAAAGATTTTTAAGTCACTTATTAAAGAGAGATCTCAATTTCAAACCCCACCAACCTATCTTTTTGGTCAAATGTTTGTTGGTTAAAATCAATTTTTAGGAATATTGTTTGAATATTACATTTATATTTTTTTAAGTGGTTAAAAATATAAGGGTGTAAAAGGTGTACTTTTTACATCACTTGTGATACTTTTTGAAACTTTTGCATCTAGTCACTATTTTGTATGAAGGTGGCCATGTGAGCAATCAATCTCAAGGTTTTTAGATGTTCTGGACACATATGATTGGTAAATTTTATTGATTGAAGATTATTTATATGTTTTTTAATTAAAATATATTGAAATTAGGGATATAAGGGTGTAAAGAATTATTTTTTACAATTTTTTGTGACTCTTACATGCAAAGATCGACAAGTCCCAGAATTAAAAAAATGTAATTAGGTTTTAATTGAGGGTAAAGGAAAAACCCCAATATGCCTACTATTATATTATTTTGTTATCATAATGTCTAATATAGTTAGTATCATTTCAAAAAATGGGCAAATCACTCCTAAAAACTATAAGGAGTGGAACATGAATATGGATAACTCCTTGGTTTTTGACAAATTGTGGGAAAACCAACCCACCTACATAATCAAATAAAATGATTAAATTTAAAAATCATGATAAACATGCCCTTGCATTATTAGAAACATATTATTCTATGTAAGTTATCATTCATATATAAGATATAAAAACTGAAGCATGGAAAGCATAGAAAACACTAATAGACTTGTATAATAAACAACCTGTAGACAAGAAAATTGATCTTATCATGTATCTACTAAAAAATATAATAAAATATGATGAATATGTATCTGAATCCATCTCGCTAGTTAAGAAATTAAATCAATAATATTACACTACAGGTGGTAATATCAATGATGATATGCTCATATATATCACTTTGAATGGCCTCACTTCTGCCTATATAATTGTTTTATAAATGTTGAAGCTTAGTGATAATCTCAATGGAGAAACCTTTGATTCCATTTTTAAATTTCTCACTCATCATGAGCATAATTTTATAAATAATAAAACTAAACATACAAAATATTCCTACTTCACCAAGGTAGGGAAACACAAGCTCCATAGAGGACATACACAAAGTCATTTTTGTAACCATTCTCTGAAACATTTTATGATACATTCCCATCATAATTATCATTATCATTCTTCCCAACATTCTCTTGAGTCCTCAAAACACAAACATCAACATAATCATTATTCTCATTCTAGTGGTTACTCTAATGATTACTCATCTTTTGGTTCTCATAAACATAAGAAATAACCCAGATGTTATAAATATGGTGGTGTTGGCCATCTTGTTATATATTCCCTTCTTGACACACATGAAATCCATACATAAATAAGGTTGAAGAAAATTGTACCAATCATTCTAGAGGTGATTATTCAGGTTATTTGATCCACTCAGGTTATTCTAATACTTCTTCTGATTAGGAAGCATCCTACATGGTTGATGCCTATACTCTTGATGGACATGAAGATTTGTTCTAACTACATTTAACCCATATTGAGTGAGATACTAACTCAGATCTGGGATTTTTCTATAGTAGTAGTTTTGAATTTGATTTTATTTCTTTCCATTCAATTTTGGTTTTTCTTTAGTTTATTGTTATACCTGATGAGGAGTAGACATAGTTTATTAGACTAGTTTTTTCATTGCATACTTCTCACCTCTCACCTTATAGGGGGAATATAGTTCATGGTCTTCAATCAATCATCAATGGTTTTATTTATGGGTTATTATTTGAGACCTTATGTGAGTTTATGTAGTTGAGTAGACCTTGATCATTACCTATTATAGTATGATACAAAATGGTTAAAATGGGACGATTAGACCTTATCATGTACATAGTTCATGCCAAAAATAATGAGGTAGGCTTATGTATGGAGGAAAATAAGTTTATCAGTACCATGGTGTATAGTACACTACTTTGCAAATGAAATAGATATGTTTTTATGAATTCATAGTCATAACTCCATATCATCTTCTTCTATATTACTTTGGCTCAAGGGGGTTTTTTAGGTCATTTGATCCAAGATATTTTAATTAGTTTTTTTTATTTATATAGGGATATGTTTCACTATGTGACACCCCATTTAACATTAGTTTAGTTTTATATATTTTTAGTATATTTCAAGTTTATTAGTTTGGGTTGGTTAATCTCATTGGTTGGTTCACGTAACCAACTCTAGTAAGCTTATAAAGTCTTACATGACTATGTAAATAAATATTTTTTTACTATTTAACACATTTTATTATTATCCCTCTAATATATAATCTTAACACACTCAACAAGTGGTAACTATTTGACCCAATGAGTCTGCTAATCAAAGGTAAAATATTATAGACATGTCTTCAATTATTTGTTAATAATTTTTATTTGACCATCAATTTGTGGATGGAAAGGAGAACCCATTTTAAGTTGGAGGCCATATTAATGGAAAATTTCCTTCCAAAGTGACTAGTAAAATTGGAATCATGGTCATGTTTTACTAAATTTTGAATCTATTTGATGTTTAAGGAGAAATAGAGATGAAGGGTAGGGACTAGAGATTAAAGAGAACCTAGATTGGTTACACACCATATCCAGATGATGTTGAGCACTCCTCTTTGGCTAGGGAAGACTACTTATGAATAAGAAAGCACTACCATCAGAAATATTCGTTAGTAGATATATCAGTGGGCTGCCAAGCTACGTGCTTGTTCTTAGAAGAATCAAACTTCCTTAGGAATGACAGTCCATTTTTTGAAACAAAATGGTAATGAATAAAAAATGAAAGAGAGAGTAAGAGAGAGATATTCATACCATTCTTGCAATCTGAGTGTAATAGAGAGTGACATAATGCAGGTAATATGAGTTATTGGAATTTTTGGAAGTTGTTTAGGTAGGCTCAGAGAGGTTAGTGAAAATACATATTCATTGACATTAGTTAGGCTATCGATGTTGGTAAGGAGATATGACCAATGTTAATAGGGGCAATAGGCTCTCAAGAGGTTACAATTTTTTTTTTGAGCTAGGAAGTAGATGTTGGTCAGGTTTGTGAGGTTGGGAAGATTTATAATGGAATGGGTAAGACTCAAGTGGGTCTAGACAGAGGGTTGGTATATTTGAAGTAGAGGGAAATAGGTGAAGGAGTTTTACAACTCCTCCATCGAGAGAGTCAGGACATTCATAAAATGATAGATAGTATAATTTAAAGTAATTGTAAAATGACTATTTAAAATAATTACAAAACATAGAGATATACTTAGCTGGTGAAATGGATGAACTATGAGTATTGGATAGATGGCTCTGATGGGGTGTGTTGAAATAATAGGTGAATAGGAAATATAAGTGTGTGCTATCAATTTAGAAGATTCCAAACTCTGTGAATTATATCAACTCCTAATTTGGACTTATTTGTGTAGAATAACGATAAACTTGGATGTAGAAAATTGAATGCCAAATCTTGTATGTGAATGATTCATTTTTTTAATTTCTACTGACCTCAATATTATCTTGAAATTTGGCTTAAGTAATCAATGTTAGTGACATGATAATAGGTAAAAGAGCTATTTTTAGCCTATTTTTTGTTCCTTCTCTTGCCAAGTGTGGTATCCATTAGGAAATGGTAGAAATGTGAGGTTCAGAAGAACATAGTTGGTTAGGAATTTATGTTAGGAGTGAAAATAATTCATGGGTAGTTAGGATTAGGGGACTAAGTCTTGAGGTGACTTAGAGGGTATGAATTAGTCTTAGGATGAGGTGGCTAGGTAAGGTGGCATAATTAGTTTTTAATTAACTCAATTAAATATTTTTAAATTAATTAAATGTGTGAGGGGTGAAAACATGGATTAGGAAGGCTAATTATTAAAAGGGGATCAAGGGGGTTTTGACATAGGGAGTTATGCACGAGTGTGACATAATTTCGGTGTCTACTTTTTCCCCTTTTTATCTTGTAATTTGTACTAACAAGTTTTAAGACAAAAATAGGAGTTGGATTCTCTAGGTATGGGATAAGGTATCCCCCCTCAAAATGGGAACTAACAAAGGATAATTTGGAATCGAGTACCAGTTTGATAAGGAGTTAATTTTATTGGTGGATGTTGAGTGAGAGTGTGGTATCACTGCTTGTGTATATACTACTATGAGTTATAGTTTGCACAATCAATAATAGGTAAAGGTGAGGAGGACTTAGATAGAAATAACCAAATCATAGCTTGGAAGTGATAGCTGATAAGGTTAAAATGATCAAAGTTGTAGCTCCAATGGTCCATGTATTTTAGGTAGGAAGTGTTATTGGTAAACACAAAAGGTTTTAGGTGATAGGACTAGATTGGTTATGATCCAAAACACTTGATATACATGTGTGTGGATAATAGCCAAATATAGCAAGGTAGCATAAGTGGTTAAGATAAGCAATGTAAGGTTGGTTCAAAAACGTCAATGATCAAGGAGATATTTGTGATCTTTAGTTAGAGTCATCATGGGTAGAGATTTAAGTGATATCCAAGGTTGGTTATCATGGTTGGGGATATATATGTGATCTCTTAGATTTTTGGTTGTGGTCAAGGAGATATATGTGATCTCCAAGTTGCCCCAAACATAAGGTGTATTCCAAAGGGTTGGGTTGAAAACTCTAAGTTTAAGGTTGCTAATGTTGATTATGTCACCGATGTCAGTAGGCAGTATTTCCAATTGGTGCCTTAGGTTAATACTACCAATATTGATGGGTGATAAAAATTAATAAAAAAGGGTTTGGTAGCCCACCAAAACTCATTTGTAATAGTTGATTAGAGAAAAAGAGTTTTGAGGGTTATGGGACATAGGATAGCTCTAGCCTATCTATTTATGGTGAGTTGGTGAGTGGTAAGTGGTTGAGAAGAGTGTGTGAGAGTGAGGGTTGGATTGAGTGCTTGGTGGCCCATGGCATGGCCAAGATAGTGTTTGTGTGGGAAGAGATGATAGAGGTAGGAGATGACCCAACTAGAGGTGCACCATTGCAAGTGATAGCAATTCTAGCCTAGAGGAGACAGAGAGATGAGGTAAGATTCTCTTTGAGTTGAATTTGAATTTAGGGTAGTTAATTTGTTATGTGGGATAAATTTGAATTTTTGGGGGGATAAAGTACAATTAGAGGGGTAGTAAATGGGGTAAGGGTAGGTTTGGGTGAATTTGGGAGGGATTAGGGGTAGTTTTTAGGGAAAAACCTAAATTTTAGTGGTGGGTTGTTTAGACCTAGGGCTAAACTAGTCATTGAAATTAGTGGGGCTCACTAATGTCAGTTGAAAAGATATCAATGTCAACTGACATTTGATGCCAACATCAGTAGCCTTAACCAATGTCAATCACAAGAAAAACCCCAAATAAGAAGAAAAGTCTAGTTTTGGATCCCTAGTTGAGTTAGTTAATGAGTCTAATGGTTGAGTTAGCCTCAGAAGACCCCACATCGACTGAGTGCTACCTACATGTCCTGAGTGAGGGCCTCAAGCCAATGTAGTTCTCCTAGTGCATAGGTAAAAAAATGAGGTATGGTTAAAATTTTGTTAATATAAGTGGTTAGGAAAGGGAAGTTGAAATAGGTCATGGGACCTAAGACTGAAAAGATAGGTCATGGGGTTGAGGGTGTGAGATATAGGCCATGGGGCCTATATTTTAAGATATAGGCCATGGGAATTAGAGTTGAAAGATACGTAGTTTGGCTTAGGGTTGAGAGATAGGTAGTTGGGCTTAGGGTTTAGAGATAGGTAGTTGGGCATAAGGTTTAGGTGGGTTAACATGTTAGATAGTTAGGTGGGTATACGATTGAGCTAACCTTAGAAGACTTCATGTTAACTGAGTGCTACCTACATAGTCTAGGTGAGGGCCTTAGGCCAATATAGTTCTCATAGAGAGAAGGGAAAAATGGGTGGAGGTTTATATTGGAAATTATGTGACTTGAGGTTTGTGTATGTGGATGTAGGTTAGGTAGGAGTTGACATTACAAGATCAACTACCTATGCTACTGATGATGAGGAGGAGGGATGTCACCATGGATGAGTGGGATCACATGGTATTCATAGGGTTAGGAGGAGTGTGATGATATTATAGAGTTGCACATGATGTTAGCTTGATGATAGCTTTGATAGAGAGGTGGGATCACACCACCAACACTTTCCATTTTCCTACCAGAGAGTTGACAGTGATGTAGGAGGATGTACATAGGATTTTATAGTTGCCACTCCAGGGTGAGGAGTTATTGTATTGTTAAATAGAGGAGCATGATATTCACATGGCTACATTATTTGGAGAGCATGTTATCAAGGTGACCTATCACTCAGTGATATTTTCATATGAGCAGTTGTACACTATCGATGAGGAGAAAAATTAGTTATCTTGATGATGATAGGTATTACAATATATTCACTACCAGATGTAGATGGGGGGAGATTTTTTATTGTGTTGATAGGTGTGTTGGCATAGATGGTTGAGCAATAGATAGTGTATGCATGAGGACCAACTTTTCTAGCATAATTATATAAAGAGTTATGGGGTTTGATGTTGTATTGATAGTATAATTTGTGCATCATAAATTTGATCTATTGTTGGGCATATGAGCACATCATGGTGACATGGCCATTAGGGATACCCACCATGATTGCAACTAGTTTCAAGGTTGGGTTTAGATGGTGGAGAGAGGCTATGGCCTAGACATGAGTAGAAAAGATTGTGTGGGACATTGATTATTATAAGCATATGATAGATGGATTGATTCCTATAGATATTGTTTGGAGGCCCTACTTGACATACCCTACATTTAGAGGATAAGAAAAGTAGCTTGTCAGTTTATAGAGCACATTATAGGTCAAAGGCAAACAAGATGGAGAGTTATAGATGATACCCATGGCATGGGTTAGGAGATAGTTTGGCTTGTTATAGGACATGCTTCCTACCTTTCCTCTATATAGGAGGGATGATATAAAAGCACCCATACCCTTACCCCAAGAGACAGATGGACTAGATTTTGAGGAGTTGTTAGCAGGCCCAAGTGTAGTAGATCCTAGATGCATAGTGGCTTATATTGCATGGTGGATATGTTTACATCCCATGGTTTAGGTCAAGAGGCCACCACTAGATTTATAGGGAGTGATGAGAGAGAGATATAGTTGTATAGGCCTAGGATGTAGTAGTATAAGCTTGAGATGCAACACAGGAAAAGGTGTTGATCTTAAAAGGGTAGTTTATGATATTATAGGGATAGGTTAGGGAATTATAGGGCCAAGTTACTACACTGATAATAGAGAGAGATAGTTTTAGAGTAGTAGGATAGGATACTCCTCTTCCTCCACCATAGGGACCAATATAGGGTCCTATAGTAGGTTTGATGGGTCTACTGTAGACTATATCTTTAGTGAGGTAAAACACTGCTTTAGATGAGATTGAATACTATGAGAGATTCATCAAGGAGTTTCCCTAGATTTAGAGGTATTTCAAGTTTAGAGAGTAGGAGAGATTAGTGACACATGCCATGAATTCTATCTCACATAAATTTAGACAAGTTGAGAGTGATGATGATACTACTTCTTCATGACCATGACTATAGAATTGAGTATTCTAAGTACCATATTTTGTTACTGATGTTGTTAAATAGGTTTTATATACACTAGCCTATGAGCCAAAGATGAGAGATGTAATTTTTGAGAGAGAGATAATACTGATATGATTCATGGATGTATATTCATATTCAACACACACACACACACACACACACACACACACACACACACACACACACACACACACACACACACACACACACACACACACACACACACACACACACACACACACACACACACACACACACATGAAAATTTGTTATTTTGAGATGTGTTTATGTGATGGTGATGATGTTGAAGTTATTATAATGATGTGGATGTTTATTCTATGTTAATGTTGAGTATGTTAGTTGAGTTAGACTAGCACTTCCCATATGTGTAATGCTATATGCATAGTTGATTGGTTAGCTTCATCTTAGCATTTTCTATATTTGTGATGTTGTATGCTTAAAATAAATGGGTTGGGTATGTGTTTTTTTTTATTTCAATATTTTTCCATATTTTTGATGGTGTATTCTTAAAATAAATGGTGTAGGATTGATAGTTTTCCTATTTATTATTATTTAGAGAAAATATGGTTGCATGTTTGGTGGATTTCATATGTGATTATATGAAACAAATTTATGGGAAATGGTTTGTTAGTTTTAGTATGGTTTTGGGTAGTTATTTGAGTATATTTGATTGAGATGGGTATGTGAGTGAGAATATTTATTAAACACATAACTCTAATAATTAAGAAAGATTGGTAGAAAGATGTGAAGGTGATTGAATCTTGTCATGAGATGCAATCTCAGAAGAGAAATTGACATGTGATTGGGATGGAAAGAAAGAGGCACAATGCTCATGTATTGGCAAAGACCATAATCACAACATAAATAGGCTCAAGAGTATGAGCCTTTTTCATGCTTTGCATCATTTGACCATTTGTTTGTCAGAGAAGCATTGTACTTACATTGTGTCAAGTGAGTTCAAAGTCCCTTGAAAGAGTATGAGGGGAAAAGGTAAAAAGAATGAGAGTGTTTGGGTAGCATAACCTTATTAGTGGTGAAGGTACACCCTTTTTGTGGGTGACCCAAGAGATACTATGGGTAAGTCCATGACTTAAAGTTTTTTTTAGTAAGATGATCAATATGGGAAGCTTACAATGGGATTTTGTTTGTGTTGAGGTCATATGAATCTAATCAATATGAGAAGCTTCTAAGTCATTATTTTCCTTGATAACAAAGCTTGGCTTGGCCATCTTTTAAGAGAGTGGTCTAAGCTTTTATTTTTTATTTTTAATAGTTGTCCTTCAAGGGAGCTATGTATTTAGAGTATCAAGGAGAATTTACATCATTGTCCTTCAAAGGAGTAGTCTACATTGAGAATCATGACATGAGATATTATAACTTGTTTATATATCCCATTTATTTGTTTTTTTAAAAAACTTTAGTCATGGACAAGACTATAGAGGCTTAGAAGTTTTCCACTTTGAGGGCAAAACCATAGTACTTCTTAAGTTAACTAAGTGTGTAGCAATAAGGGTTAAGAAGAAGGGAGATGAATGTAATAAGATTTCTCAAGGGATGAGCTCAAGTTAAACATGAGGTGAAGTGTCACTTGATTAATAAAATAATGGTCATAGGTGCAAATCATTTAAAGGGTCAATTTCTAGCCTTCCTTCGATAGAAGACAAATGATAAATTATTGAGCCATACCTATGAGTTATGATATAGGGTCCAAACCAATTCAAAGCAAACTTACCCCATTTTATTTTCTCCATGTTCATCACATATTGATTTTCCTATAAGATGAGATCTTTGATATTGATATCTCACTCTTTAAGTTTTTTTTTAAGCACATTTGATATGCTCTTGATAGATTTAGAGGTGGTTGAGGGCTATGATATAGTGTTCATCAAGAAACTCAAGTTGAGACAAATATTCTTGGTGAAAGTCATCATTAGTAAGTATGTATTGTAGAGAGATGTGAAGAGAAGGAATCTAGACCTCAAGAGGCAAAAAATCTTCTATCCCATAGACCAAGGAAAAAGGTGTAGCACCTATAGGGGTTTGAATGCTAGTATATTAAGCCCATAATGCAAAGGGAATATGAGTGTGCCAATCCTTGCCAATATTATTGACTACCTTCATGAGGATTTTGGTTAAGGTTTTGTTAGAAGCTTTTGCCTGTCTATTTGCTTATGGATAGTATGGTGATGAGAAGCTTAATTTTATTCCAAAAGTGTCACAAAGCTTTTGGACAGTCTTGTTTTTGAAATATTTGTCATTGTCTATTATAATTTTATGGGGGGCACCAAAATGATAGATGTTGTGATGGTTGATAAAGTCAACAATTTTTTTAGCCTTAGTCAAGATGAGAGGAATGGCCTCAACCCACTTGGTGAAGTATTTAGTAGTACTAATGATAAAATGGTGATGGAGAGATGAATGAGGGTTAATCTCATTGATTAGATCCAAAACCCATTGGGAGAATGGCCATAAGTCTTTGGTGACTGGTAATGCATGGCTTGGAATGTGAAGGAGGTTAGCATGTTGTTGACATTTGATGCAATGCCAAACATAATCACTATAGCCTTGATGGAGTGTTGGCCAATAGTATCCAAGTTGAAGGATACATTTGGCAAATACGTTACCATTGAAATTTTCGCCACAAATTCCATCACGGACTTCCTTAATAAAGAAGGGGGTGTCAGGATCCCTACTCCTTAAGAGTACACTTGATTACCTTTGTATAATCAACTAAACATGGAATTTAACCAGAAGTAAAATGTAACTAGAAATTAGAAACATCACAGAATATGAGAGACAATACAATCTTGTATTAACACTCTTCTAGAAGGAAATACAATGAAGAAATCACACTCTTCCCACACCTCTTGGGCATACCAATAATTCTCCCTCAAGAGTTCTCTCACTCAATTACAAACAAAATCAACTCAAACACAAAGTTGTTGTTTCAATCAGTCAATAACAATACTACCAGTACACCAACAAGTAAGTGACAATCAACTCAACAATTGTTGCCTACTTCCAGTACCAAGTACTCAAAGTACTCCAAGTAGATCTCCCTGATCTTGCTCCTTGTTGTGTTACAGATATCCTTTGACCTTACTACCTGATAGATCTCCTTTGACCTTACACACACACACACACCTGCATATTAATTTATCTTACTTACCATGTAGATCTTCTACCTAATCTTACACACCTATAAATCAACCTGGTCTGGCACACCTGCAAACCTAGATCTTACACACCTAGAAGAACCCTTGTCCTTACCTTTGCAAGTCCTTATGATTCTAAAAATTACAATATAGCCCCATGGGTCTCTTAAATAGATCCCATACAAATAATAATTATAATTTCCAATTACAACAATTAGAAATGCAGACTCAAGACTAAAATTAGTCTTTACATGCAAACTGATTGTCCGTCTAAAATTAGACTAGTTTTGGAATGCACAAATGACCGACATCAGTCACTATCTATCTAGAGATGACCAAAGTCATCTAATCCATGACCAATGTTGGTAGCTTCTTGTCTACTCCTGACCGACATCGATTGGCCTAACTAATGCCAGTTATTGTGACACTCAACAACCCCCTCCATGTTTGCATACTTGTGAAGCTTTTAACTCCACAACCTAACAATCTCCCACTTGGAGATAAATAGCTATACTTGTACCTGTACCTGTACCTGTACCTATACATCATCTAATTTTGTTTCTTAGCTTATATCCCTCTTCAAGTTTAATCTTAAAGACCAACCACCACAAATCATGTGGTGTTTCTCCTATAATCCAAGTAACTTACCATATCCAAATCTACATACCCATGTAGTGAAGTGCCTAACCCTGCATAGCATGAATCCCTACTACTGGTCCCTCTTAGATACTTGAGAATCCACTAAATTGCTTTCCAGTGCTTCTTTCCTGAATTGGCCACAAAATTTCTGACAACTCCCATTACTTGGGCAATCTTAGGTCTAGTACACATGTACTCAACCTCATCATGTGATTTGGGACACTGTTCTATGAACTATCCATCCATAGGTGTGCTAACCAGTTCTGCATCTTGCATATTAAACCTCTCCACTACCTTATTCACACAATCATCTAGAGACAAAATCAACCTATGACTTTCCCTGTCTCTATAAATACTCATGTCAAGGATTTTCACTCCTCCTAAATCCTTCTTGGCACACCACTAAGCTACTTTTACCTTTAGCTCAGCAAATCCCTGCATGTATGAACCTACAACAAGCATATCATCCACATACATAAATAGGATAATGTCATGACCATTATCCAACCTGGTAAAATAAACACGATGGTTACATTGACATTGACTAAAGCCATGCTTTGTCATACCCCTGTCAAACTTGTACCACTGTCTTGGAGCTTGCTCAAGAACATATACCCTGGCCTTCTATCTCACATGTACATTCTCTCCCTTCTTTAACCTAGGAATCCATTCGTCTTTCAGTGCTTTCATCGTGGCTAGTAACTCTACCAAATCTCCCATTTGGTTCTTTCCCAAGGAATCAATCTCCTCATTCATGCCATGCTCCCACTGTTTCCTGGATTCTACCTACATTGCCTCTTCAAAACTTCCTGGTTCTTGACCATTAATGAGCAACAAGTTCAAGTAGTATAAAGAAGGGGAATAATGAATTTGAGGCTTACTTACACTTTCAATCCTCCATATGGGCATTTGAGACTCCTTAACAGCTTGTTGTCTGCCCAAAATCTATTCTCTAATTGACCCTAGTCTGCACCTAACTGATGTCGATTCCACCTGATCACTGACACTAGTTCTCTAACTAACGTCAGTGTCCACCTAGTCACCAATGTTGATTCCCTGATTGACGTCGATCTCCACCTACCCAACACCACTAACTCTGGTTTGCACATGACTAACATCGGTACCTACCTATTCAATGTCAGTTCTCACCTAATCAATGTCGATAACTATGTTTTCTTGTGAGTGATGACTTTTACCTGTGAGCTCACTTTAGATCATAACCTTGTTTAAACTGCCCTACTTAGAATTATTCAACCCCTTGAGCTTATCTCTATCTATCATCTCCTCCATGAAAACCAAGGCTTTCCAGTTCTTAAGTTTGTCAAAGACATCAGACTTCCTCTTAAGAACATGCATCCCCTTCTTATTCATGTGACCAAGTCTATAGAGCTACATCTTTGCATCTACATCTGAAGTAGATAAACCAAAAGGAGAATCAGTAATACAAGTAGATAGATAAAGAGTACCTAATTTCTTACCACATGCTAATTCAAGTGCACCCTTGGAAACTTTCCAAGATTCTACTGTGAGAGTAACTGTGCAATCCTCATCACCCAACTTTCCTATAGAAATTAGACTACTCTTCGGGAATGGGACATGCATGACCTCCTTCAACACCCATGTGTTGCCCATCTGCAATTTCAGCCACACTTCCCCTTTGCCAACAATTTGACAAGGCTCAGTAACCCCTAAATAAATCTTTCCAAAGTCTCCATGGACATAATCATGGAAAAATACTCTATTTGGGGTTGCATGGAAAGAGGCAACAAAATCTAAAACCCAAGATTCTACTTTATCCAAGGAACATACAAGAGCATTTTGTGCAACAATACCTACAACATCTACTTTTTCATTTCCTTCATGCTGATCTTCTACCAACCAACAATCTTTCTTTACGTGTTCTTTCTTTCCATAATACCGTAATTGATCATTCTTGCCATTGAATTCCTCCATTCTTAGTGTACTTTCTTTTTCCATTACTTTACTCCCACTCAATTAGAAACTCCTGAGAGTGACCTATAATCAACAAACACTTAACATGCTCTGACCACTTATTAGTGTACCTAACCAAGCTCTGATACCAAGTGTCAGTGGTATCACTTGGTGATCCTAGCTCTGATACCAATTGTCAGTGGTATCACTTGGTGATCCTAGCTCTGATACCAATTGTCAATGGTATCACTTGGTGATCCTAGCTCTAATACCAATTGTCAGGATCCCTACTCCTTAAGAGTACACTTGATTACCTTTGTATAAGTAACTAAACACAGAATTTACCCAGAAGTAAAATGTAACTAGAAATCAAAAACAACACAGAATATGAGAGACAATACAATCTTGTATTAACACTCTTCCAGAAGGAAATATAATGAAGAAATAACACTCTTCCCACACCTCTTGGGCATACCAATAATTCTCCCTCAAGAGTTCTCTCACTCAATTACAAACAACAACTCAAACACAGAGTTGTTGTTTCAACCAGTCAGTAACAATACCACTAGTACACCAACCAGTAAGTGACAATCAACTCAACCATTGTTGCCTACTTCTAGTACCAAGTACTCAAATTACTCTAAGTAGATCTCCCTGATCTTGCTCCTTGTTGTGTTGTAAATCTCCTTTGACCTTGTTACCCCATAGATCTCCTTTGACCTTGCACACACACACACACACACCTACAGATCAACTGATCTTACTTACCATGTAGATCTTCTACATGATCTTGCACACCTGCAGATCAACCTGGTCTTACACACCTGCAAACCTAGATCTTACACACCTGGAAGAACCCTTGTCCTTACCTTTACAAGTCCTTATGATTCTACAAATTATAATATAACCCCATGGGTCTCTTAAATAGATCCCATACAAACAATAATTAGACTTTCTAATTACAATAATTAGAAATGCAAACTCAAGACTAAAATTAGTCTTTACATGCAAACTGACTATCTATCTAAAATTAGACTAGTTCTAGAACACATAGATGACCGACATCAGTCACTATCTATCTGGAGATGACCGAAGTCAGCCAATCCATGACCAATGTTAGCAGCTTCCTGTCTACTCCTGACCGACGTTAGTTGGCCTAACTGACATCAATTATTGTGACACTCAACAACCTCCTCCATGTTTGTATACCTGTGAAGCTTTTAGCTCCACAACCTAACAGGGGATCTCATTACTAGTGAGGCTTCTAAGGAAGAGACCATCAAAACCTCACTTGTAGAGAAGTCCCCCTAGCATAGTGTAACAAGTGACATGTTTCATGAAGGCACATCTCCCATTATTAGAGAGGTTAGAAGGGGTAATAGAAAAGGAGAGGTAATCCTTGAGTTTCTTGTACCATAAGTCATGTGGGTTGTGTGTTACATTTCCTATAAAAATGATGTTAGTTGATACATAGAAGGGCAATGTTAAGCAATGTACAATGACATAGATTTTTAAAGAAGAGGGTGAAGAGGGTATGTGTGAAGAAAAATAATCCATTGTGTTAGCAAACTTGTTTGTAGATTGAGGAATAGTTTGTAAGAGGTAGGAATCAAATTATTCAAATAACATATCTACATGATGTTTATATCATTATAGAATTTCATTTTTACATAGGTAAGAATCATTATCTTGATTAACCACTAGCTGGGAGTCATTGAAAATGGTTATTGATTTGACACCCAAGAAAATAGTCATTTGAATCCCTAAGATCAAAGCTTCATATTTAGCCATATTGTTAGTATATTCAAAATCTAGTTTAAGTGACAAAGGCATAGGCTCACCATCAAGAGGGATGAGGATGACCTCTATACCCCCACTATATTAACATTTATACCCATTAAAGAACAACATTATTTGATAGGAGATGTCATTGGTGGAGAGTGTTGTCATAAATTCATCAAGGAATTCAAGGCTTGAAGGTTGGTTGTTAAGTAAAAGGGTGGTAGTAACTAGTCAGTGATCATTTTCCCCTTGATAAACTTTTTTTGAATAAATTCCAAGTCAAATTTAGTAAGGAGCATGAGCAACCAAGATACATTGGTTGTGATATGGCTTGGAATGCATTATTTGAGGGGATTAGTATGGGTGGTGATGTAGGTTTTATGGTTTAAGAGGTAATGATGGATCTTGGAAGCTATAAAAACCAATGTAAAACAAATATTTTCACTATGGGTATATTGAGTTTCATAATCAATAAGTGTGTATCTTATGTATTAAACCACTTGTTCTTGATGGTGATTTTCCTGATGTGTAATCATATCACCTAGAGAATGGTCTATTGTATAGATGTAAAGGTAAAAAGGTTGGTTTTCCTTAGGTGGAATGAGAACTAAAGGGGAAAGGAGATGCTATTTGAGTGCATCAAAGGATTCTTGGAAATTGGTATTCTAATGGAAGGAGACATATTTTTTGAGGAGATGGTGAAAGGGTTGGAAATGATCTGACAACTAAGAGATAAAGTGGTGTATTAACTAAATCTTGCCTTATAGGCTATAGAGTTGTTTGATATTAGTAAGTGGAAGCATGTCTAGTATTGATCAAACTTTAGTAGGGTCAACTTCAATACCACAGAGAGAAATGATAAATGCTAAGAGTTTACCATAAAGGATACCAAATATGTATTTCTTTGGGTTTAGTCAAACATTATATTGGAAGAGATGAGTGAATATGACTTTGAGAATTATCAAGTAATCTTGGTGAAGTTTAGACTTTTTGAGTAAGTCATCCACGTAGTCTTCCATAATTTTGTGTAGGAGATCATGGAAGATGTAAGTCATGGCACATTGGTAGGTGGCACCATCATTATTCAAACCAAAGGGCATGACTTGATAACAAAAATTCCCCTATGGGGTAATGAAAGTTGTCTTGTGTTGATCCTCAGGAGCAACTAGGATTTGATTGTAACCTGAGAACCCATCCATAAGTGATATCATCTCATGGTCATCTATTAGATCAACAAGCTGGTCAAACTTTGTAAAGGGAAGTCATCCTTTAGACAAGTGAGGATTAGGTTATTGTAGTCAATGTAGATGTGGATTCCCCCTATCACTCTTTTGATAGGAATAATATTGGAAATCCATTATAGGTAGTCGATGGGTTGAATAAAGTTAATATAAAGGAGGCATTGGAGATATTATTTGATAAGGAGAGAAATACGAGGATACATTTTACAAAGATTCTACTTAACAGGTTTAACATCTTAGTTGGTGACAATGTTATGGGTAATGATAGAGGGATTGATACTAGGCATGTCATTATAAGACCAAGCAAAATATTTGTTATGGTCATTAAAAAATGTGGCAAAATTAGCTTGCTCAGAGGAGTCCAAATATTGGCCAATATTAAGGACATGGGGGTTATCATGAGAGGGAAAATTGATTTCAATGGTTGATTTATTTAACATAGCTTGTATTTCAGATGGGAGCGATCATTGGATATAGGAATCATCTTCACCCATGTATGTGAGAGTAACATCATCATCTTGAAATTAGATAGTTTTGATAGTGGGAGAGTCTTCATTAATCATTTCAAGATGAATGAGAGAAAAATACCTTATTTCCTTACCCTGGTGATAGGTGAGGGGTCCCAAATGGATGGCATTTATTGAAAAAAAAATTAGGATTTATAGATACCTCTGATTTGATAGGTGATGGTGGAGGAGAGGATGGAAAAGGAGAGACTAACTCTTTGATAATTTGTATATGATAATATTTGGTGAGTTTAGTTGGTTCATCAAAACCCACTCCATGCCACTTTTTGACATTTTCAATGGTTAATTGGTGGGACATTCAATGGGTGTATGAACACCCTACTTGTAATGACCCAAACCAAATCCTTTCTAGGCACACCTATAAAGATAGGTGTGAGTGAAGCTAAGTTTTCCCAACAAAAATAATTCATAGGTAAATGGTTGTGGTGAAGAGGATCGATTGTCAACAATAGGAGCTTGATCAACTCCCCCATATGTGAAATTAGTTCAAAGGTTAGGGGGACCATACTAGATGACCATCCTAATATGGGAATCATAATCAAGGTGCATATGAAGTTTTTCATACTATTGTGGAGTATGGAATAGTTGAGTGTCAACAAATGATATTCTTTGAGTGAAAGACACTTGAAAGTTTCCTTCACGAGGTCTTTGTCAAGAATTTGTGTTGCCAGTATCTATGTAACTAGGGTAGTGGAGCTTGTGGAAGCTGTAGGAGTATAATACGAAGGATATGATGTCTTTAATAGAATGAGAAAACCATTGAGGATATAAGTCATGTTATATTTTAAAATGAGGTGGGTCAATGGGAATAACATGCACTTGCCCATTGTGCTCAAACTTGATGCAGTGGTGCAAAGTTAAGGGCACACATGCCATAACACATATCTAAGATCATCCAAGTAGTATGTTATATTAGAAATCTCCTTATATAATGTATAATATCTCAATAATTATGTAGGGACCCACATAGATATATAAGACAATAGTGCCCATCATAGTAGCTATGGTATTGTTAAAGGAGTAGAGCTCTGCATCAGTTTGAGACATGTAATTATTGAGAAGGGATAGCTTTTTATAGGCATGGGTGGATATAATAGTAATACTATCTCCTCCATTGATCATGACTCTTTTGACATGATTTTTATTGATATATGTAGTGATAAAGAGGGAAAAATCTTGATCTTCAGGGTGTTGAAGTGGAATTTTTGAATCACTAAGGAAATAATAGAGATGGTGTTAAGAGAGTTGACCAAAAATGCAAGAGGCTAGGGATCATTAGGTTATACCTCAACCAATTGTAAGGCACTAATAAAATCTTGATGTTATTGGGGTGAGTTTTGGATTAACTCATACAAGGACATTTTCATAGATGTTTGGTGAAGCTATTTCATCATCGAGTTTTGAATAATGTCTGAAGATGTTGGTTTTGGGACACCCAAGATGGAAATATTGAGATTCAAAGGAGGAGTGTCTTTAGAGAATTCATGAGCCCAAGGGGTAGTGACATTTTCCTTACCTTTATCCTTATAATTTTGTGATAGTGTGGCCACATTAACTATGTTGATTTGAAACATAGGTGAAGGAGGTGGTAAAGGGGGTATGACAATATATTTGGGTTTGAGTTTAGGTGAAATAGTATGAGGCATTTTGGATGCCATGAGTGGAATAGTAGGAAGGTTAATGGGAGTATCAACCAAGAGAGTTTCAATATCAAATTGTTACCAAATGACTACTGTGAGAGGTTTACAACTCTCAGTATCATGTCTAGATGAATGATGATATGGACACACTTGTGTATCATTAAACCAAGATGGATTCAGTCCAAGAGGGTTATAGGCTTAATGGGAGGAAGGATTATTTTAGAGGATTGCAACAATTAGGATAGGAAAAAGATTTGATATCCTACGAGTGGGCTAGCAATTGTTGTAATGGGGGTAGACACCTTCTTTGGTTTAAGAGTCATGGGGGTGATTTTGTGTGGCAAATTTTTAGGTGGTGATGGATCCACATGTTTTTATGACACTTTCTTGGTGGTAGGTATCATGGTGTTAGATGTGAAAGGCCTACTAGGTGGAAAAGGCAGTAGTGGAGGTAACTTAGCCTTTGGTTTCACTTGGATCAATGATACCCCAACTAATGTAGAGGGATGTGGTCCCAAAATTAATGGCAAAGTTAAGGGTAGAAGAGGGAAGGATCGATGAGATCTATGAATATTAACATTCTTCCTTAGTTTAGGCCATATAACTCTAACTTGTGGTTATAGAGTCAGATCTAATTTCACCTATGGATGAATTAGATTAGAGACCAGGCAAACACCTAAAGACCTGATCTACTTTAATGTGGTAGATGTCTATAAGGGTGAGGGATTTGAT
>JARHVA010000272.1:3277500-3375000 GCA_037957365.1 Torreya grandis
TTATCTAATGAGAGTGAGAGAAGCAATTTTCAGCTTAACAATGAAGGTGATGGCCCTGATGTCAATGAATTTATCTTCATGGCCGAGCAAGAAAGATATTCAAATCAAGAAGAATCCATATGAATTGGAGGTGTTATTGATGATTCAGATGAATAAAGAGATGAGGTGGAATTTGAAGCTAAGTTGATGAATACTCTAGAAGAAATAAATATAATTAATAATAAAAATAGGGTAATGAGATCTCTTGTCAAAGACTATGACGAGAAAATTAACTTGTTTGAAGCTATGCTAAGAAACAACTCTAAGGAATAAGAGGAAATAGTCAAATAAGTGGAGAATCAATTTGAGATTATGACTGCAAGCCTAAAGGCTAAAGAAGAATAATGTGCAAGGTATGTAACTATTTTAGATTCCTTGAGAGATGATTTGAATCAAGCATCAAGTAAGATGAAGTATTTTTTAAAGTTTTAAAAGAGTACCAATAATCTAGATAACACCCTGAGTAGTCAAAAAACTACTAATGACCAAACATGTCTTCATTTCAATAGAAACCAAAATAATAACACTACTGTGATCAAGAATTCCAATGACTAATAAAAGAATGAGTGTGATGGTAGAATGGAGGATAATACTAGTAGGTAGTCTAATACTATAAGGTATGCTAACCCTTTCAATGGTTATTTTTATTAATGTAGCCAATTTGGTCATAGAGCAAGGCATTATAGAAGGCCCTTCAAGAATGAATGTGCATGAAAATATGAAGAGAGTCATAAATCAAGAGATATGGTTCATGGTGTTTTTCCTTTAATAAAAATAGTATGTTTCAACTGTCAAAATATCAATCATATTACAACATTATATAAGCATATATTCTCAAGTCAAAACAAGAAATATAAGGCCCTTAGATTATAAGAAAGAAGATAAGATAGTTAATGGAAACCCAAGATAGCTAAGGTTGATGACCAATCTACAGGTTTAAGTGGACTATTTTCCATGATAAAGCATAGTCTAGATACAAAGGAGTGTCAAGAGTTCTCTCTATTAGCTTAGATTATGGATGAAAAAATTCAAGTCAAATAGATCATGTCATGATGATGTTTAAATTTTTTTTGTAGAATTAAAGCCTATAGTAATCATGAAGAAAGTTCAGTCTAGTAAGGACTTGGAGATTTAAGAATCTCCCCAATTTATGCTATTTTATGTGCCTTAAGAGAAGAGGTTACTCCATTAGGATTCATGGAGGCACCAAGTCAGCAAGTAAAATCATGAAGGATGCTTGGTGTAGGGGGATCTCTATATTTCTTATTGACATTCAAATCTAAGGTTTAGTCAAGAGTTTGTTGTAGGTGTGATCATAAGAGATTTGTCACAAAGATTTTTTATGATGACTTGATCAAACCAAGTCATAGTCTTGACAATGTATATATCTCAGAGATAATGGGATCCAATCATGCTCTAAGATTAGGTGTGTTGTTTTAGGTTTAAGGATTAAATAGTTTCCAATAAGATGACCCTTTATCATTAATGTCAAAGGGGGAGAAAGTTCCAATTTGGGAGAAAGGTCAGTTTGAAGAAGATATATCTTGGGGAGTTTTTAATGATTGGATTTTTTTAAATGATTCTCCATCAATGAAAAAGGGGGAGATTGTTGAGGTATGTTCTTATTTTTTGTATTAATGTCAAAGTCAAGATGGGTGTCAAGGTCAAGAGTTGAGACCATGATTGGTGGAGTGGTATAAAAGTCTTATGATATGATAAGATAAAATTTTAAGGTAATCTTTTGTTTGTATTGAGATCAAAGTCAAGATCATGATGCAAGATAAGATACTATCTAGTGTTAGGTGTCTTGAGAAGCCTTGTCTTGTCCTGTGAGAAGGTGTATGCATAGAGCATAGTGAAGCTTGGTGATTTGTGTCAGTATAGGCATTATAGAATTTATAAAGCTATGTAAACTTGAGAAAGAAGTAAAGAAGTATCCAAATAAGTTCTGAGGTCAGTTTTGAGGCTTAGTCCATTCATGAAGATACTTAGTGTGAAGAGTTATGCCTAGTAGCATGTTGAGGTGAACAATATAAGACTTGTTGATGCAAGGGCATCACTCTTAAGGAGATTTTTTTGCAAATTTTGGTTTGTTTTGCATTGTATCAGATTTATTATTGCTTTGGATGTCCTTATAATTCCTCAATAATGTTTATTTTTCATTTTGATAGCTTATGAGTGTATTTAGTTAGTTTAAATTTTCAAATTTGGATTTCTTGCCAAAGCTTATAGTTCAAAAATTTGAATTTTTAAGTGTTTTTATAAGTTTTACAGAGCATTGTTAGGTTGAAATAAGTTTTTTAACATTGTTGAATTGATATTTAATTCCTTTTATATCCTTGATAAGGGTCAAAGTGACAATAATTAGGAAAACAACCTTAATGCTTGGTCACCTTACAAAAAATGTCTTATGACTATTGGTTAACCCCTCCAAGGTGGTTACCAAATAGTTGCCAACATAAAAAAGAGGATATTTTTGAATGGTAAGATTTATTTACATGTTTTTGATATTGAATACTTCAAATAAAAAAAAGGAAAAAAAACCTTGTTCAGGAAAAATTGTAATACATACTCTATTCTTGTGTGTTCCTATTCAAATTATAGACTATGTTACTAGAGTTGGCAATCAAAAGATTTTTGATAGTTGTGTTGGATGTTCTTGAATGTTTATAGTTTGTAACTAGATATATTTATTTATAGGAATAATAATATAACATCCAATATTGATACATTTTTATGACACAGACATTGTTCAGGCATGTTTGAGATGGTTAGCAAACCGTTTGTATTTAAAAAGCTTCATGACTAATAATTAATGAAAATTGATCACTAAATCCTCCAATTTTGAAATATTCTTTATGTATTTTTGAGTTCCTTATTTTTGAGAACTATTCATCTATTTGTTCATGATATAACGACATGTTATAAATCCCTATTTTAGAAATATATTATTGAAGGTAGTTTGGATCATATTCTATGAATGAAAGAATTTTGCCTCAATGGGTTTTATGGTTTTAATTCATCTATAGTTTCTTGAAATTTATTTAATAGTATAAATAGGAAATAATCAATTTGTTTTCTAATACTTTCAACTGATTGGGAAACCCCTATATACAATGATAGGTTTTGCATGACTATGTGATGACAAATATACGTGAAGGAGGGACTTAGAATCCAATGAAAAAGTTTTTGAAAATTAAGGTAATCTTGTTGAGAATGTTTAATATCTTATGACTCTTTGTATTTGTGCATTTTGGTGTAATGTTACCTTTCATATAGAACATACTTATAGTTTATTCCCGTTTGCACATAGTCAAGGTGATTTAGATCTGGTTCTCTTAAAAATAAGGTTTATCAATGTTAAATAAATATTGGGATAGTTATCCCATGTTGAAATAGACCTATTATACTTGGTTTAAGCCTTTGAAACTAAACACAATGTTCCTAGTTGAATATTGTATGCTCTCAGGCTGTTTTAGTCTCTCAAAACCCCTAATGTAAGGTTTGTGCAATATAAAATGTTCCAACCATCCAAAATTCCTAATTTTTTATAGTATATAAATAATTGGTATGCTTTAAGTGAATCCAAAAAAATTATGTTCATATAGACTTTCTTGTATGACATTTTTCTAACTGACATGTTTCTAGGCTTGAGGAGGCCTAATTTAGGGAGATTGATGCTTTGAAATTAGGTCAAATGGTGGAATTTTGTATTTAAATTTGGACCATAGGTATTTTCCAATAGAGGATACTAAAAATATAATTTTTTTTGTCAAAACTCACTATACATTTCCATACCATTCAAAAAATATTCAAAACATGGTTATAAGAAGGGTCAAGTGCATTGTGTGATTGGTAAAGAGTTGCAAATTATAACTTGTTGAAGGGTACCTCTGCATCATTTTCGTATCAAATATAAATTTTGATACCTAAGAACAAGTGGTATAGATAATATTCTTATGGAAATAGAATAACTAATACTTGTTTGAAAAATTTCCTACACAAGGTTTACGAATGCCACCTATGAGAAATAGAAGAGGTGTAGTAAGGAACCAAGGGAACCAAGATGTTGTGTTGGTAGAGCTAAGAGACATGATAATTAACTTTGATTAAAGTATAATTTATATAGAAATATATCAAAGAAGAGGATTCCTAATAGGGGACTTGAGTGATAGGGTAGATGAGCCACAAGACCAATAAGAGGTAGAGGGAGAAGAGATAGTTGAAGGACCTAAAGATCAAGGTGTAGAGAAACTCATGAAGGTGATTATGAGTTAGGGGTCAAAACCAAAGGTATAGTTACCCACCCATGTAATTGGTCTTGATAGATATGAATTCATGGATTGGGTGAATTAGCTAGATAAATACTTTGAGTATGAAGAAGTACCTGATGACAAGAAGGTCATGTTTTCAAGAACCAAGCTAAAAAGAGATGATTCATTATGGTGGGACTTCACAAAAGATGAGAGAAGAAATAAGGGTAAGAATAAGTTCACTTCTTAGGATAGAATGTTTTCCACTCTCAAAGCCAAGTTCTTACCAAGTTATTATGAGACAAACTTGTTTAGACAATTATAGAATTTGAATTAAAAGGAAATGAGTGTGAAGGCATACATAGAAGAGTTCTATAATCTAACCATCAGGTTTATTCATGTAAATGGGGATAAAGAGAAAGTGGTAATGTAATTTAATGTTTTAAGTTACAATCTCCAAGATGGGTTAACAGTTGTGAACCTAAGAACACTAGAGGAGTGCTATCAATGTGCACTCAAGGCTAAAGATAAGTTGAATAGATGGCATTATATAAAAAAATAGAGGAAGGGGAAAAAAATTTAGAGGTAGAAGACAAAAAGGGGAAGAAATTCCTAATAAAGAAACCTTCAAAGTGAATCAAGCAATACACAAGTGAAATCCACTCAACTAAGAGGTAGATTTAGAGGTAGGAAACCTTATAATAGAGGTGGATATTCATCAAGGGATAGGGGATCTAGTGGATTTGTAGGTAAATGTTTTAAGTGTAATAAGTATGCTAGCCACAAGCATTGGGAGTGTCTAGAGGATTAGCCAACAAGAAACCCAAGGAATTAATGAATAAATAAAATTATATGAGGAGATGAAGAGAGTGTTTTCCCTCCATCACAAATGGTAGAGCCTAAAGTGGGAGAGTCATTGCTCATGAGGAGGGTGCTGATCAAGCCACCCAAGGAGAAGGAGCCACCACAAAGGAAAAATCTCTTTAGGACATCATGAAAATGCCAAGTGTTTTAAGATGGTCATTTATTTAGGAAGTATAAACAATCTTGTTTCAGTAGAGATGGTTAATAAGCTTTTGATAGATAAATTACCTTGACCCACTTTATATAAGGTGTCATGGTTGAAGAAGGGACAACAAGTCTTGGTTAGTGAGTAGAGTTGGGTAGAGTTTCAAATTGGAACATATAAGGATAGAGTGATTTGTGATGTTATCCCCATGGATGTGTGCCATGTGCTTTTGGGATGGACTTGGTAATATGATTGGCAAACTACTCATGATGAAATAAATAATATCTACACTTTGACCAAGGATGGAGTTAGTTACACTTTGCTTCCCTTAAAGGATGAAGAGAATGATCAATAGGTTGGTTCGCATGTGATGATGGTAAGTGGAAAAGATTTATTGAATTCCATGCATGAAGAAGAGATAGGATTTGATTTGGTCATTAAGCCTAGGACTATTATGATAACCATTAAAATAAATGAGCTGCCCCTAGAGATTCAAGAAATGTTGGAAAGGTATGTTGATATAGTTATTGATGAGTTTCCCAACACATTTCCACAAATGAGGAGTATAACACACCATATAGATTTTGCACCTAGAGCTATTCTACTAAACAAGGCTGCATATAAAATTAACCCACAAGAGAATGTTGAGATCAAAAGGCAAGTATAGGAGTTGCTTGACAAAGGGATGATCAAAGAGAGCTTGAGCCCATGTGCAATACCCACAATGTTGGTGCCAAGAAAGGAAGTTGAGTGGAGAATGCGTATTTATTCTAGGGCCATCAAAATCACTATAAGGTATAGGTTTCTACTTCCTATAATAGAGGATTTGATGGATTTCTTGGGTGGATCAAGCTATTTTTCTAAGATAGACCTCAAGAGTGGATACTACCAGATAAAGATTATACAAGGTGATGAGTGGAAAACTACTTTCAAAATGAATGAAGGTTTGTATTAATGGCTGGTCATGCCATTTGGTTTGACTAATGCACCTAGGGATTTCATGAGATTAATGAATGAGGTTTTGAAATATTTCATAGGCAAATTTTTAGTAGTTTATCTAGATGATATACTAATTTACGTCCAAATCAAAGAAGATCATCCTCATCATGTGGAGTTGGTGATAACAAGGCTGAAATAAGAGAGGTTATTGATCAACCTAAAGAAGTGTGACTTCATGAAAAAGGATCTGCTATACATTGGTTTTGAAATTTCATAAAGCATGTTGAAAATGGACAAGAACAAGGTGAAGGAAATCATGGATTGGCCAACATCTAGGACAGAAGGAGTGGTAAGAAGTTTTCATGGTTTGGAAATTTTATATAGGAAGTTTATAATAAACTTTAGTGGAATATGTGTTCCCATTATTAACGCTATCAAGGGAGATAAGAAAAACTTTGTTTGGAATGAGCAAGCAGAAAAAAGTTTTCAATACTAGCATTTTCAGACTTCAAGTACAAGCAAGAAAAAAACAATAAAGTGGCAGATGAATTGAGTAGGAGGGTATTATTGGTGCATGAAATTTATTTAGAGAGTGTTGGAATTGATGCACTCAAGGATTTGTATGAGGTGATGATGACTTAAAGGAAGCATACCATGCATGCAAGCACCAAAATAAACTCAACAAAGAGCCATGGTTAAATTTTTTACTTTAAGATGGATTGTTGTTCAAGGTATTATATTTTTGTGTATCAAAGATTTAAATAATAGTAAATTTGATCTAAGAGAATCATAGTGGAAGTATGGTAGGCCATTTTGGGCTTGAAAAGACATTGAAATTGCTCACTAGGCACTACTATTGGCCTATAATGCAAGTAGAAGTGAGAAGGTATGTGGAAAGATGTAAAATTTTCCAATTATACAATGGTAAGAGTACTAATATAAGTTTTTATGAGCCCCTACTAGTCCCACATAGGCCTTGGGAATCCATCAATATGGATTTTATGATGGGATTGCCTAGAACACAAAGGGGTTTTGATTCCATTTTTGTAGTTGTTGATAGATTCTCTAAAATGGCACATTTTATACCATGTAAAAATACCAATGATGTAACACATGTGGATAATTTGTTCTTTGAGGAGGTTTTGAGGCTTCATGGATTGCCCATGAACATTATTTTTGATAGGGACACCAAGTTTGTTGGTCACTTCTAGAGGACATTGTGGAAGAATCTAGGCACTAATTTGAGTTTCAATTTAGCTTACCATCCTCAAAAAAATAGGAAAACTAAGGTGGTAAATATAATCCCAGGGAACTTATTGAGGTGTTTGTCTAATGACCATCCCAAGTAATGGGATCTTGTGTTGTCTCAAGAAAAATTTACTTACAATGATTTTACCAACAAGAGAATTGGTATGAGCCCATTCTAAGTAGTCTATGGCATGCAGCCAAGAATTTTATTTGAGGATAGAGATATTAGAAATATGGATAAGAGAAGTGTTGAAGGTGAGGATTTTACAATGGCAATGAAAGAGGTACATGAGTAGGTGAGAACGAATTTAGAGTCTAGTATAGACAAGAACAAGAAGTAGATTTGAGTAGGAGAGAAGTTAATTTATAGGTTGGGGACTTATTACTACATCATATAAGGAAGTAAAGGTTCCCAAAGGGTGAATACAACAAGCTGAAGATGAATAAGATAGGTCCTTGCAAGATTCTTAGTAAGTTTTCCAATAATGCATATGAATTGAAGTTACCTAGGGGAGTTGGAATTTCACCTATTTTCAATGTTTCATATTTGTTTCCTTATAGAAAAGGAGATGAATAAGGAAACATAGTCTATGGATTAGTTATAGTAGGCCCAGATTGGGCACAACAATTTTCTAAGGCCAAGATAGAGGAACTAGTAGGCATATTAGACAAAAAGGTGACTAAAAGAATGAAAGATAAGCAATATTTAAAGTATTTTGTAAAGTGGAAGAACCATCTAGTGGAAGATTCTATGTGGATGACTGAGCATTACATACTAAAGTGAGGGAGTACTCTAGAAGCACTCATGGGTAGTGTAAACACCTAAAACTAGCCATCAATAACTTCCAACTAGGCTTTTGACTAATTTCCACCAAAATGTACAATTTAGACTAAAAACACTAAAACACATTAAAATATTTGAAATTTATATATAAAAATATTGATTTTGGCTAGGGTATCATTAAATGGGGCAATGAATTTTATGAGCCAGCTGACTTTGATCAAATCATTTCAAGTCAAAATGCTAATTTTGTACTTGAGTGCCCTAGATTGTTCTTTTTTGTCAATTCTCTTGCATGAGACATATGCCTTTGTTATTTGGTGTTAAAAACATCCTAAATAGGATAATGGATCCAATACATAAAACATCAATTTCCAATTCCAATCTATTCAATCTTTGATTCAATAATAGGACATTCTAACCAATTTGATTAATTTGTACACCAAAGAGCTAAGGTTTGCACCAAAATGACTAATCATGCTTAAAGCTAATTAATTAAAATAATGAGCCTAATTAAGAATTCCATGGAACATTTTGAATAAATATTTATTGGAAATATATTTTCATTAAATACATCATCAAATGACATCATCTTATGGGGTGGCATTCATAAGCCATAAATGCAAAAAATATCAAGATTTATGCATCCCATGCCTCATTAAGACCCTCCATGCCTATCCATTGCCCCTCTATCCAAAATATTGATGATAATATTTATGAATTTTAAATTAAATAATTTATTTAATCCTTAGCCACACATCTTCATCTTGAGATGGATGGTTCAAGTTTATTCTAATCATTTTTGAAAATCTATAAATAGGAGAACCATGAACATGAATTTTAAGCTCTTTTATGCCAAAATTATAATTCATAAATGAATTAAAAATAATTACATTTTAATCTTATAATTTCCAAATATTGATCCAAGCTAAGCCAAAGCCAAACATAGTGCCAAGGAGAGATGGAGGTAGCCACATTTCATTGATGCAGACTTCATGAGCACAAATCGAGTTAGCCACTTCAAAAATCTATTTGGAGTATCTAAGGAAGGTAAAATAAGGTTTATGTTGAATTTTAGTTGTGATTTCCATTATATTCTTGTCAACTAAGCTCCCCTTTTATGATAGGCTTAAGGTGTTCGCATTAGTGTGTTTTGTTTAGATTTATTTTATTCACTAACACAATACTAATTTCCTCTTATTGAAATCCTATGTTCACATAATGGCATGCCTGATGGGACCCTAGCCCCATAAATTTTATCACAAAGTCATTTTCAAGTAATCTACTAACCAATTTTATGCATAGTCTTGGAGTGAAGGGGTCAAAAGAGTGAAATTTTAAGTTAAATTTCCATTTTTTTATAATTGTGTTTTTGTTCTTGGTAACATTGGGTTTGATCTCTATTTCAATATCACTATTTTCATAGTAGTGATTTTATATCAAAATCATTATTTTCTAAAAAGTGATTTCATATCCCTGGGCAGTAATATAATTTGCCAAAATAGTGATTTTGTTCACTTGTACAATGATTTTGCCTAAATAATGATTTTGTCTCCAAAGAATGATATTGTTACCTTGTGTAGTGATTTCATATTTGACAACAATTATTTTTTCAACATAATAATAATTTCATTGATTTTGGTAGTGAATTTATATGATCAATGATATTGTTTATTAGGTAACGATATCATTGATTTGGCCAATAATTTCATTTAAAACAATGATTTTATTTAGTAGTGATTTTGTAGGAAAATAGTGATATTATGTTTTATATCAAGTTAATCCATAGCAATGATATTGTATTCTAAAATTTCAATTGTATAAGAAAATAATGATATTAATTATGTATCAGTGGGATTGCAATAGAGAGTTAAAAATTTTAATGTTGTTTGCTCAAACTCTTAAGTGATTCAAAGCAGGCCCTTATAATTGTGTTTTTGTAGGTTAAAGGAGTAGAGTAGAAGTTTTTTTGATTGAATTTAACCAAAAACACTTTAAAAGTTTATGCTTAATTAAAAACTAAGGTGCTTAAGTGAATGTTTTGACCAATTATGCATTTAAAGTCACAACTTAAGACCAAGGGGTCAAAAGAACACCACTTAATCTTTCATTTGGTACTTAAAATTGAACTCACTTGTCAAATTTTGTCTTCAATAGTTGTTTAAACTTAGATTTTGATTGGAAAAAGAGGGATGTTACATGTATTCTCTTTCATCCATACCATTTAGGGAATTTTTTGAATCAAAAGTTTCATCCTTATTTTAAACATACCTATTCCAAGGTATAGAAATAATGTCATTTAAAGCACTCCCCCAAAACTTTTTAGTATTGGGTGATCTTGAGGTGATCATAAAGTCTTTTTATTATGTCTTTTATTTTATGTAAACTTGGCTTGTGAGGGGGACTTCATTACCTCCCACAAGTTCTATAGAGAAGCTTTGACTTTGGGTTTCATCTCTTGACATTGACTTCAACCACTCTTACTAGGATTGGGGGTTTGAGTGGTTAAACCACATTCTAGTGTTGGAGTTACATGTGATATGTATTTACACTTTGGACATCACACTACACTGAGCAAGATATGGATGTAGTGGTTGAAAAAAGGGCAAGACCTTTTTGTAACAAACCAAGTGCTATGGACACCCAATTTAAGTGTGTTTCTTTTGCAATGTGATGTGAAAGTAATTGGATAATTGATCCATCTAGAATATTTGAAAACTAATTAGTTTTAATGAAATCTACATTAACATACCCTTATTAGGATTTGGATGATTATACTTAGTGTATTTTGGTAATTTTTGATTGGTATATTTTGAGACTAAAACTTGATTGTTTTTTTATAACCATGTCAAAAAAAAATTGTCTATACATCACTCTTTTATCTAAAGAGGCATTATGTTGGTTGTTTTACACCACACTTATGCCTTGAAATTTTTTCTAAACTTGTTTTTGTGTGTGTCACTTGAGTTGAGGTGGGTACCATTATGCTCATCAATTTTAAACCTTTGAGTCTTTGAAACATAAAATTGATCACATCATTTGAGTATGTTTACACCATTAGGTTGCTCAATTTGTTTCAAGACTTATTTACCATTGTATCAAAGATTATTTGTTTCAAACCATGTCAGGTATACCATTTGGACCTTTTTATGCATTGTCATGCTATCTAATCTTGTATATCATGTTTAGTTAAAACCTAGTTTTTAATTAACCTTTAAAAATTTAGATTCAAACATTGATTTTTGTTAAGGCCTCAATTCATGGGGCTGACACACATATCTTTATCTTTTAGGTTGCATAAATTCAGTGAATTAACTACCCAAATTTTAAAACTATTGATGGTTTATTTGTTTAATGCCTATCCTCATCATTGTTTATGCCTTTATTTAGGAGAGCAAAACATTTATTAAAGATCCTTTTGACTTATGGCTTATGCCAACTAATCATGTTTATGTTTGATTCCATGTGCTCGGTCTATGTCAAAGTTGTTAGATTAAATCAAATCACATCATCCTTTGTTTCAAACTTATATTTTGATGTCATTTGGCCAAAAGTCATAGCACAACCTATTTGAGCATAGATTTTGAGTTTGTGTTTGGAAAAAAACTAGTGGCTCTTTTCCCTTTCTTAGTTTAAACTTTGTTTGGAACATTTTGACCTAGACCTTTGACATACCAGTTTTTATTTGGATGCTTGACCTTTTATGCATATGAAATTTGATGTTAGACATTTGAGGTTAATTTTTTTTTATGTTGAATCTTAGAAAAAACCATTTTGGAGATACAAATCCATGATCAAATCATTGTTTGGAGATATAGTTCCACCTTCAACCAAGTTAGACCAAGTTTGAATCATTTGTCCTTTGAACATAGTTTTTTAGAGTTTGTAAAACTCTAAGCCTTTTTGTTTTAGAGATTTCATCATTTATACGTATATGTCTAGCTTCACTTATGGTTGAGTCATGCATAATCTAACTTAAGATAGAATGGCTACACAAAATCCCACTAGGAACCCCTACAGAGAAATATTTTATAAGGAGTTTTATTATTCTCCCTACAATATTCCATATGGGGAACATAGTCAAAATACACAAAATCCAAATCAAATTAACAATTGGGATGATATGGTTTATGAGGAGGGATTTGAAGACTCAACTAATAATAATTCCATTTGGGATACAAAACCATACCCTCATAATAATTGGTACATAGAACATATTCAAGAACCAACTTATGATCCAACTCAAGATTGGGATGATATGGTTTATGAGGAGAACTTAGATGAATTGGCTTGTGTGATCAATCAAGCTCTACAATGCCCCATTACCATTCTGAGACCTTATCCTTTAGCTTATGCAAGCAATCAAGCTCCACACCACCTTGTCATTGCCATTTCAGGACTTCATCCTTTGGCTCATGTGATAAATCATGCTCCTTGATACCCTACCATTATCCAACCATAGGCCATTCCTCATCCAATACTAATCCAATCACAACCTTGACCAAACCAATCATTCAAAGACCAAGTTGTGTTCTAAAATGGTATTTTCTAACTCACTAGAAACCAAGGCCAAGTAAACCAACCAATCTAAGATGTTTTTGTTGAACCAACCATTTATGATAAGTCAACCTATGAAGAATCACCTTTCAATCCTATACCAGTTGTCATGGAGTCTCACTTTGATGAGCCAACCCTTACTAAGTCACTTCTTAATGATTATAACCACCTTTGGTAAAATCATTACCTTAACCATATGCCTATTTTTCAAGAGCCTCCTATTGTCAAGTTAGTCTTTAAGGAGTTATCTCTTGACCTTTTTCCCATTATGGAAGAGTCCCACTCTAACAAACTAATTTTTTTGGATCCCACCATGCCATCATAGGCTGTTACTTGTCCAATAAAAAACATTAAACAAGACATAATTATAACAGATTACCCATCATATGAAGAATTAGATTCAGATTCATGTTCTATTCTTGAACCAACATCAGATTTATCATTAGAATTAGAATAAAAATTAGTCTCAATATTGGATTTAGAGTCCTTTAGGTTAGAATCAAATTTAAAAATAGAATATATTCATGATTATTACAATATTGGTTATGAATGACTCTTAGATTAGTTTGAATACATGTATGATCCTTCTATAGTTTTTAAGGATGATTACTTTAGCATCACCATAATATATCCTTGTATCTTTTATGAAGATTGTGAAGCTAGCCACCATTCCATTACCATCAACCAACATAATAATATTATTGACATTCCATCTCTCATAAGTGTCAATTGGAATCAATAAAATCACACTTTGTTAAACTACATCCATGGTGACATAGCAGTTGAAAAAGAAAAAAGGAGGCCAAGACCACATTCATGTAGCATAAGAACACTCTCCTAGTGAAACCTTTTCAGAGGCACTAGGAGATAAGCAAAGTTCAATCTCATCAACTTTTAATGAAACTTTTTTGGAAGCACTAGAAGAAAATCAAAGTCAAAATCTAATATTCATTAGTGAAAACTTATCAAAGGTGATATGGGACAATAAAAAAAACATCATTGGTGAAAGCCTCATTGAGGTGTCAATATCTAAGCATAAAAATCCTTCACTGCTTGATGAATACAAAATCAAAGATCAAATCAAAATAGCTTCCTATTTATAGCCTAATTAGATAGTATCTACTCTTAGGTCTAAACAAAAAAATAATTTGGTGGTCTTATAGAGAGAATATTTAGAGGTATTCAACCCCACCACATAAAAAAGTATGCCAAATATGGAATCAACAACATTATATGTGATTGAACATCCTGATCTTCATTTGTTTCCCCTCCATCATTCATTCCATTATCATCTACCATTCCATTTCAAAAATAAATATATCATCCAAATTTTATCCCTATTTACCATTCATGACCATACTTTCCTTTGTAGAGGCTACAAAGATACCTTGTCTTGATGCTTGAAATAATTAGAATCAATGACCAATGAAGATCACAAAATCATTCTTGACAATTAAATTTGTAGGCAGTTCTTGACAAAACAACTATTTAGATGAGTTGTGGGCTAGTAATTAACATGATTGTATACTATATTTGTATAATTTGTTGATTAAGATGTGTATTTACATTTCATCAAGAATAATAGAATCATATGCCATTTACCATAACTAGGAAAAACACATCAAAAACTAATAATCACCTAAGCCAAAGACATGTACCATACCATTTCATTTGCCATATCCATTTTACATTATTTTATACCCTACAATTTACCTTACCTTACCACTTGGGAACAACCCTCTTACTATTTTATCCAAGCCCAAAATTATCCTAAGTAAGACCACACCATTTTACTGTACCATTCTTATCTAGACCAAAGACTATTTTAGTCATCCTACCTGATCTTGTTGTGATCTTAGATCCTTTGGTCCTTCCCACACATTTTTTGGGAAGATTTCAATCAAGTTTAAACTCTTATCAAATCTATGTTTCAATTATAATCTATGAAATTAGTGTGATAGTTGATCTAGCAAGTTATCTTTCATTTTTCATCCTATATCAAGTTTATTTATGTGACCCTAATTATAACTGCCTATGGGCAAATTAGTGTTCACCAGTCTTTCTATTAATTATAACCACCTATGGGAAAATTACTATCATTGATCTAATCCATTGTATCCTAGTTATAACCACCTATGGGCAAACTATGGGAATCACTTTTTTATCATGCATTGCCACATCACTTTACCATTGTTGTTTTCATTTAACTAGCCATTTTCTAAATTTGAGAACTTGTTGGGACCTAGTTGGTTTTTCATCACCTTTTTTATGGATGGAATTACTATGACTTGAGGTCATTTCAGGACTATGTAGGTCATTCTAAATTCATGTTAAGGTTACCTCAGTTTCCCTAAGCCACACCCTCACCATTTTTCAAGCAATATAAGCCACACTCTCACCATTTTGTGAGAAACTTAAGCCATGTTCTCACCATTTTGTGAGTAACCTAAGCTGTGATATTACCATTTTGTGAGATTGAACCATTTTAGTATCTTTTCATTCTTGAATTAGTTGAGATACCCCAAAATTCTAAAAACATTTGTAAAACTATTTATAAAAGACCAAAAACATTGACCACTTCTTTGCCTTAAGGATTTTGGGAACCCTTATTAAGTCACAAGAAAATCACTTGTTCCTTAGTTTCCCCATCCTTTTTGTCCTTTTATCCCATACACTTGTCATTTTTCAAGACCATTCCTATTCTTATATTACATTCATTATGTTGTTTTCATCAGTTACCATTTTCTTCCCATTTCTTGGGAGAACTAAATTTGGCCTAAAGATTTTGAGAGATATTATATCCATTGAACTATGTAGGCAATGCCCACTTACCTAGTGCATATGGAGATAGATATACCACCCCTTTCCTTTTATTTTATTCCCCTTTTCTAATAGTTTGTTATGTTATCACCTATTTTCTAGGGGCAATGTTCATGAGGCTTAAATTCAAATTATTTATTTCTTTGTTATTTTGTTTGTGTACATGTTTATTTTCTTTTAGTACTATTTCATTTATTTAGTTTATGTGCATTTATTGGGTGATTCCTTTCCCACACTTGAATCCATCTATATTCATACATCTACATTGGCATCATCGTTTCTATCATTAGTGCATTATTTTCTATTGAGTATTGGATTATGGAGTTCATTATTGATGCATATTTTGAATAAGTACTTATGATGCTATACCATGATGCCTATCGACATGTGCTACAAAAACTTTAGCTTTAAAAAGACTCTTTAGCAATGACAACATTAACATCACTTTAGCACCAACATCCTGATTCAATCCCAATCATATCCTACATAGCATAATTAAATAATGAAATAATTTCAACCTTTATTTATTTCATATGAGCATCTCCCTATTATTAGGGTTTCCTTATTCATATTTATCCTCTGTATCAAATTATTATCATCATTAGTCAAATCAGTCATGTTTACCATAATCAGAGTCTAATGATATAACTACCTATAGGCAAATCATTACACATTATCCCACCTATATTTCTCAGTGATTATAACCATCTTTGGGAGAATCATTGTGTTTTCACCACTTTACTTTTTCTACCCATATAGGGGCATGTCTCTATCTTGTTTGTCTATCCTAACTAGGACAACTCCATCTTCTTAATGATTATATCTACCTTTGGGCAAATCATTATGTTTTTATACCACATTGCTACTATTAGGGTATAATGCTTATAACCACCTTTGGGAAAACCATTGTACACCATTCCACTTACATTCTCAGTGATTTTGACTAATTTTTCAATATCATTATGTTTTCACCCCATCATCTTCCTTTCTTTATTCTCCTCGTTTTGCTTCTTTTTTTTCAAGGGACCATTTGTCAACGTACTTGTGATAATCATTCCCTAAGGGGGCATCATATAGTTAGTTTATCATCATTGTATTTGTATGCATACAAGACATTTTAATTATTTGAAAAGATGTTACTATGCTTATAGATTACAATGCCTTCCCAAATAGGGGCAAACTATAGACACCTAAAATTGGCCATCAATAACCTACAACCAAGATCTTGACCAATTTCCACCAAAGTGCACAATTTGGCCTAAAAACACTAAAATGAATTAAAAGATTTGAAATTTATATATTCAAATGTTAATTTTGGCTAGGGTATCATTAAATGAGGTAATGTATTTTATGGGCCAACTAACTTTAGTCAAATCATTTCAAGTCAAAATGCCAATTTTACACATGGGTGCCCTGGATTACTCTTTTCTATCAAATATCTTGCATAAGACATGTGCATTTTATATTTGGTGTTGAAACCATTCTAAATGGGATAATAGATCTAATACATCTAACATCAACTTCCAATTCCAATCTAGTTAAACTTTAAGCGAATAACATGACATTTTGACCAATTTAATTAATTTATGCACCAAAGAGCTAAGGTTTGCACCCAAATGACTAATCATGATTAAAGTTAATTAATCTAAATCATGAGCCTGATTAAGAATTGCATGGAAATTTTTGAATAAATCTTTATTGTAAATTTACTATCATTAACTGCATCATCAAATGACATCATCCTATGGGGCAACATCTATAAGCCATAAATGCATAAAATATTAAGATTTATGCCTCCTATGCCTTATTAAGACCATCTATGCTTATTCATTTCCCCTCTATCCCAAATATTGATGATCCTATTTATGAATTTTAACTTACATAATTGAATTAATCCTTAGCCACACATCTTCATCTTGAGATGGATGATTTAGGTTGTATAGAGTAAAATTTCACTCTACGTTTCATTCTATTTTTCAGTCGCACGCTACAAAATTTTGTCCTAACATTCATTGGTCTGAGATGGTGAAGTCATGATAAAGAGCACGAGCTCTATTTTCCTTTTGATTCATTTTTGTCTAAGTGTTGAAATCAAGTGAAAGTCGACAAGTGTCATCATTCGAGGCACCTTTCATACTTTCTATGAGTTAGCCAGAATGTGCCACATATCTCATAGCAACTCAGAAAAATGTGCCAAGTGTCAGCATCCATAGTTACATATCAACACCCACATCTTATCTCTTTTTAGTGAAAGGTTTCAAAAAGCTAAGTATCGAGATCAAGCAGAAGGTGCCAAGTGGCAATATCAGAAGGTCTTAGTGTTGCTTTTTTAAAAGTGACAGAAGGTGCCATGCATCCTAGCTGAAGAGAGTAGAAATCACCATGTGTCGACATCCAAAATATGTTTGGTTCAAAGCCTTGGTTCAATATTTTTCATTCAATGCCTTGGTTCATGTGTAAACAATGCACAGTGTTGAACCATTGAACCATTTTTGGTTCAATCGATCGGTTCAACGGCTTAGTATAATTATGTAGTTCAAAGGAGTGTCCCAAAAAACTAAAGGATCAAGTTCCCTTTTGGAAGGTAGTAAGGCACAACCAAACCATTCAAGTGGAGGCTGCCAAGTGTCATCTATCGATCCCTTTCTAATCCATTCCAAGAAGCAGTAGAAGATGCCACATATCTTCCCAAAAGCAACAGAAGCCACCATGTGTCACCATCTGAAAGATCTTCTTCATGTTTCATTGCTAAATAAAGAATGTGGTGGGTATTGGGTTTTATTTCTAAAAGTCTATGGAAGATGCCAAGTTTCACCATCTATAGGAGCTTAACATATGTCCCAAACATTTCCATAGTATAGCTAAAGAGCATCAGAGATTGCCATGTGTCCTAAGTTGAAGCAAGCGGAGATTGCCACCTGTCCCTATGCCCCTTTTCAAAGTTGCTCAGGTAAGAGATGTAGTGAGTCTTATTTATGTTAAGCTATTGAAGTTTTGAGAAAGTGGATTGCAACAAGTGTCAAAGGTGGAACACTCCTAAACAAAGATAAAAAGAGTATAAGTTATGCAGAAAGTGCCACGTATCTTCAACGACTATTATGAAACACGACAAGTGTCAACCTCTGGTGATTGCTAAAGTAATAAGAAGAAATTGGCTAAGTGTCACCTAGCATTCAAGAGAAGAGAGTGTCCTATAATTTATTTTAGCCAATGAACTACCAGAAGATGAAGCATTTTAGAATCTATAAGATATCTTTTGTTAGACACTTTTAGTTAGGAGAAGATTTGATTTGGGCCATTAGATTAGGAACAAGTAGACAATCTGGAGTGAATCTGAGGCTATAAACAAGGGTACAAAGATCTCCATGAAAAGGAATTATCATCCATTATTAGAGAGAATTTTTGAGAGAGAATTATTGTAACAATTTAAGACTTTCTAGAGCTATGGCTAAGTAATATCATTTGCTTTTGTCTCATTTTCTTGAGTTGGAAGGTTTACATAACTTTACATGTTTCTACACCTCTCATGTGATTGGAAAATTCAAACAAGAAGATTGAACCCTGTGCCTTGGTTGATATTATCTGTGTCATTTTCAAAAGTAGTCTAGGCTATAGACTTTCTAGAGCTGTGATTAGGAATGTCATTTGCTTTTGTCTCATTTTATTGAGTTGGAAGGTTTGCATAACTATATGTGTTTCTGTGCCTCTTATGTGATTGAAAGATCCAAATAAGAAGATTGAACCCTATGCATTTGTTGACATTTTATGTATCATAGTAAAAGTAGTCTATACTGTGGGCCTCTATTTCTATTGTTTCAATATTTTACATTGATCATGCACTTATTTGCTCTTAAATGTAAATGAATCCTACATATAGTCTCACTATGCTTAGGATTAAGGTCAAATTACATTCAGGTGCATCGCCATAGATTATATTTTCTTTCTTGCATTGTGTTTTTGATTTAAATTCCTATCCCTTTTTCCATTATCTACTTAATTTAAAGAAGAGCCAACTTCTCTAAAATATGGAGGTTGTTTCAAGATGCAAGTCCCATATCTTGAAACTTCCCATTGTTGTTGATTAGAATCAAGTGCAATTTTAAATCATTAACAGTTTTTGGCACACCCGGTGGGACCAATCTTGAAGTCTCTTTCAAAATCATATGAACCAAAGAGCTATGAGGAGTCATAGTTGTGGACCAATGACCAAATCACAATCTGCTATAAATCCAGGTATTCTTTTGCCACCTTTGGTAACAAGTCCAAAAAGAAGAGCTAACTAGTTTGTACCAATACCCAGAGCAAATATGGGAGCCCCTATACCCCCAAGAAATTACGTAAGCTGGAACACTAGTAGTACCTTAATTATCTCAATACCACCAGACACTTGGGACCCTATCCCAGTGATTGCCCTAAAAGCTTTGCCTAAATTTAGTGGGCAAGACTCTAAAACACCTAAAGAACATCTACATGATGTATTAGATGTCTATGCTATACATGTTATCACACAGCAAAATGTGGCCATAAGATTATTAGCAGCTTCTTTTAAAGGGAAAGCTTTAGAATGGTATAGGTCCTTGACCCAAAATACCATTTCTACATGGAATTAGCTTGGAGATCTTTTCTTTGACATATTTTCAGAGAAGGGTGATAAGTCTTCTTTGTTACAACAGTTAATCACCATTCAAAGGGGACCACAAGAAGCCATGACTAACTTCAATTCTAGATTTCAAAAGACTTGGGATAGAATCCCTATTACAGCTAGACCATTACTAGATATGGCCATAGTGTTTTATCTTAAGGCTTTGAATTTAGATATATCTGTTATGATTCAGTCACTTGGAGGACACACTTTGCCAGAGGCTTATGAATATGCAGTCAGGGCTGAGAACAATTTAATAGATGCTAGAAAGTTACCTCCAAGGCTTCCCATGCCCATGTTCCCAGAAATTTTCCTTTCCATTACCTCAAGAAGTCCCTAAATCTATAACCCCACCTATGTCTATGTATACTTACCCTCAACCATTTGCTAAAGAAATTGCCCCCACTCAATCATCTGAGTTGGATGATATCAAGAATATCCTAAGGACATTTTCTAATGAGATGATCAATATAAAAATACAATAGAATACTTTCTCTAAGCCTCCATATCAAGGCTATCAAGGAAATAGATTTTCATCTTAGTCAAATCAATATCAGGGTCCTCCAAGACAAACTAACGATTAACCAACAAACCAATTGGTTATAGTCCCCATACCCTCACAGACTATTCCTCCCAATTCAAATAGGGATATTGTTCTAGGGCAAAATAACTATGTAGATAACACTAATTCCTGGTGTTTCCCTTACAACAATGCTCATGCACCTAGAGATTGTCCTATGGGTAATCTACAACTAAAGGTGGTAGAGCAAAGAAAAATGGATGGTTAGTTTGCAAGTTCTAGTGATAATCAAGCCTACCAGTCTCTTGGTATGCAGAATTCAGTCCTAGTGGCTCAGATGTAAGGGATGTCCTTGCAACAAGAAGAATAAATAGCCCCAAAACATGCTTTGTTCTCATGGGTTGAATATGAAGAATCAATTTTTTTGAATGAAGCATCTACCTCCAAAAAACCAGTGGTGTAATCTGATTATTACACCAAATCAAAGAGAAGGATGGTAAAATAGCCTGAGATTGTAAATAGTCAAGTCATGGAGAATCCTCCATTTCAAGGACAAAGAAACACTGCTATTAGACAAGAGGTGCCTCAGTCGGTGCATAATCAAGGGATTCTTGCCCAAATTTAGGAAAAAATAAGATATCCTTATGTTCAAAAATCTCAGACTCTGAGACCAATAAATGTGGTGGATCAATTGAAGAAGACTCCAGCACAAGTATCAATATGGGATATATTGGCTATTCTTAAATAGAAAACACTACTACAAGAAGCCTTACAAGGCCAAGCAATGCCTAAAGGTACTGCCATCAAGGAAAGACTTGCTAAAAAAGAAAAACTCAAAGATATAGTCCATTTGTAGACAACAGCCCTAGTGAATAATGTAGAGTAAAAATTTACTCTATGTTTCATTCTATTTTTTCAGTCACGTGCTATAAAATTTTGCCTTTGCATACTATTGTCTGAGATGGTGAAGTTTTGAAATAGAGCACGAGCTCTATTTTCCCTTTTTGATTCATTTTTGTCTAAGTGTTGAGGTAAAGTGAAAGTTGACAAGTGTCACCCTCCAAGGAATCTTTTCTCAAGTGGAAACACCAAGTGTTTTCATCTGAGGCACCTTTCATATTTTCTATGAGTTGGTTAGAATGTGCCACATATCTCATAATGACTCAGTGAAACACGCCAAGTGTTAACATCCATAGTTACATTTCAGAACCCATATTTTATCTCTTTATAGCATAAGGTTTTAAAAGGCTAAGTATCAAGATCAGGTGGAAAGTGCCAAGTGGCAATAACAAAAGGTCTCAGTGTTGCTTTCCTAGAAGTAGTGGAAGCTGCCACATATCCTAGCTGAAGAGGGTGGAAGTCACCACATGTCAGCATCTAAAATATGTTCAGTTCAATGCCTTGGTTTAATTTTTGGTTCAAAACCTTGGTTCAATATCGTTAGTTCAATGCCTTGATTCATATGTAAATGGCATGCCATGTTGAACCATTTTTGGTTCAATCAGTCGGTTCAATGGCTTAGTACAATCAAGTAGTTCAATGGAACATCCCAAATAAAAACCAAAGGGGTCAAGTGCCCTTTCGAAAGGTAGTAAGGTGAAAGCAAACCATTCAAGCAGAGGCTACCAAGTGTCATCTACCAATCCCATTTCTACTCCATTCCTAGAAGAAGTGGAAGATGCCACGTATCTTCCCAGAAGCTATGGAAGATGCCACGTATCTTCCCAAAAGCAATGAAAGTTGCCATGTGTCACCATCTAAAAGATCTTCATGTTTTATTGCTGAATAAAGACTGTGGTGGGTCATGAGTTTTATTTCTAAAATTCTATGGAAGTTACCAAGTGTCACCATCCATAGGAGCCTAACATGTGCCTCAAACATTTCCATAGTATAGCTAAAAAGTAGCGGAGATTGCCATGTGTCTTTTGTTGAATTAAGTAGAGATCGACACCTGTCCCTGTGTTCCTTTTAAAGTTACTCAGGTAAGAGATGTTGTGGGTCTTATTTTCTTTCAAGCTATTGAGATTTCAAGGAAGCGGATGGTGACAAGTATCAAAGGTGAAACGATCCCGAGCCAAGACATAAAAGAGTATAAGTTATGCAAAAAATGTTGCGTGTCTTCGATAGCTGCTGCGAAACATGACAAGTGTCATCCTCCAGTGTCTCTTGAAGTAAAAAGAAGATTTTCAGGAAATTGACTAAGTGTCCTCTTCCATTTAATATATAGAGCATCCTGTGTATCTATTTCAGCAAGAAAAATATAGGGAAATATAACATTTTAGAATCTAAGAACTATATTTTGATAGACACTTCCAGCTCAGTTAGAGTTTTTTTTGGCCAACTTAAAGCACAGACCCAAATGCATTCAAAAAAGCCTAAGGCTAGGATCAAGAAGAGAAAGAGACAAAAGAGGGAAACTCAATGAGAGTTATTTCCAGTAAATGGATTAGTTCACCAGGTAGATATTTGGGGCTTGCAAACATTGAAAGTGTCATTTGTTTGTCACCTGTGAGATAAATGCAGGATAGATAGTTACAGAGCTAAACAGGTGATGGAATGAGAGATTCAAGCTCAGGAGGAGGCACTAGACATGAATCAAGATGCCATAATTAGGGTAGCCACCTTGCTCCAACATGGCCCTTCCTGACAAGACTAGAATGCATCCAAGGCATTAAATGCATCGAATGGGTCACTCCATGGGACAAAGTGCCAAGCCTCCCTCAGGCCTCTATATAATGTAATCTCTTGTATCATTTGGAGAAAACTCGAGGATATAAAGAGGAGTGTAGGGATAACCAAAAGAAGGATATACTGAGGGAGAGAAATTTTAGAAAAAACTATTGTTAAGAGTTTTAGACTTTCTAGAGCTGTGATTAGGAATATCATTTTCCTTTATTCTATTTTCTTAAGTTGTAAAGTTTATGTAACTATGCATGTTTCTATGCCTTTTATGTGGCTAGATAATTAATGAGAAGATAGAGTTCTATGCCTTTGTTGATGTTTCTTATATCATTACAAAATTAGTCTAAGCTATGAGCCTCTGTTTCCATTATTTCTATCTTTTACATTGATCATGCCTTGTCTACTCTTTAATGTAAATGAATCTTACATATAGTTGCACTATGCTTAGGATTAAGGATCAAAATTACATTCAGGCACATCACCATAGTTAGATTTTATTTCTTTGCATTTGTGTTTCTATTTAAATTCCTATCCCTTTCCCCCAACACTTCATATTAAGAAGAGAATAGCTTCTTAAAAATCTAGAGGTTGTTTCAAGGTGCATGTCCCACATCTTGAAACTTCAAATTATTGGTGTCTAAAACAAAGCACAATTTTAAACATCAACATTTTTTGGCACACTCAGTTGGACCAATCTTGAAGTCTTTTTCAAGATCGTATGAACCAGAGAGCTAAAAGGAGTCAGAGATATGGACCAGTAACCAGATCTCAATATGTTGTAAATTTAGGTATTCTTATACCACCTTTGGTAACTAGCCCAAGAAGGAGAGTCAATCAATATATACCAATAACAAGAGTAAATATGGGAGCCCCTATTCCCCCAATTAATTATGCAAGTTATAACACTGGTAGTCCTCTGATCCTCCCAGTACCACCAACCATTTGGGATCCTATTCTAGTGAATGCCCTAAAAGCTCTACCCAAATTCAGTGGGCAAGACTCTAAAACACTCGAGGAACATATTTCAGATGTTTCAGATGTCTGTGCTATACATGTTGTTACACAAAAAAATGTGGCCATAAGATTATTAGCAGCTTCTTTTAAAGGGAAGGCTCTAGAATGGTATCAGTCTTTGACCCCAAATACCATATCTACATGGGATCAGCTTGGAGATCTATTCTTTGAAAGATTTGCAGAGAAGGGTGATAAGTCTTCTTTGTTACAACAATTAATCACCATTCAAAGGGGACCACAAAAAGCCATGACTGACTTCAATTCCAAATTTCAAAAGACTTGGAACAAAATCCCTGTTACAGCTAGACCATTACCAAGTATGGCCATAGTGTTTAATATATCTGTTATGATTCAGTCACTTGGAGAACACACTTTTCCAGAGACTTATGAATATGCGGTCAGAGCTGAGAATCATTTAATAGATGTTGAAAAGTTACCTCTAAGGCCTCCCATGCCCATGTTCTCAAAAATTTCCTTGCCATTACCTCAAGAAGTTCCTAAATCTGTAAGCCCACCTGTGTTTATGTACACTTACCCTCAACCATCTACGAAAGAACCTGTCCCTGCTCAGTCATCTGAGATGGATGATATCAAGAATATCCTAAGGATAATTTCTAATGAGCTGATCAATATAAAAAGACAGTAGAATACTTTTTATAAACCTCCATATCAAGGCTATCAAGGAAATAGATTTTCATCTTAGCTAAACCAATATCAGGGTCCTCTAAGACAAACTAACCATCAACCAACAAATTAATTAGTTGTAGTTCCCACACCCTCATAGACTATTCCCCCCAACTCAAATAGGGAGATGGTTCTAAGACAAAATAATTATGTGGATGATACTAATGCTTGGTGTTTCCCTTGCAATGATGCTTATACACCTAGAGATTGTTCTAGGGATAATCTAAAAGAAAAGGTGGCAGAGAAAAGAAGAATGGTTGGTTAGTTTGCAAGTTCCAGTGACAATCAAGCCTACCAGTCTCCTAGTATGCAGAATTTAGTTCTAGTGGCTCAGATGCAAGGAATGTCCTTGCAACAAGAGGAAGAAATAACCCTAGAATATGCTTTGTTCTCAAGGGTTGAAGATGAAGAATCAGTTTTCTTGAACGAATCATCTACCTCCCAAAAACTAGTGGTGCAATTTGATTATTACACCAGATCAAAGAGAAGGATGGTGGAACAGCCTAAGATTGTAAATAGTCAAGTCATGAATAATCCTTCATTTCAAGGACAAAGAAACATTGCTATCAGACAAAAAGTTCCTTAGCTGGTGCAAAGCTAAGGGACTCCTACCCAAATTTAGGAAAAAATAAGATATCCTTATGTTCAAAGAACTCTGTCTTTGGGACCGATAAATGTAGTGGATCAATTGAAGAAGACTCTAGCACAAGTATCAATATAAGATATATTGGCTATTTATGAATAGAAGACACTACTACAAGAAGCTCTGTAAGGTCAAGCAGTGCCCAAAGGTATTGTTACCAAAGAAGGACCTACTGGAAAAGAAAAGCTCAAAGATACAGTTCCTCCGAAGAAAATAGCCTTTGTGAATGATGCAGCAAGAGTAAGTAAATCCAAACTAGAGCCTTTCTATTTGACTCTGATAGTTGGAAAGAAAATCTTGCATAATGCATTGATAGATTGAGGAGCTAGTAATACAGTGATGCCCAAGCAAATAGCTGATGCTTTGAAAATAAAATATGAACCCCTTACAAAAGGAGTTATGCATCTAGATGGCAAAAAAATACAAACAATAGGGAGAATTAAACAACTCCCATTGCAATTATTTACTTGTCCCAATATAATTGTCAACCAAGATGTAGTAGTCATAGATATACCTCTTATTTTTGGTTTATGTTTATCCAGAGACTTTACAATAAAAATAGGAAGACATATGTCTCTTAATTGGTCTCACTTCATCCTAAAAACCAGATACAGTTCAAAGATAAAAATTCTATCTAAACCACTATCAAAAGATCATATCACTAATGAACCAACATCAAAATTAGGGGCAGATCATGCTATGTTAAATAAGGAAGAAAGAATTTTTGTTGAAGAGTTAGGCAACTAGACTGAGCATGATCAAGAAGAAGAAAATAACTAGTTGTTGGCTATGATGCATAGCGACCCATATGGGAACTATGACTTTATTGGTCTGGGCACATATGTCATTTTTGATAAGGACCATGAAATCCCAAATGTTTTAAGGGAAGAGGCACCAACTACTCAAAATTCAGAAATTTGGACCTTAAATTTTGATGGGGCTAGAAGTAAACATGGTGTTGGAGCAGGAATTTGTCTTACTGCTCCAAATGGTGAGAAAATTCTAAGGGCCATCTATTTCCAATTTGCTTGTACTAATAATGATGCTGAGTATGAATCTTTAGTACATGGGCTCTTGTTAGCCAAGAAAAAGGGAATAAAGAATCTAATAGTAAAAAGAGATTTAGAATTAGTAGTAAAGCAAATTAGAGAAAAGGCAATAGCCAAAAATGTAAGGATGAAATCTTAAAGACATAAGATTTGGGACTTAATAGAAGATTTTGAAGCTTTCAATATCGAGATAGTCCCTAGGGGTCAAAATTTTGATGCTGATAGGATGGCCCAGATTGGCTCATAGTTTGATCCAGCAACTGGCCTATTAATTAACAATGAGTCACTAAAAGTTATAGTGAGGCTGACTATTCCAGACAATGATGAGAATTGGCAAGTATTTGAAAATAATTCTCAGGTACTCTCATTCTTACAACAATCAGATGAGTTTGTTGATAAGTTGAAAACCAAAATTGAGGAAGCATATGGAGACTAGATTATACAATTGAAGACTAATAAGCTCCCCAAGGGCTTGATCACCTTAGAAAACTTATTTGATCCAGAGGATGTAAGCCTAGAGAAGAAAAGGTTCTAGGTAGACAAAGCAAATTATTCTAAAATAGAGGTGAGTCAAGGGAAAAAACTATAAGTTGGGAATTATGCAACTCAAGTGGAAAAAGAAAGACTAATTGAATTGTGTAAAAAATATTATAGAGTCATAGCTTGGAGCTATGAAGACCTTCATTGATACAATAGAGACATTATTCAGCACACAATATAACTGACTGAAGGATCTATGCCCATTAGACAAAAATAGAGGCCAGTAAATCCAAGGATTGAGCCTCTAATGGTAGATGAGTTGCAAAAAATTTTAGATTCCAAAATAATTTTTTCCAATCAAGCACTCAACCTAGGTATCAAATCTATTACCAGTTAGGAAAAAGAATGGAGATGTAAGAATGTGTGTAGATTTCAAATATCTAAATAGAGCATCTCTAAAAGATCACTATCCCTTGCCCTCCATGGAACAAATTCTACAAACTATGGCTAGATCAGAGAGATTTTCTTTGCTAGATGGTTTTTTTGGATACAATCAGATTTGGTTGGCTAATGAAGACCAGTACAAAACTACTTTTACTACCAAATGGGGAACATTTGCATATGTTAAGATGCCATTTGGCCTATCAAATGTAGGAGCCACCTTCTAAAGACCTATGGATGTAGCCTTTGGGGAAATTATAAATAATATCATCTTGGTTTATCTGGATGACCTCACTATTTTAAAAAAATATATTGTTGATCATTTTGATCATTTAGAATCTGTCTTTAAGAAATGTCAGGATTTTTGAATATCACTGAATCCCAAAAAATGCATCTTTTTTGTGCCTCAAGGCAAATTATTGGGACATATAGTATCTAAAGGAGTTTGCATAGATCCTAAAATAATTATAGCTATAATAAACCTACCACTTCCAGTAAATAAAAAGGTAGTTCAGTCCTTCTTGGGAAAGATTAAATTTGTTAGTAGGTTCATATCTGATTTTGCAGGCTTGGTGAGACTAGTGACACTCTTGCTAAAGAAATACCTGATTTTCAAATGGACTACAAAAGGAAGGCAAGCCTTTGAAGAGATCAAGAAGGCTATCTCAATAGCCCCAGTATTGAAAAACCCAAATTTTTCCAAGCCATTTGTAATATATGTCTATGGAGGAGAGTTAAGTATTGTTGTTGTCTTAACCCAAAAGGATGATAGACTAGAGGGAGAACACCCAATAGCCTTTTTCTCAAGAACTCTCAGGGATTATGAAATTGGGTACAAATTGGTAGAGAAATAAGCATATGCCATGGTAAAATCCCTCAAGAAATTCAGGCATATGGTATCAGGGAGAAAAATTCTAATACTCGTAGCTCACCCAAGTGTCAGAGAATACATCATGGAGGGAGAAATTACTGAGAAAAGAGCCAACTGGATTACTAATATCCTTGAATATGATGTAGAGGTTAGGCCCAGTGAGTTAGTTAAAGGGAGGGGTTTGTGCCAATATATGACCCAAGGGCTTGAAAAGATGGTACTTGAAGAGACAAATTCAGAAGGAGAGACAAAGATGGTGTTAAAGATACAAGAGGTTGATCGAGAATCTTGGGTCATAAGTAGGATCCATTTTATGAAATATGGAATTTATCTGAGAGAACTCCCTCAAAATAAGAGAAGATACTATAGGATATAAGGAGTTCATTTTGTTTTGATTGAACAGGTCCTTTTTAGAAGAAATTTTGATGGTAAATTGTTAAGATGTGTAGAAAAAGCTGAGGCTAAGAAAATACTACACGAGATGCATCATGGAATATCAGGAGGGCATTTTTCTGTGAAGACCACAGCCATAAAGATAAGTGAGGTAGGATATTTTTGGCCTAATTTATTTACAAATTGTTATCAGCTGGTTAAAAAATGTCAATCCTATCAATATTACATGGGGATGAGAAGGAATGCAACAATGCCCCTTAGTCCTATAATTGCGGATGAACCTTTTACTTAATGGGGTCTTGACTTCATTAGAATGATAAATCTAGTTTCTAGTATGGGCCACAAATGGATATTAATTTCCATAGATTACTTCACCAGATGGACCGAGGTAGTCCCACTTAAGGAAGCAACAAAAAATGTGATCCTAGATTTTCTAGGGAGTATCACTACTTGCTTTGGGGCTCCTCACACCATAATTTCAGATAATGCTAAAGTATTCTTGGGGTCTAAAGTATCTGAATTTGCATTAAAATATGGAATATATATGAAAACTTCCTCTAACTATTACCCTCAAGGTAACGGTTTGGCAGAATTGACTAACAAGAACCTGATTAGACTCATAAAAAGAGTAGGGGTTGATCATCATAAAGAGTGGCATAAAGTGCTTAATTTAGCATTATGGGCTAATAGAATCATGCCTAAATAGGTGATTAAAATTTCCCCATATGAATTGGTATATGGAAAGTCTGTTGTAATCCCCCTAAGCTTAGAGATCCCTACCCTCTAGCTGGTTAAACAAATTGAGATTGAGGAAAATGGCCCCATGCAGTTTAGACTTGTGAAGCTTTTGGAAGTTTAGGAGAAGAGGGATACAACCCATGATTCATTAATTAGACATTAGGGAATGGTTAAGGATTGTTTTGATAAAAGGACTTCAAATCCTCATTTTGAGGTAGGCTCAGCTATTTTGAAATGGGATGCAAGAGCCGCCAAGCCAGGTCAACATACTAAATTCACAGCATTATGGATTGGCCTATATAAAATTTACATGTGTAAGTAGAGGAATTCATTTGAGCTAGAATCGATGGAAGGAAAAACTGAAGAGATTCTTATAAATGGAATCTATTTGAAGCATTTTAGTTAACTTGGGTCTCTAATGTATTATAGTTTAATAGTTTCCCATTCCCATTTTGCTTTGTTTTCCCATTGTTGTTTTCCTGCTTTTCTTTTAAATAAGTGTTCTTTGAACACATTGTCAACGGCTCAAAAAGTTTTTCAAATTCTTCAAATTTTTGACACATAGATTTTTCCCAAATATTTATAAATCTCCAAGGTACCTTGCACTACCACTTGCATAATGTGTCTATCTTGTTGTCCCAGGAAGATTGAGTAGGATTTGCTAACAGTTATCTGAGTTAATGCCATTGAGACTTGATAGGTCAATAAGTACCTCTTAGCAAGGTTATAAGTTTACATATTCTCAAACATTATTATAGCTACATGAAAATATCCTGTTACTTGCATTTTTTGTGTGTAGTAAATTGCTTTAGTGAAAGCGTCTCTATTTTGCAAAGATTCATACAAGTTACCATAAAAAAGATACAAAGATGGAGGGGGCACAATCTTCACAGCAAGGAGCCAAGATGTATGAATCCCTTGATAGGTTTCTTGTAATTAAATCATATGCTTCAGATCTCACACAACCATTGAAGGCCTATCCAAGGACCAGGTTTCCTAAAGTTGGTCCAGCAAGTGATTCAACAAAAATAAAAGATTATATGGATGGCATCATGGACCCAATTCTGTAAAGAGCTAGTATCAAAACTCTTAGAGAAGGGGCACACCAAAGGTGTCTATAGAGAGCTAGAGTAGGGCAATACAAAAAATTTTCCATGAGGATATGGACCTCATAATTGGCTCAGTTCATTGTCCTAACTATTCACTCATGCCCCGACCTGGTCAAATTATGTGCAGACTTGCTCCATGCACCTTTAGGCACCATTCAATGAGGCCCATTCACAGTGCAAATCACACTGCAAGCTATCAAGGATATGTTGGCCCTGCATCATGATAGTACAACTACATTTCCCACTGTTGCTAAAATGCAAAGAACATGGGCAAACATCAACACTTAGTTAAGGTTCCTGAGATCCAAACTACAAATGAGTGATGATGACACTACAATGCCCACACTCCTTGAACCAAGAGCACAATTTGCCCAGGCTAGCCAAGATGCATTGTAAATGATGGCTTTCATCTTTGGCATGAAAGATGACATGGCAGTGTATGCAGAACAAATGGCTATCCTTTTTAGACTAAAGACTGTTGACAAAACCCAGGAGTATTGGCTTGACTTTTTTTGAACAAATTGCTTTCTCGATGGTAGAATAATTGGCCCATTTCAGATCAAAAGGAGTGTTAAGGTATTCTTCCTGTTTGTTCCACCTCATGATTTTTCAGAAATCTGAACTCTTTTCCCAACATATGTATCTTAATATGTATGACCCAGATTTTGATCTCCAAAGGACCCTCCCTGTGTCTGCATGGGTGCATATTTTGTCAAAGACTAGTGACCTGTATGAGTTCTGGGAATTATTTGTCACTCCTACTTTTTGCCACCTCAGTCCTAAACTAATTATGAATAGATTTTTCCCCAGTGTTTCAAATATTTTGGCCAGCTACCCAATACCTTGTGATTTTTATTTTGGATCCCATCAAATCATTATAAGAGTCCATAGTTTTTGTGGGGAACCAATATTGCTACCTAAGATCTTGACTCTTAGGTTAGCATTCCTAGAGGTCACTAGATAGGTATCCATAATTGACAATAAATTTGGCTTAGGGAAGAGGAAAATAAAAATGTATAATCTACCATGGATGACCAACAACATGGTTTTGGAAACCAGAGATGCTGAAGTTGTATTGCTCAGAAAGCTAGCCTTTTTGGGTTTCCTTTTAATAGAGGACAAATGGGTTTATGACCCAAATGATTTCATAGCTTCCTGGATAATAAATAATAGAGTCACAATTAGAATTGCACATGAGGGCCACCCTTTTTTGGAAAACAAGAAACATCCTAAGGAAGATGCTCCTAGATTTTATGTTGAGTTAACAGACTTACCCCTTCCACAAAATAGACCCTAAGAGATTATGTTAAGCAGAGAGATTATGATCCTAAAGTTAGAATTAAATTTGGCTTAAAGAGAGCATTAAAGAATAAATATTGAGATACTAAAAAGATGAGGCCTATTGAAAATATAGGTAGGAAATTTGTCAAACAACCCATTCTTTCAGAAATGTAGATACAGATGAAAGATGGGAAGAACTATGGGATGAGTGTCATCTCCCCCCTATATCTAGCCTAGATACAGGTAATTTTTTGACACCAAGTGAAGAATAAGAAGCTAGGGTCAGGTCAAGCTAGGAGTCACAAGCCTCGAAGAAAACTACAACCACAACAACTATAATAGTTTGGCCTCAACCTCTCAGTACTATAGAAATGTAGAAAAGAGTGGTGCCTTCATCATCACAAGCTTCCCCATTGGCCCCAATTATAGATATTCCTAGTTCTCCACAAGAAGTAGATGTGGAAGGAAAAGAGATGCAACAAGAAGACACCCAAGAAATGAAAGAGGGTGCAGTTCTAGTTCAGTTTGGAAGAAGAGATGAAAACCACACAGTGCCAATTATAGGGTACTGTAATTGCTCCTCAGGTAAGTACTATTCCTCCCTCTCCTTCTCAGTCTATTTCTTCCCTTACCACTTCTACCATTCCCATTTCTCAATTCACCCCATATATGCCACTTCAAGCTTTAACATTACCCCATTTCTCCCCTTCTGCTCCCAAGAAACCTTTCCCCTAGATTACCCATAACCAGTAATTAGCTATTCAATATGGTCTACCATAGGGACACCCTTTTGTGGGTGGGCACATTGCCTCTCCTTCCACCTTCTAGACCCAAGAAGATGCTTCTAGGAAGGCAATGGAAGCTCAAAGAGAGAAGAAGAATATCAAGGAGAATAAAACTTTAGCTACACCCCATTTGTAGTCACAATTTGAATCCATCTAGCAATAATTGATGGTGACTCATTTGTCACCAAATACAATAAAGCCAATAAAGTAGATGCAGCTGAAAGATTACATGATGAATGTTGTGGCCATTGACATGTCACTCTTCAAGCCATAGGATAAAGTTGAGATATTAACTGAATCTACTTTTGTAGTTACTGAAGATTATTTGAAGATATCAAGAAGGCTACAGAAGATGGAAGCTGAGCTAGTAAAGGAAAAGGCAAAATATAACATTTTAACCTCAAAAATCAATAGCAAAAATAATGAGGTAGAGAATATAAATAAATAGTTGAAAAATACTATTTCTCTTCAGACTCACTGGGCAGTTTAGGCCCAAAATGATTCTTTAAAGGCAGAGCTCACACAGGTAAAGAATGCGGTGACAACCCTCAGGCATGAAAAGGTAGCACTACAAGGAAAGTGTGAGGAACACCTATAGTAGGTTACCCAATTGAAACAAAAGATGATGGCTGAATAGAATAACACCATGGTCATAATATCCCAATTTCACTCAGAGCAACATAGAGTAACACAATTGACACTAGAGCTGGCCAATAGGCCAAAGAGTGTCAGAGTATTAAGTTTGGTAAGGGAGCTATACGAATCCATGTGGAAGAGAATCTCTTTAGAGGTTATTCAGCTAAGGCCATCTCTCACCTTCCTAATAAATACATAAAAATTATGTAAAAAGGTGGAGAGTTCAGTTGTAAATACTCTGGCTACAGTCTTTGAGAGTATAATGGACTCAGAAACACTGTTGCAAAAGCTATATGATGTAACGGATGTAAAAATTTTAGCAGCAAGAATCAATGACATAATGGTCACTGCCAAGTGAGTAAATGAGATTCTCAGTTGCAATTTGGAAGCCACCAATTGTAGGGAGCTTCTAGATGTCATGAAGTAAGGAATCGATGAAATGAAGTAGCATGTTGAAGATATAGTACAACTAAGTTTTCCTTCTCCATTTCCTGATGATAACATTGTGCTGATGGTAGAAGAAATTGAACCTTTGCTATTGGCCAAACAGAAAGATCAAATAATTTTTTAGGATCTAAGGGATGATTCATCAATCCCTAAAGTAGAAGCTATCTTGGTTCCTGTTTCCTAGCTCAAATTCAAATTAAAGGCTACAATTCAAAATTTGCAACATTTTTCACATAAGTATATTATTAACCTTGTTTTGGCCTTTAATGAATTATATAATAAACAAGGGTTATCTGATGAAGAGTGGTCTGCCTACCAGATAGCATTGTTGAAGCTGTGATTTTGAAATTTTGATCTAGTGGGAGTCATGGTTTCTTGTTGAGCATGCTCAAAAGTCCTTGGGGTCGCTAGTAATTATAGAGTAAAAATTTAATCTCCATTTCATTCTATTTTTTTAGTCATGCACTGCAAAATTTTGCCTTCACATACTATGGTCCGAAATGGTGAAGTTTTGAAACAAAGCATGGACTCTATTTTCCCTTTTTGATTCATTTTTGTCTAAGTGTCGAGGTAAAGTAGAAGCTGATAAGTGTCGCCCTTCAAGGCATCTTTTCTCAAGTGGAAATGCCAAGTGTCATCATCTGAGGCACCTTTCATATTTTTTATGAGTTGGTCAGAATACACCACGTATCTCACAATGACTCAGTAGAATGCACCAAGTGTCAGCATCCATAATTACATATCAGCACCCAAATTTTATCTCTTTATAGTGGAAGGTTTCAAAAGGCTAAGTATCGAGATCAGGTAGAAAGTGCCAAGTGGAAATAGCATAAGGTCTCAATTTTTCTTTCCTAAAGTTAGTAGAAGCTACCACATATCCTAGCTGAAGAGGGAGAAAGTCACAATGTGTCGACATTCAAAATATGTTTAGTTCAATGCCTTGGTTCAATTTTTGGTTCAAAACCTTGGTTCAATATCCTCGATTCAATGCCTCGATTCATGTGTAAATGGCATACAATGTTGAACCATTGAACCGTTGAACCATTTTTGGTTCCATCGATCAGTTCAACAACTTAGTACAATTAGGCAATTCAAAGGAGCATCCCAAATAAAAACCAAAGGGGTCAAGTGCCCTTTTAGAAGCTAGTAAGGCAAAAGAAAAACATTCAAGTGGAGGCTACCAAGTGTCATCTACCAAGCCCCTTTCTACTCCATTCCCAAAAGAAGTGGAATATGCCACATATCTTCCCAAAAGTTGTGGAAGATGCCACGTATCTTCCCAAAAGCAGCAGAAGCTACCACATGTTGCCATCTAAAAGATATTCTTCATGTTTCATTGCTAAATAAAGACTATGGTGGGTCCCGAGTTTTATTTCTAAAAGTCTATAGAAGCTACCAAGTGTCACCATCTATAGGAGCCTAACATGTGCCTTGAACATTTACTCAGTATAGCTAAAGAGCAATGGAGATTGCCATGTGTCTTTTGTTGAAGTAAGCAGAGATCGACACCTGTCCCTGTGTTCCTTTTAAAGTTACTCAGGTAAGAGATGTTGTGGGTCTTATTTTCTTTCAAGCTATTGATATTTCAAGGAAGTGGATGGTGACAAGTGTCAAAGGTAGAATGATCCTGAGCCAAGACACAAAAGAGTATAAGTTATGCAAAAAATGTTGCGTGTCTTCGATAGTTGCTGCAGAACATGACAAGTGTCATCCTCTGGTGTCTCTTGAATTAATAAGAAGATTTTTAGGGAATTGACTAAGTGTCCTCTTCCATTTAATATAACAGAGCATCCTATGTATCTATTTCAGCAAGTGAACTATAGGGAAATAGAATGTTTCAGAATCTAAGAACTATCTTCTGATAGACACTTCCAACTTAGTTAGAGTATTTTTGGCTAACTTAAAGCACAGACCTAAATGTGTTCAAAAAATCCTAAGGCTAGGATCAAGTGGAGGAAGAGATGAAAGAAGGAAACTCAACGAGAGTTATTTCTAGTAGATGGAGCAGTTCACTAGGTAGATATCTAGGGCCTATAAACATTAAAAGTGCCATCTGTTTGTCCCTTGTGAGATAAAGGTAGGATAGATAGTTGCGTAGCTAAGCAAGTGATGGAATGAGAGATTCAGGCTTGGGAGGAGGCACTAGACATGAATCAACATGCCACAATCAGGGCAGTCACCCTCTCTAGCATGGCCCTTCCTGACAAGACCAAAATGCATCTAAGGCATTGAATGTGCCAAATGGGTCACTCCATGGGACAAAGTGCCAAGCCTCCCTTAGGCCTCTGTAGAATGTAATCTCTTATATCATTTGGAGAAAACTCGAGGCTATAAAGAGGAGTGTAGGGATCATCAAAAGAAGGATATACTGAGGGAGAGAAATTTTGGAGAAAATTATTGTCAAGAGTTTTAGACTTTCTAGAGCTGTGATTAGGAATATCATTTGCCTTTATTCTATTTTTTAAAGTTGTAAAGTTTATGTAACTATGCATGTTTCTATGCCTTTTATTTGGCTGGAGAATTAATGAGAAGATAGAGTTTTGTGCATTTGTTGATGTTTCTTGTATCATTATGAAAGTAGTCTAAGCTGCGAGCTTTTGTTTCTATTGTTTCTATCTTTTACATTGATCATGCCTCATCTTCTCTTTAATGTAAATGAATCTTACATATAGTTACATTGTGCTTAGGATTAAGGATCAAAATTACATTCAGGTGCATCACCATAGTTAGATTTTCTTTCTTTGCATTTGCATTTCTATTTAAATTCCTATCCCTTTTCCCCCAACAATTGATATTAAGAAGAGACCAACTTATTAAAAATTTGGAGGTTGTTTCAAGGCACATGTCCCACATCTTTAAATTTCCCATTGTTGGTGTCTAAAACAAAGCACAATTTTAAACATCAACAAATAATATAGTAGAGGTAAGAAAATCTAAACTGGATCCCTTCTATTTAACTTTAATAGTTGGCAAGAAACTGTTGCATAATGCAATGATTGATTCAGGGGCTAGTACCACAATAATGCCTAAGCAGATAGCTGATGATTTAGGAATTAAGTATAAACCACTCACTAAAGGAGTCATACAGCTAGATGGTAAAGCAGTACAAACCATAGGGAGAATCAAACAACTCCAATTACAATTATATGCTTGTCCCAATATAATTGTGAATCAGGATGTAGTAGTGATAGATATACCTTATATTTTTGGCTTATGTTTATCAAGAGACTTTATAGCCAAAATAGGGGGATATATCTCCCTTGATTGGTCTCATCTCATCTTAATAACCAAATATGGATCAAAGATGAAGATATTGTCTGAGCCATTATATGAGGATCACATCACTAATGAGCCAACTACAAAGTTAGAGGTAGCCCATGCTATGATGAGTAAAGAAGAGAGGGTCTTTGTCGAAGAGCTAGGTGAATGGACTGGGTATAATCAAGAAGAAGAAAATGATCATTTATTAGCTATGATGTAAAGTGACCCATATGGAAATTACGACTCCATTGGTCTGGGCACTTACATTATACTTGATGAAGATCATAGAATTCTAAATGTTCTAGAGGAAGAAAAATCAAAAGATACCTCTTCTAATAATCCTCGGGTCTCTTATGAATTCCAAATTCCTAGTGAGAAATCACAAGCATATGTTTTGACCCCTGATGAAGAAGAAATAATCTTTGACTTTATTCTTACTTTGCAAGATGATGAGGAGGAGTATGGAAAATTCTTGGACCATGATTTAAATGATTTGTTTGAAATCATTGAGTCTGGTTATACCATTTTTTGAAATTACTGTGAACCGATTATAGATAAGTAGAACAACATTAAACCTCAATTACATGTGAAAAATCATTACAAACTTTTAGAATTATCCTTTCAAGATATTAGTAATTTTGAAGTTATTAAGGAGGATGATGATGTAGTAAAATTGGAGTTTGAAGCAAAAGGAATTAAGTCAATAATTGATTTCCTGGTAAGACATGCCAATATCAAGAGCCGATATTTAATGAGCTTCCAAGAACAAGAAGAGTCTATATATGTTGGAAGCATGTTTGAATTAGACTCACTTGAATGCAGGAAAATCAATGAGGCATACACAGAGGGCAATTCACCAAAGCCATACCCAATTTGATCACTTGTATGGCAACATAAGCTGACTTGTCGTGAAAGAGAATTTAGAAATTCTGCTTTTGATCCAGGAGGGAGATAAAGATGCTTCATTAATGTAGTTAGGTAGTTTCCCTTTCCATATTGTTTTGTTTTCTTTCTTTGTTTTCCCATTTTATTTTTTTCCTGCTTTTCTTTTAAATAAGCATTCTTTGAACATGAAGTCGACAGCTCAGAATTTTCAATTTTTTCAAAATTTCTCCAATACATTAAATGTCTCTCAAATCTTTAGAAATCTCCAAGGTACCTTGCGCTGCCAATTTCATAACATGTCTATCTCATTGTTTCATAAAGATTGAGTAGGATCCACTAAAAGTTATCCAAGTTTAATGCCATTTTGAGACTTGATAGGTCAATAAATACCTCTTAGCAAGGTTTAAAGTTTACAAGTTCTCAAACATTCTTACACCTGTGCAAAAAATATATTGCTACTTGTATTTTTAGTACTTAGTAAACTTGTTTCAGCAAAAGTGTCTTTATTTTGTAAAAGTTCATACAAGTTACCACAGAGAAGATACAAAGATGGAGGGGGAAAAATCTTCACAACAGGGAGCTAGGATGTATGAATCCCTTGATAAGTTTCTTACAAGTAAATCATATGCTTTAACACCCACACAACCATTGAAGAACTATTCAAGGACCAAGTTTCTTGAAGCTGGTCCAACAAGTGATTCAATGAAAATAAAAGATTATGCAGACGACATCATGGATCCAATTCTTCAGAGAGCCAACAAAAAAAATATTAGAGAAGGGGCACATCAAAGGTGTCTACAGAGGGCCAGAGTAGGGAAATATGAAACATTCACCATGAGGATATGGACCTCACAACTAGCTCAATTTATTGTCCCAACTATGCATTCATGCCATGACCTGGTCGAATTATGTGTAGTCTTACTCCATGCACCTTCAGGTACCATTCAACGAGGCCCATTCATAGTGAAAATCACACTACAAGCTATCAAGGATATGTTAGCCCTACATCATGACAATATAGCAATGTTTCCCACCATTGCTAAGATGCAAAGAATGTGGGAAAACATCAACACTCAGACAAAGTTCTTGAGATATGAGTTACAAATGGGTGATGATGATATAATGATACCCACACTCCCTGCACCAAGAGCTCAATTCACACAGGCTAGCCAGGATGCATTGTCTATGATGGCTCTCGTCTTTGTCATGAAAGATGATATGGTAGCGTATGCAAAACAAATGGCTATCCTTTTTAGGTTGAAGACCGTTGACAAAACCTAGGAGTATCGGCTTGACTTTTTTGAACAAATTGCTTTCTTGATGGTAGAATAATTGGCCTATTTTAGATCAAAAGGAGTGTTCAGGTATTCTTCCTATTTGTTCCACCTCATGATTTCTTAGAACTCTGAACTCTTTACCCAACATATGTATCTTAATATGTATGACCCAGATTTTGATCTCCAAAGGACCATTCCTGTGTCTACATGGACACACATTTTGTCAAAGACTAGTGACCTATATGAGTTCTGTGAATTATTTGTCACTCCTACTTTTTTCCACCTTAATCCTAAACCAATTATGAATAAATTATTCCCCAGTGTTTCAAATCTTCTGGCTAGTTTCCCAATTCCTTGCGATTTCTATTTTGGATCCCATCATATCATTATAAGAGTCCATGGTTTTTGAGGTTAGCATTCCTAGAGGTCACCAGGTAGGTATCCATAATTGATAATCAATTTGGCTCAGGAAAGAGAAAGAGAAAAATGTATAATCTACCATGGATGACAAATGGCATGGTTTTGGAAACTAGAGATGCCGAAGTTGTATTGCTCAAAAAGCTAGCCTTTTTGGGTTTCCTTCTAATATAGGACAAATGATTTTATGACCCAAATGATTTCATAGCCTCCTAGATAAGAACTAACAGAGTCAAAATCAGGATTGCATATGAGGGCCACCCTTTTTGGGAAACCAAGAAAAATCTTAGGGAAGACACTCCTAGATTTTACGTTGAGTTAAAAGACTTGCCACTTCCATAGAATAGGCCATGGGAGACATTCTATGTTAAGCAGAGAGATTATGATCCTAAAGTTAGAATGAATTCTAGCTTAAGGAGAGCTTTAAATAATAAAGATTGGGATACTGAGAAGATAGAGGCCCATTGGAATTATAGGTAGGAAATTTTTCAAACAACCCATTCTTTCGAGAATGTAGACACAGATGAAAGATGGGAAGAATTATGGGATGAGTGCCATCTATCCCCTGTATCCAGCCTAGAGACAGGTAATTTTTTGACACTAAGTGAAGAGAAAGAAGCTAAGACCAGGTCAAGCCAAGAGTCACAAGACTTAGAGTAAACTGTAGTTATATCAACTGTATTAGTTTGGCCTCAATCCCTTAGTGCTGTAGAAATGCAAAAAATTGTGGTGCCTTCATCATCACAAGCTTCCCCATCGATCTCAATTATAGATATTCCCAGTTCCCCACAAGCCTCATTGAAAGGAGCAAAAATGTAGCCAGAAGAAGAGACACCCAATAAAAGAGAGAGGGTGCAATTTCAATTTACTTTAGAAGAGGAGACAGACACATCACAACACCAATTATAGGGTACTGTAATTGCTTCTCAAGTAATTACTATTCCTCCCTCTCCTTCTCCATCTATTTCTTCACCTACCACTTTTGCCATCCCCATTTCCCACTTCATACCATCTGTGGCACCTCAAGCTTTGACATTACCTCATTTCTCCCCTTTTGTTCCCAAGAAACCTTTCCCTCAGATTGCCCATAGCCAACAATTAGATATTCAATATGGTCTTCCACAAGGACATCCTTTTGCAGGTGGGCACATTGCCTCTCCTTCCACCTCCCAGACCCAAGCAGATGCTACTAGGAAGGCAAGGGAAGCTCGAAGAGAGAAGAAGAAGATTAAGGAGAATAAAGCTTTGGCTATACCCCATTTGTGATCCCAATTCAATCGCATTCAGTAGTAATTAACAGTGACCCATTTGTCACCAAATGTAATAAATCCAATTGAACAAATGTAGCTAGAGGACTACATGATGAATGCAGTGGCCATTGACATGTCCCTCTTTAGGCCATAGGACAAAGTTGAGCTACTGACTGAATCCATTTTTGTAGTTACTGAAGACTACTTGAAGATATCAAGAAGGCTACAGAAGATGGAAGCTGAGCTAGCCAAGGAAAAGGCAAACTATAATAGTTTGACCTTAGAAATCAATAACAAAAATAATGAGGTAGAGAATTTGAATAAAAATTTGCAAAATAATATTTTTATTTAGACTCATTGAGCAGTTCAGGCCCAAAATGAATCTTTAAAAGTAGGGCTCACATAGGTCAAAGATGTGGTGACAACCCTCAAGAACAAAAAGACAGTGCTACAAGGACAATGTGAGGAACACATGTTGCAAGTTACCCAATTGCAACAAAATATGTTGGCCAAACAAAATAACACTATGGTCATAAAAGCCCAGTTTCACTTAGAGCAATAGAGAGCAGCACAATTGACACTAGAACTAGCCAATAGGCCAAAGAGTGTCAGAGTGTTAAGTCTGGTCAAGGAGCTATACAAATCCATGTGGAAAAGAATATCTTTGGAGATTATTCAGCTCAGGCCATCTCTTACCTTCCTACTAAATGCACAAAAATTATGCAAAAAGGTGGAGAGTTCAGTTATAAATACTCTGGCTATAGTCTCTGAGAGATTAATGGACTCATAAACATTGCTACAAAAGTTGTATGATGCAATGGATGCAACACTATCAGTAGCAAGAATCAATGACAAAATGGTCACTGCCAAGCAAGTAAATGAAGTCCTTAGTTGCAATTTTGCATCCAATAGTTGCAAGGAGCTTCTGGATGTCATGAAGGAAGGAATCAATAAAATAAAATAGCATGTTGAAGATCTAGTGAAACTAGGTTTTCCTTCTCCATTTCTTGATGACAACACCGTGCTAATGGTAGAAGAAATTAAACCTTAGCTATTGGCCAAATAGAAAGATCAAACAGTTTTTCAGAATCTAAGGGATGATTCATTAGTCCCTAAAGTAAAAGCTGTCTTGGTTCCTGTTTCCCAACTTAAATTCAAATTAAAGGCTATGGTTCAAATTTTACAACATTTTTCACACAAGGATACTATTAAACTTGATTTAGCCTTAAATGAATTATAGAGTAAACAAGGGTTATCTGATGAAGAGCGGTCTGCCTACCAAACAACATTGTTAAAGCTATAATTTTAAATTTTTGATGTAGCGGGAGTTGTGGTTTCTTTTTTAACAGGATCAAAAGTCCTTGGGGTTGCTAGTAACTGTAGAGTAAAATTTTACTCTACATTTCATTCTATTTTTTAGTCACATGCTGCAAAATTTTATCCTCTCATTCATTGGTCTGAGATGGCGAAGTTGTGATATAGAGCATAGGCTCTATTTTGTTTTTGATTCATTTTTGCCTAAGTGTTGAAATCAAGTAAAATTCGACAAGTGTCATCGTCTGAGGCACCTTTCATACTTTATATGAGCTAGTCAAAATGTGCCACATATCTCATATCGGCTCAGTGGAATGCACCAAGTGTCAGCATTTGTAGTTACATATAGGCACCCGTGTCTTATCTCTTTGCAATGGAAAGTTTCAAAAAGCTAAGTATCAATATTAGGCATAAAGTGCCAAATGGCAATAGCGAAAGGTCTCAGTGTTGCTTTTCTAAAAGTGACAGAAGCTACCACGCATCTTAGTTGAAGAGAGCAAAATTCACCATGTGTCAGCATCCAAAATATGTTTGGTTCAAAGCCTTGGCTCAATATTTTAAGTTTAATGCCTCGGTTCATGTGTAAATGACATGTAGTGTTGAATCATTGAATCATTTTTGGTTCAATTAGTCAGTTTAATGGCTTAGTACAATCAAGTAGTTCAAAGGAGTGTCCTAAAAAACCAAAGGATCAAGTGCCCTTTTAGAATGTAGTAAGGCACAACCAAACCATTCAAGTGGAGGCTGCCAAGTGTCATCTATCAAGCCCTTTCTACTCCATTCCCAAAAGTAGCAGAAGATACCACGTATCTTCCTAGAAGTAGTGGAAGCCACCATGTGTCACCATCTAAAAGATATTCTTCATGTTTCATTGCTGAATAAAGACTGTGGTGGGTCCCAGGTTTTATTTCTAAAAGTCTGTGGAAGCTGCCAAGTGTCACCATCTGTAAGAGCTTAACATGTGTCCTAAACATTTCCACAAGATAGCTAAAGAGTAGCAGAGATTGCCACATGTCCTAAGTTGAAGCAAGTAGAGATTGCCACTTGTCCCTATGCCCCTTTTCAAGGTTTCTTAGGTAAGAGATGCAGTGAGTCTTATTTTTGTTAAGCTATTGAAGTTTTGAGAAAGTAGATTATGACAAGTGTCAAAGGTGAAACATTCCTGAACAAAGATATAAAAGAGTATAAGTTATGCAGAAAGTGCCACGTATCTTCAATGGCTGATGCAAAACATGACAAGTGTCAACCTCTGGTGATTGTTAAAGTAATAAGAAGAAATTGGCTAAGTGTCACCTAGCATTCAAGAGAAGAGAGCATCCTATAATCTATTTCAGCCAATGAACTGCTAGAAGATGAAGCATTTCAAAATCTATAAGATATCTTTTGTTAAACACTTTCAGTTAGGAGAAGATTTGATTTGGGTTGTTAGATTGGGAATAAGCAAACAATCTAGAGTGAATCTAAGGTTATAAATAAGGGTGTAGAGATCGCCATGAAAAGGAATTATCATCCATTATTAGAGAGAGTTTTTGAGAGAGAATTATTGTAACAAGTTTAGACTTTTTAGAACTATGGCTAAGTAATATCATTTACTTTTGTCTCATTTTCTTGAGTTGGAAGGTTTACATAACTGTACGTGTTTTTGTACCTCTTATGTGATTGGAAAATTCAAAAAATAAGATTGAACCCTATGCCTTTGTTGATATTATCTATGTCATTTGCAAAAGTAGTCTAGGCTATAGACTTTCTAGAGCTGTGATTAGGAATGTCGTTTGCTTTTGTCTCATTTTCTTGAGTTGGAAGGTTTGCATAACTGTATGTGTTTCTATGCCTCGTATGTGATTGAAAGATTCAAATAAGAAGATTTAACCCTATGCCTTTGTTGAAATTTTCTATATCATAGCAAAAGTATTTTATACTATGGGCCTCTATTTCTATTGTTTCAATCTTTTACATTGATCATGCACTTGTTTTCTCTTAAATGTAAATGAATCCTACATATAGTCTCACTGTGCTCAGGATTAAGGTCAAATTACATTCAGGAGCATTTCCATAGATTAGATTTTCTTTCTTGAATTGTGTTTTTGATTTAAATTCCTATCCCTTTTCCCAGTTTCTACTCAATTTAAAGAAGAACCAACTTCTCTAAAATCTGGAGGTTGTTTCAAGACGCAAGTCCCATATCTTGAAACTTCCATTTGTTTTTTATTAGAATCAAACACAATTTTAAATCATCAATAGGTTGATTCTAACCATTTTTGAAAATATATAAATTAGAGAGCCATGAACATGAATTTTAAGCTCTTTTATGCCAAACTTATAATGTCCAAATGAATTCAAAATCATTACATTTTAGTGTTATAATTCCCAAATATTGAGCCAAGATAAGCCAAGCTAAAGCCAAACATGGTGCCAAGGAGAGATGGAGGTAGCCAAAATTCATTGATGCAGACTTCATGAACACAAATAAAGCAAGCCACTTCAACAAGCTATTTAGAGCATCCAAGGAAGGTGAAAGAAGGTTTACTTTGAATTTTTTGTTGTACTTTCCATTCTAGTCTTATTAACTAAGCTCCCACTTTATTATAGGATTAATGTGTTAGCAATAGTGTGCTTTTTTTTGGATTTGTTTTATTCACTAACACAATACTAATTTCCCCTTATTATAATCCTATTTTCACAGGTAGTAGCCCATGATATCTCTTTACTTTCCCTAGGAGTATGATGCAAGGGCATCACTCTTAGGGAGAAAATTTTGGCTTTTTCTTGCATTGTATCAGGTTTAAGAATGCTTTGGATGGCCTTAAAATGCATCAATCATTCTTAGTTTTCATTTTTATGGCTTAGTTGTGTATTTAGTTAGTTTAATTTTTCAAATTTAGATTTCCTGCCAAAACTTGTGGTTTAAAAATTTGAATTTTTGAGTGTGTTTCTAAGTTTTTTAGGGCATAGTTAGGTTGAAAAAACTATATTAACATTTTTGAATTTATATTTAAGTCCTTTTATATCCTTGACAAGGGTCAAAGTGATAATAATTTAGAAAACAACCTTGGTGCTTGGTCACCTTAGAAAAATTGTCTTATGACCATTAGTTAACCCCTCCAAAGTGGTTACAAAATGGTTGACAACATACAAAAGAGGATATTTTCAATTGGTAAGAGTTTTTTTCATTATTTGGAGATTTAATAATTCAAATAAAAAAAGGGACAAAAGCCCTGTTCAAGAAAAACTATAATAAAGACTCTATTCTTGTGTGTTCTTATTCAAATTATAGATTGTGTTACTAGAGTTGGAAATCAAAAGAGTTTTGATAGTTGTGTTGGATGTTCTTGGAGGTTTATAGTTTGTAATGAGATATATTTGTTTCTATGAATAATACTATAACATCTAGTATTCATACTTTTTTATGACACATACCATGTTCATGCATGTTTGTGATGGTTAACAGACTGCTTCTATTCAAAAAGCTTCATGACTAATAATTAATCAAAATTGATCAATAAATCCTCTAATTTTTTAGGCATGTTTGATATGTTTTCAATCTACTCATTGTGATAATTGGTCATCTATTTGTTCATGATATAGCTACATGTTATAGACCCCTATTTTATAAATCTATTATTGAAGGAAGTTTGGATCATATTTTGTGAATGTAATACTTTTGCCTCAATGGGTTTTATGGTATGAATGAATCTAAATTTTATTGAAATTTATTTAATATTATAAACAATAAAGAATCAAGTTGTTTTTTTATACTTGCAACTGATTGGAAAACCCCTGTATACAATGATAGGTTTTGCATGACTATGTGATGAAAAATATACATGAAGGACTTAGAATCCAATGAATTTTTTTTAAACATTAAGGTGAGATTTTTTATAATGTTTATTTTATTTTGACTCTTTATATTTGTGTATTTTGGCATACTATTACCTTTCATACAGAACAGACCTGTAGTCTATTCTCATTTACACACAGTCAAGGTGATTTAAACCTAGTTCTCTTGAAAAGAAGATTTATCAATGTTAAATAAATATTGAAATAGTTGCCCCATGTTGAAATAGACATATAATAATTAGTTTAAGGATTTTAAACTAAATACAATGTTCCCATTTGAATATTTTATGCTCTTGGGCTGTTTCAGTCTCCTAAAAACCCTAATCTAGGATTTCTACAATACAAAACATTCTAACCATCCAAAATTACTATTTTTTTGTAGTTTAAAAAATAATTAGTATGATTGAATTGAATAAAACAAATTTAGGTTTGTATGGACTTTATTGTATGGCATTTTGCTAATTGTCATGTTTCTAAGCTTGAGGACACCTAATTTAGGGAGATTAATGCTTTGAAACTAGGTTAAATGGTGAAATTTTGTATTGAAATTTGGACCACATGTAGTTTCTAATAAAGGGTATGAAAAATAGAAATTTATTTCTAAAAACTTACTATACATTTTCTGTACCATTCAAAAAATAGTCAAAACATGGCTACAAGAAGGGTCAAGTGCATTATGTGATTGGTAAAGAGTTGCATGTTAGAACTTGTTGAAGGGTACCTCTACATCACTTGTGTATAGAATGTTTGAAGTATTTGATCATGGTATGAGGTTTTATGGCATCATTATGAGATATTTATAATAATACAAGAGGTTTCAAGGTGTGATCAAGGTCTAAGTATGACCGAAAATTTAAGGCCTAATATGTAAAGAGACCTAGTGTGACCTTATGAGGGGTCAAGTTCAACTCCCAAGGTGCCAAATCTCATAATAAATTTTTTAGATGTTTTATATGTTGTTTTAGGTGTTTTTACCAAGTTTGAGTTCATATCCTAAAGGAAAAAAACATGAAAATTGGTGTTGATATCTTATATGTACGTAGAATGGGGTGTTGTAGACCGAAAAAATATTTACTTATGCTTGTTGGAATTTGAAACCTTTGCATGAGATCCTAAAAAATTCATGGAAGTTGGGGAAAGTTCATATTTTGAGTTTCTTGGTATTAGTTTTAAAGGTGAGAGAAAATCCTTTATGAATGATTGCTAAGAAGGGAAACTAGTCAAAACCCTCCTAAAACCCTCATAATGACCTACTAGGAAAGATCTTGTTGGCTATGGATCATAATTTTTTTATTGAATTTTTTTTATTTTTTTAACGTGTAAAGGACTTGTATAGGTTTCTCTAGGTGGTTTTGGTTTGTCAGAAGAGTGAGTAGAAGCTACAATAAACCCCTTATTTCTTTAATTTTTGATGTAGTAGGTAGGGTTGAACAAGTCAAAGCATGAAAATGGATGGAGGATGATGTGTGATAATTTTAGTTTATTCCCATGTAATTTTATGAGTAGGTTTTAGACCTAAAATGTGCTAGATTTATTAATCCAAAATATGGATTTAGTATACTAGATATGCTCTCTAGTTCAAATCCACTATGATTTATTATGTAATTCATGTAGGTAAAACACTATGAAGGACTCTTATTCAATATTGTTCATGTAAAATCAAATATTTATTTAAGTTATAGTGGTAGAATCAGTGTTGGAATGGTGTAATAATTCTTTTACTGATGAGTTATGTAGCTTGTAGCCTTTCAAACCAAGTGTTTCATCAAAGATGATAAAATTCACTTGTATTTGTTGGTAAAATTTGCATCACTACCTTACTAGTTTTTTAACTATCATTTTTCCTTAAATGTTATTTTCACCACCATTCAAAATGATGGAAAATGATTAGTTAAAAATATAATCTCTATTAAATTTTCATAGGTTTTGAGGTGAAAGGGCATAAGTATAATCTCTATTAAAGATAGAGAAATCATTATAGAATTAAATGATAAATATTGTAGTAGACTCACATTATAATTTAAATTTTTGGTTCCTTGTTCATGTTATCTTATTGTTTCTTAGATGTGAATGGGTGTTCCAGCCCATTTTGGAACACTGTGAAACATTTAAGAAGTGAAAAGTAGTTATGTATTATAAGATTTGGATGGTATAGTACTGAAATGTCTATCTATGAAGGACATGCATAAAAATAACTTATACCATTATTGAATTACATATTATAAGGAGTGATAAATTAGCTAACCCTAGTGTCTTTCCTACACCAATTTTCTTCAGGACATATAGTGTGTTCATCTTATGCTTCCTTCAATTATGTTACGTATGTTGTACATTTGATTTAAAACACTTGTTTATTTTTGTTTTAGCATTTAAATTAGTCTATAATAGTCATCTATCAATCATATGTTGAGATAGGTATATAAAATCCATGTTGGTGAAGCTTAATGTTTAATATCCACCTAGTTTATAGATCATATTGGTATGACAGTTCATTTAGTATCATTTTTAGTCATTTTATGTTATTGTAACTACTTTATAATATATTTCCATCACTAGAGAAAGTAGTACTAGTGGTCAAGGTATCCTAGTTCCCTTTGAAGAATAAATTTCCCCAAGAAAGTGGAAATAAGAGATTAAAATTAAGGTTTGTTATCATGAAGAAGATGCTTGCATAGAAGAAGAGATATTTAAAAATATTGAAAGAGTGGATATAATTTATATTTGTATAAAAAATATTGATAGTTTGGATTCCATAATGGGCATTATATTTTATAGTCTTAGCATCTCTATGGAGGAAATGAAAGAAAATGAGGAGGATGCTCTCAAGCATGAGAAGATAGATGAACAACCTCTTACCAATAAATCTTCACATACATTCAAGGTTGAGGAAAAGATAAATATTTTTTCATATGATGTAAATGTGAATGAAAAGAGTCTAAACCATTATCTATCCCAGTTAAATTTATATTTTAGTTTGCATTAGATTAATGATATCTAATAGATTTCATTTACAAGGTTAAAACTAACAAATCATGCTTTAATTTGGTATAGACAATAAAATATGGAAAGTGATACTTGGAAATGTTAGTTTTGAAATACCTTTACCCTGTATGACTTGTGCATACATTCACGACTCTCATTTTCCATTATCTCACATCCACATGCCTTATATGTGTCTGACTTTCCCAAGATTCTCTTAGTCACCTATAAGAATTCCCATAGTATATGTGAAACTATTTAATTATCATTCTCAAACATCTCTAAATTATTAGATCAATGTTATTATATCCTAGATAATAATGTCATATTCAAATTATATAATCTAAGTCTAATGGTTATTCCCAAACTCATAAATAGTCACATTTCAAGTTTAAATCATTCATATGGGTCAACCCATACATTTCACATGTTTATGGTGTGATAAACTACCCAAATATTATTTTATAAATACAAAATAAGCATATTCCAACTATACATATAGAAATAAACTACCAAACATGTTCAACCACTTTCAAATTCAGTAGGACTTTCCTATTCTTCCTAATTTACTAATCATTCACTAGGAGTAGGTTTCAAACAAGTATAAAGAACTCAAGATCTAAGCCAAAGTTTCTATTTTATAAGTAGGTCATATTATAAGTTTCATAATTTAATTATAAATATTTCACACATTCACCTAATGGGGATAACTACATACGTGTGGTTTGAATTACCTCATTAGAGTATTAGATATGTAGTTAATGCTCAACCATTTAATGGGGAGTGGTGGAGTCAACTTAACGCACCTTTCATCATATTTTTTAGTTATAAAATTATCATTTAAAGTAGACCTAGGGTTTCAAGTGAAGGAGATAGTTTTTTTAGAGTCATATGCATATTTAAACATAGGGATCACACACAAGTGAAAATAAAATCATGCACACTTTCCTATATTGAAATAAAAAGGAAAAATGTAATGAGACAAAAAACTTATACCTAACACACAACTTTAGATGGTATCAACTAGAAGATGATGGTAGTGTCTAAGTGCACCTAGAAATCTAAATCCTAATCAATTAGCCTATAAGCTATTTTTCTAACTTTCATGTTGCCTACTTGAAATCTTAGTCTTTCATAAATTAGTGAATTTATAAGTATTATATCCTTTGTTTTAATCTACATATTTATCAAATTATAGTACCAAACCATTTTCAAGCTTTTATATTCGTATTTTTAATACATAGTTATATCTCATTAAGGGTTACTATATCACACTAATCCAAAAAGAGGGTAAAACATATTGGTGAACCCAAATATTTTATTAAATGTATCCAAAATATAGGATTACCCTAGGATTTACTCTTATATTTTAGGGATTTAGATTAATATTAATAAAGTGTGATTTTCATTTCTAAATTTTTATTGTTTTGTATAAAATTTGATTCACATTTTATCCCTATCCTTTATTGACCCAATCTAACATTCAATAAATATTTCACCAAAAGCTCCTTTTGATATGATTATATTAGAAATTCATAGCTTGGTTGTGGTTGTGTGATTACAGAGACAATTCAACAAACACAATACATAGGTAATAGGAAAAATGGTACAAACAACTTACACAATAATAATAATAATAATAAAATTATCTTATTAGAATTATGTGTGCATAATCTCACCCAAAAGGTGAACCTATATTTAATTTAGTGTTACCATCTCCACATGGGATCTACTTATTATCCCTTCCAATAGCCTTTCTAGGAGAAACTTCATGTTCACAAAACCCAATAGCTTCACTCACACTCTAACTCTAATACTCTAGGATTTTCCTTCTTGTTGTAATCCCAATTGCCTCCTTGTATGTTTGAGAGGGGGAGGGTATGCATCCTTTTATATAATATCAAGGACTTCGACCTCATCCTAACAAAATCATCTCTAAAAAATCTGAAAACATATCTCAACTAACACTTATGCAAGATTATCTTTTGACATGGCACAAACTACCAAATAGAATCCTCACTTAATCACATAATAATAGACATTAGCTACTATTTCATAATAATAGATCAAATATTTATTAGACATTACCTAATGTTTCCTTGAATTTTCATAATAATAGATCAAATATATAAAATATTTATGACATCACTCTTTTGGAATCATTACAAATAAAATATTATTTATTTGGGACCACTTCGAACCTAGTGACATACTTACCATGACAGTCATATTTTGACATTACCATGATCATTTAATAAAAACATTTACATTTTATTATGTAATATATTACATAAACTACTTTCACCATTACCATGGAATATTTACTATTTATTTTGACATTCTATGGTGTGCATCATTATTCCTTAGGTGCTAATAACCTCTAATAGACTCTACTTTAATTACACTTTACATCAAATTATTTTTAATATTTTAAATAATAAGAATTAAATTTTGGAGGGAAAATTTTGGTGTTGACTTCTTCCCCCTCCTCTTCTACTATGTTCTCAAAATAAATTGTCACAAAAAATCTAATGCCAGTGCCTAAAATATCTTTAACTTGTTATGGTTGAGCCATTTTTTGATTGGAGTGTCATCTAATTCTTTGATTTTACATGTCCAAATATAATTAATTACTATTATACTATATGGTATATCCATTTAGGAATTATTTTATTGTGATTTATATTATTATGTGAAGTATCATATTCTATGACCAAGTCATTCACTTGAAATGGGGACCACTTGATCTTATGATTAAATTAATATTTATGACTCATATTTTTATTGAAAATGGTTTCCATTGTTGTTTCTTACATTTCCTTAATAATATGAAGATTCACTAACCTATCACTTATAGACTTTACCTGTATCCATCATCTGATTGAAAAAAAATTATTAAAATTAGAACATCAATCTAAATGGGAATGATATGATCAATAACACAATCAAGATGAAAAGGAAAATAATATATTTATAATTTTAATTTTGCCCTATATTCCCAAAATACTACATTAACCCACTTATCCCATGTGTGTATATGTAAATTTGCATATTTGGAAAGAATTTCACATAACAAATGATTTGTTCATTCCACTTATCCATTTGTACTTGGATTGTAATTTTTTGACTCCCTATGCTTGATATAAAACATATTTATCAATTATTTCACCAATTACTTGATAAAGTGACTACCTTCATCTGTTATAATTTATATTCAAAAACCAAATAGTTTAAAGCTTTACTCATACAAGAATCTTGACACTTCATCCATATAAGCTTATTTTAGAGGTTTGGCCTCAACTGACTTAGTCAAGTAGTCAGGGGTAGCCATAATATAATTATTTCTTCATGGATAGGTTGAAGTGGACCCAAAATATATATTCCTCACCTCTCAAATATAATTAGTGGTAGGATAAGATACAATGGTGTTGAATAATTCCTATGCTTCCTATGTGATTTATTGATATAACACCTTATAATAATTGAAAAAATATTTGAAAAGTGTTAACTAAGGATAATCTACATGAAATATTATCCATGTCATTAAATTCCTAAAAAATTACCTTCACATGTACCATCTTGAATTTATTCAGTAATCTCCCTTCATGTTTCTCAACTATTGATCTCTTATTTTTTTTATCAACTCCTACTTGATAAAATAATCCATGTGTAATGGAATATGGGAGACTTTATTAGGTGATATTCCTATTAATATTTATAGTAGTTCCATAAATAAACTTGAAATCATTAAAATAATTCAATATATTGGTATACTCATTTGGAATTACATAAATATATAGTAAAGTTACATATGGAAATTAATCATCATCATATGAAGAACCCATACCATCATAGGCTTGGTAAAGTGATTTTATATTGACATGATATTATTTCTTGGCCTATCCTCAATGCCAAATTCATACACCTATAGAAAAAAATATGCATGTTACTATCCTTTATGATGGGTTAGGATTGTTCAATATGTATTTAAAATCCTAATGATGTGTTACAACTAAAAACATTCTCCCCAACAAATATCTCCTAAATTTGTTCAAAACAAAAATAATAGCTAGATCCTCTTTCTCAATTATAGTATAGTTTACCTCATAACTATTTATTTTCCTATTCCCAAAGTATATTAGATGATCATTCTAATTCTCATCCCTTTGGATAAGTGTGATCCCTAGTGTTGCATTCAAATCATCAATATACACAATAAATGTTTTGTTTCAATCCAAAATTTTCAAAATAGGGGAAGTTACCAAGGCTTTCTTAAGGTGATCAAATTATTCAAGTATTTTCTCCCATAGTTCATAAGCATAATATTTATTAATAAATGAGTTAGTGGATGTGCAATTTTTGAGATTTTATTAATGAACCTTCCATAATATCCAACATAAACTAAGAATGATCTTAGCTTACTTATATTAATGGGAATTGAAAATTTCTTAATCTTTGATTTAAATTTTTTGGATCAATACCAATACCACTCTAGATACAACATGTCCTAAAATAAGAAGGGTTGTGTTGCATATACCTCCCTCAAACAACACAAGGAAAGAAGAGCTGTGTGTGGACAACATTTGAAACTGGTTTTTTCCCACCAAGTTGGGCCCCCTAAGTGCGACCGGTGGGATCACAGATCCAATGGAGGACACTACTGGTGGTAGTGCCTCCAGGGATCTATTCAAAAATCTGGTAGTGGATAGTCCATCCAACAAATGGAAGAAGGCACTTATAGGTGAAAAGACGTGCCCCTTGAAAAGCATGACGAGCCTCCCTGTTATCTCAGAGGGCACGATCCTACATATCCTAGACGATCTGGTAGAGGAAATCATGGCATCCATGGCCTTACCTTGGTAGATAAGTTTTTTTTTTCCATCCTAGTATCGAAATGATTAAGAAATGGGTTTTGTCTAGGTTGAAATTTAAGGGTAGTGTTTCGATCACTGCCATGGCAAGAGGCCTATTCCTTTATAGTTTTACAAATAGGGAGGACATGATCGCTACTCTTGCTAGAGGACCATGGCTATATGGCCCACATTCTCTTGCCCTATGCTCGTGGAAACCATGATTTGACCCTAACTCAAACCTTAATAAGTCTGCTCCTACTTTTGTAAGACTACCAGGGTTCCCTTTGGAATTCTAGGATGAAATTTTTTTCACAGCTATCAGCAATTCTATTGGCCAATATGTCACTATAGATCATACAACCAGAACAAAGTCCAGATGTGTGTACACTAGACTTTGTGTCAATGTTAGAATAAATAGGACTCTCCCTATGACCATAGATATAAACTCTAAATATGGGACCTAGACTCAGCCGATCACTTATGAAAATGCTACCACTTTCTGTCAAATATGTAAGAGAAAGGGACATTTAATGACAAATGCACAACAAAGCAAAAGGGGAGGAAAGATGATTCCCAGATTGAAGGGGAGGATCAGGCTCTCAATTACAAAAAGAATAACAAGTAGGAAATAGAGAGTAATGTGGAAAATCTCGACAACACAGAAAAGGGAGAGGAGATAGGAAAGGAGGATATCACTAGTAGTGAGGGAAAAGTTGTCCCAAAGGAAAATATAGTATCAACTGATAGTCAGAAGGCTATATTTAATACAACCAACCCTCTAGAAAAATAGACTAATATGTCTAAGGAAGGAGAAAGAGGTAACCTTTTGATAGAGGAAGTCAATGAAGAAGATAAAGTTCCAAGAGTTGGATAGGAAGAAGTAACTATAGAAAGTCCCACTAAAGGAGAAGCAGACCCACAACTAAATATAGACATTTTCCATGCTCTGGAAGTTAGAGACCAAGTAAGAAACTACTTAGCAATAGGTGTAACAGGACAAAGTGGTAGTAATGAATAGGAGGAATGGGATACCCCAAAGAAAAAGAACCAAAAAGGTAAAAAATTTGTAGATGTTGTCATTGAGCCCAAACAAGGGAGGCCAAACCTAAGAGAAACAAGACAAAGAGAGATTGTTAGGGAGATTGCCAGTGGTAAACAGAATACACTAGAGACCCAACCCCCCAAACCCTCTAAATGAGAATATTATCTTAGAACCTGAGGGGCTTTAATAGTCCCTCAAAGTAGTTTGAGGTTAAAAAATGCATTTTAGATAATAAATTAGATATTTTATTACTCCAAGAAGTCAACATGAATGAGGAGAATTTTATGAAAATCACTGCCTATATATGGCCTAAGGTGGCTTTTTGCATTAGTCCTGCTGAAGGGGCTTCAGAGGGGATTGTCACTATGTGGAATAGTGATAAAATATAGGGGTATCTTATGGCTTATGATAAGCACTTCTTGATTACCAATTTTTCTATGAAATCTTTGAACTAGTCATTGATCAATGTCTATGGACCGAATAACAGAGCTTTGAGATAAAAATTATGGATAGACATGAGCAGTTTCATGAATAATCCCTAAAACATTAGATGGATGTTAGTTAGAGATTTTAACACTCCTCTATACCCTTCTAAAAAATAGGGTGGAATTATGGATTACTCAGACAACATGTTTGACTTTGCTAAATTCATTAATGATTGGGGATTATTGGACATAGAGCTACAAAACCAAAATTTTACCTAGACCAATAGAAGAAGAGGAGATCAAATGATTTAGGTTAAATTAGATAGATTTATTATATCAATCAATTGGAAGGATTATCATAATATGCAGGTGTAGGATTTCCCTAGAACCATGTCTAATCACTGCCTGATCTTCCTCAGTTGGAGAGAACATGGACATTTCAGACCTTCCCCATTCTATTGTGAAGCTATGTTGATCAAACAAAAAGACTTTAGGCAAATGGTGGCCCAATGGTGGAAAATTCCTATTCAAGGTACTCTTATGTTCAGAATAGTCAAGAAACTCCAACACATTAAACAAGAAGTTCATGGATGGAATAGATACAGCTTTAGGCAGGTCTTCCAACATAACAAAAATATAGTGGGAAAACTAAAGGATATATAACAATTAATTGATCAAGGGGATGACTCTAAGGACACTTTAGAAGAAGAGAATATCCTATCTTTATAATGGAAGAATCTTATGGAAAAAGAAGAGGTTTTTTGGAAACATAAATCCCGTGTTTAGTGGCTTAAAGAGGGGGATAGGAACACTGCCTTTTTTCATCTCTCAGATATGAAACATAGGAAAGCCAACTCAATAAATAATATTGTCCTAGATAATGGTGACATTATTACCAAGGATAATGAAATAGGAGAGCAAGCTAGGGCTTTCTTTTAGAATCTACTTACGAAATAAAATAATAATGATAGAATTGATATACCTATGAATCAATTTATTGATAAAATCCCCTGTTTGATAACAGAAAAAGATAATATTGAGATGTTAAAGCCTATATCTAAGGAATAAGTTCATGCTATTTTATTCTCCATGGGTTCTTTTAAAGCCTCGATTCTTGATGGCTTTCGTCCTATATTCTTTTAGGTATATTGGGAGATAGTAAGAGCAGACCTCATAGCTATTGTGCGTGATATTTTTAGACTAGGTAAACTTTTGAAACAAGCTAATAATACCTTCATAGTACTTGTTACTAAAAAATCACAACCTTCATATCTCACTAATTTTAGGCCCATTAGTCTATGTAACACTATGTATAAGTTATGTACTAAATGTTGGTCATGAGGATTCAACCTTTGCTAGACAAAATTATTTCTCCTGCTCAAAAAGGTTTCATCCCGGGCAGGCAAATTCTTGATGCTGTGATCACCACACATGAGACTATTGATTCCATGGATAAGAGTAGAATCACTAGGATGGATCTCAATCTTGATATTTCTAAAGCTTATGATAGAGTCTCATGGACTTTTCTGTTCCAAGCGATCAAAAAAATTGGGTTTAATGATAAAATGTCTCGCTTGTTATGGAACGCGATCTCCTCTACAAAATTCTCAGTGCTGGTTAATGGTGTTCCTAGAGGGTTTTTCTCATCCTCAAGAGGAATTTATCAGGGAGACCCTCTCTACCCATACTTATTCATCATTATGGCTAAGGCACTGGGAAGATACATACAAGCAGATATAGACTCAAAAAAGCTAGTGGACATCAAACTTGCCTCCTCCCTTCATCTTATGGTGGTACAATAGTTTGTGGATGATATCATCTTCTTTGGCATCTCATCGGTGATTGAAGCTAGAAGATGGAAGAATATCGTAAATAATTATGCCTGAGAGTTGGGACAAAGGATAAATTTCTAGAAAAGCAATGTTTATTTCTTCAACACTCCTAGTGAACTTAGACATAAAATCATTGATATATTAGAATGTGTTGAAGCTGGCCTACCAGGTACCTACCTAGGTCTTCCACTCTCGATCAAAGAGGTATCTCCTATATTTTGGAATGGAATTGTGGAAAGAACATAGAGGAAAATTCTTGGTTGGAAAGGGAAACTACTCAACAGTGCTGGTAACTGCAACTTCTTCGGGCTTCACTGCAAGGTATTCCTACATACTTCCTGTCTCTTTTTAAAATTCCTACGTATTTTGTTGAGAAACTAGAATATATCTAAAGGAAATTTTTATGGATGGGAGTGGAAGATAAATAGAGAATGTCTTTAGTCAGATGGGAAAAAGTGTGTCTTCCAAAATCTCATGGTGGACTTAATATTAGGTCCATCAGGAACATGAACAAAGCCCTTCTCTCAAAAGTTAGTTGGAACCTAATCCATAAAAACAATGATTGTGGGGAAATAATGTATTCCAAATACATGCATAGCATTGATGATTCGAAATTTCTTCAATAGATGGGATTACCCCAGGGATATGTGATATGGAATAAAATGCTAAAAAGTAGAAGCCTTCTCAAATAGGGAATTAGATGGAAACTTGGAAATGGCCAGTTTATTAAATTCTAGGATGATATCTAGTTAAGGGACAAGGCTTTCATCACATAGGAAAATATGGAGAGATTGCTGACTTGACTACCTAGTTTTTTGGAGATAGGGTCAGTGATTATCTAGAAAATAACAATGGAATGAGGAGCTAGAAAAATCTTTTGGATTACTGTGTGCACCGGCTTGCACTTTTCTCAAGAGTTTGGGAGATCTAGCATTGCATTCAAGAGATCAAAATCCCTCTCTTTCCCTAGGAGGATGAATAATACTGGTGCCCAGATAAGAATTGATCATTGTCTATCAAATCTACTTACCATCTTCTCATTCCTAAAGCTCAGAATAAAGATGTATGGAAAAAGGTTTGGAATCATAAACTTATTCTAAAAATTAACATGTTTTGGTGGGCCGCTGCTCATAAAAAAATCCTTACTCAGGATAACCTTCAAAAGAGAGGGTTTACTTTGGTTAACAGATGTTTCCTGTGTGGTTCAAAAGAGGAATCATTTTCACACCTCTTTATCCACTATGAGTTTGCTTGGGAATTATGGGGAAAAATACTTAACAACTTTGGTATTGAATGGGTCTAAAATTCTAACCTTAAAGAAGTAATTCTTAGATGGAACCCAACCTTCACACATCCCTGGCTTATGGAATTATGGAAGCAAGCTCTGCCATGTTTGAGTTGGACTTTATGGAAAGAGCACAATCACAGAATTTTCATGGACACTGCTATAAATGCTTCTCAGGTGTTTAACTCCTTTGCTAAGACCATTATGGAAAGTGTTACAACAACTCATATTCATGTTGTGGAGAAAACCCTATCTCAAATTGAAAGCCAAATTGGCACCAAATGGAAGGTTTTAAACTAGATCCCTGGGTATAATAACTCCAAAATACTATAGAGAATTAATACTAAATGGATCCCCCCTAAACCTAACTGGATGAAACTCAACTTTTATGGGGCATCCAAGTTGGATGGTAAAGCTATTGGAGGAGGAATTATAAAGAATGATAAAGGATGGATGTCTACTATCTATGCTAGTGGAATTAGATGCCAGAGCAATAACTATGCTGAAGCAATGGCTTTACTATGGGGATTAAAGTTAACTATATTCCTAGGAATAAGGAACTTGAATATACAAGGAGACTCTAAGATGGTCATAGATGTCGTTAATAAAGCTTCAAATGTGGGAATCAAGTTAAAATACATCATTACTGATATCCAATTTCTTTTACAAAAGTTTTCCAAAGTTGAGATTTCCCATACCTACAAAGAAGGCAACAGGGTCACTGATGCTTGTGCCAACCTTGGGCAACAATTTTTAGGTTGGAGGGTGTGGCAACAAGGTGTTCATATTCCCTTAAACATTAGGGAGATCATTCAAAAGGAGATGACTTGTCAATAATGAGGCATATTGATGACCCTAAAAAGATCTGTGTTGATACCCCCAGCTCCTTTGCGAGCAAGAAGGGCAAGAAGAGAAAGGTTGATGAAGAGGATTCCCCTCTAGAGTGTGAAGGTTTGGGTGGATTTCTGGTAAACCAGCCTTGAAGGCCAGACTGATTGATTATTTGAAAAGTGCTTTGGAAGAAGCAAACTAGGAGGAAGAGTCTGAAGAGCTAGAAATCTAGGAAATTTTGGAGGACACTGGAGGAAGCAGGCTACTAGATATTTTGAGGTTACTGAGGAGCAGGGTGCTAACACTATCAAAACTGCTAACAATAAGGGGAAAATGTATGTCGAGGAAGCTAGTGAGGGCACTGAGAATGAGACTAATTGGAAAACTAAAATTGGGGCCCTGAAGGACCGCATTCAAAAGTTGGGAAAGGTCTTCGCCAAAGGGCTTCATAATACAATTTTGTTGAACATGTCTATGCTGGAAGTGGTGGGTAACACTGGGTATGCTGACAATGCAGAGAATGTGAAACTCAATGATCTTATCAAATCAATAGTTATGTAAGGGGATACCTCTTTGACTCTGGTATTCCCATGGCCTATGTTTTGTTTTTGTCTATTGTTCTCAGTTGTGCCATCGTCTCTCTGAAGGCATTTTTTGTTTGTTTTCCTTCTTGTCTTTTTTGACTGTATAGGGTTCGGCCCTTGGTTTGTTTCCTTAATCAAAAACATGTCCTAAAATAACACTTTTAGAGAGTCCAAACACACTTTATGGGATTCAATGATAGTCGGGCCTCATCCAACATTTGAAAATATTTTTTAATTGGTAAAAATGATCAAACATGATTTTATAAATACAAAAAACAATAAAAAATTTCCTTGATGAAGATTCAAATGTAACATTCAAGAAACCTATTCATTATGAAATGGATTATTGCATGTGCATTACATAATCCAAATGACATGAATCTCTAAGAAAACAATCCCAAGGAGTGGTGAACATAGTATTTAGCTAATCCTTATTAGATATGTATACTTGGTTGTAGACACCATAGACATTAAAAAAGTTGTAACACTCATTCCTAGCCACCTCATCCAAGATTTTATCTAAGAAGGGAAGAGGATAGTGGTCCTTATTAATCACCTAGTTGAGCATACTATAGTCAATATAAATACAAAAATTACCATTATTATTATTTAATAATATAATAGGAGAGAACCATTCTAAATCATTTACTAGGAAGATAAATCATACATCAAGGATCTTGATTATATCTTCTTTTACTAATTTAGAAAAATCAGGATTAATTCTAGAAGGCATTTTCTTGACTAGTTTTACATTATTGACTAATTAAATAGAATTTTATATTGAACTGACTTGGTGAACTTGCTTATATTCAAAGGTGAAGAGATGCATATACCTTTGATATATTTGAAAATAATCTTCTCTCTCTTCCCCCATGGCATCTAGAATCGTAGTTGTTAAAACCATTGTTCCAACTCTTTTTGAATGAAATGATTGGGTATATAAAGAGTTGAAGTTATGAGGATGTCCATGAATAACACATCCATGAAACACTCCTCATTAAAAGACTCCTCATCATAAATTTGGACATCATTGGTGCTATAATAATCAGAGTTCCTCTAGTCATCACTCTTATTTCTTATAAGTCCCTTAATATGACCGTAAGGAACCACATTTATTTTCACCCTCCCATTTCCATAACCAAGTGTCATAAATACCTCATTCTAATTATTCCGTACATGGAATATTCTTAATCATGGCACTCCCAAAAATATTGGGTATGAAACATTTCCATTAGTTATTACTTGATATTCAACTACATATCCAACACCCATGATAGAGATTGCTACATCCAAAACAACACCTTATGGTTTTATTTTTCCTCTATTTAAAGATATTAAAATTAATATGAAAGTATGATCAATAAAACCCAATATTTTCATTAAATATTCAACCATAACATTAAATCCATATCCACCATCAACTATAACATTAGGAATATAAATAACATTGCATAATATGTTAGTTTTTGGAAAGTATGGATCCACCTCTACCTATAAAAGTGGGACTTCAACCTCCCTCCTCCATATAACACTAAAAACACTTTAAAATAACTTCCATTTTTATGAAGATAGATTAAGAAATTGGCCATGTGTGATATTATCGATTTTGGAAAGGTCTTCAAGAATGGAGTATGTTGTTTGCCCTTGCAATATTAGAAAATATTGCACGACCAACTTTATTCTTATATGTTTATCTCTAATATCCTCTTTATTTTTTTAGGATATTTATTACTTAGAGAATCTCTTTATTTAGATTTTTTTTATAACACATCTACTTGATAATTTTGAGTTATATCAATAAAATTGTTAGAAAACAAACAACTTATATGTGTAAGTATATCAAATGCAAAATTAAACAAGCTACAGTAAAATATAAAATAGGAGAGAAAACACATTACACAAGATATACATGGAAACCCTAATAAACCAATAAGGGAAAAACCATGGGTAAAGGTAGCATCCATACTTCATATTTATTATAAACAATATCTATACAACATCATATCCTCTCAAAAACTCCTTTCTAGTGATTATAATCACTTAGGTGAACCAAGCTTGCAACCAAGCCTTACAAGATCCAACCTCTAAGCTACAACATGCAACTCCATAATGATGATAACAACCATAACATCTAAGGTGAGATCCAAATATTTAGCTTACATATGAATGAGATCATATAACAAGACTCTAATTTCCAACTAGGTGAGCCAAGATAACATAGCCTTTGAGGCTCTAACCTCTAACCTCAAGGATCTCCATGATTACATACAAACTAGGTGAGTCATGCTCTCATCTAAGTCTTAAAAAATCTAACCACCTAAGAATGAATGATTATTATAACCCAAGCATCTAGGTGAGATAAGATTCCATGTATTTTAAGATCCAACTTATAATAATTATCTAAAAGTGGAAATGCTCTGATGGTCTTCTCAAAATTTACAAATAAAAATTAATTTTTTATAGAATTTTACATGAGAGAGAGAGAGAGGGAAAAATTCATAGTGTCCCCTTAGAAATTCAACCCACACATGATCATGGTTTCATGTGATCTCCATAATGTTTGTCATCATGTGATAATCTTAAAATCATCTTCACTTTAGATAAGAACATGTGCCACCTCCATGTGACCCTAAAATTATCTCCCCACTTCCACAAGTGAGTCTAAACACTCAATAGTGTTCTTCTTATCTTCATCTCGCAAGGGTCAAAAAAATGGATGCTCCAATTTAGAAAATATCTAAGACACTCCATATGACTCCAAGAATTTAACCCCACTCACAAATGTGAGGTCAATCTACAATAGTGCATTCTTGTCTTCATCTTCACATGTGAACACAAGAGTCTAAAAGGTGTTGCAATCACATTTTGACCTTCCCACACATGTGAATCATGTGTACCTTTAGAAATTATACCCATACATGACCTCTTGTATTTTTCACCACATGAAAAACTTATGTGACTAACCAAGGAAATAACACATGCCTTATATTGAATTAGTACACCTCACACTCATTACATATTCTTAATCACACCTTGGGACCCTTCATGGGCCATCCTCGCATATCTACAAACCCACATACCACATCACGAATATGTCATCTCAGCATGCCACATCACCATGAATAGTGAATATGAATAGTAAATGTGAATACTAGCTTCACACCCTAACAATATTCCACTTGAATTCATATACATAGGACTTTACCATACCTATGTCTTCTAACGACCAACTTCTATCAATACCCATTGTTGCTCACACACAAGCCCAGTAGAAGTTATATTCACTACTAAAAATTCTATACCCTAATCAAACTTAAAAACATCTAATTATCCATATCATATTTTTAGCAACCAAAGTGACTCCCATTCACCATATACCCATCCTTTTTCAATATTTTCCCATGAACTGCTCATAATTCCCATTACTTGGAAGAATCTAGTTTAGTACACACCATGGATTTCTTAAGGCTTCCTACTCCTGATGAATCTAGAACATAGTAAAACCATGTCTTATCCTCCTTTAGTATAATACAAAAGACAAATTAAATATACCAAAATAAGTGGGATACTTGACTTTATTGCTTCCATATCCCTGTGTATCTTCATCCTTGGTTTGCTCTTTCATCTCATCCTAATCACCCAAGCCATCTCACCATTATCATGTTAGGACATTATATTGATGTTTTTTTAATGATGTCACTAAGGATTAAAATGGTTTCCATGATTTGATTTTTATGTATGGTTCTCAATGATAAAGTATGCCTTAGTGAGCATGTAAGGACGTTACAGTGTTTTCTTGGTTAGGCAAAGTGATGGATGTTGGTGATTATTGATCATGTTTGAGGAGTAACATGAAGTTTTAAGAGTTATTGGTGTATTTTTTAAGTGAAAGGAATACATTGGAATAGTCATGTGAAGATCTAGGTTATCCTAGTCATCTTGGTAAAACTTCATGAATAAGGAGATTGATTATGTCAACATTCACATGTGTGAAAGTGTCAGAATAAAATGGTCACATGGGTTTGTTAATTTTTTATCCTAAATCATGTTTTTAAAATTTTAGTTCTTGAAATGATGTATATAAAAATTTATGGTCATGCAAAGATGGTCTCTCGAGCAGATTTCACTAGTTTCCATATTCAAATTTGCACCAAAAAGTGACCATTGGAATTTAAATATTTGAATTTACAAAGGAAAACCAATTTGCAATGTTTTATTAATAACATTTCATGATAGATAAATTTTATGGTGGTATAAAAATAAAAGTGGTACAAAACTTCATGGGTGATCCAGGAAAAAATATTTGGAGGTTTGAATGGTTGTACACTTGCATTCATTATGGTCCAAAGTTGACTGAGGGTTTGACTTTCTTCTGCAAGTGACCTGAGAAGGATGTTTGAGTTTTTATTCATGTTGTTTGGATGTTTCATGGTGAATTATCTATTATAGAGTGTTTTATATTCCCTAAGTATTATTTTTATGGGTTTTAGAGGTTTGACCAATCCATTTTAAGTATGAACAATTGCTTACAAGTTGACTTTTGGTTTATTCATGGTGTTTTCATGTACAAGGTAAATGTTTGATAGTTTTTGCATATGTAAATGTGTGTAGTGATGAATGAAATAACTTCATGAAATCTTATGTGTTATTTTACATGGGCCTATATGCTTTTAAGTGGTCTTGTGTTCCTAGTTTTGCTCGATGAAGTGCTAAAAGAGTGAATACATCTCCATGGACCTAAAAGGGCTTCTTAGGCCTAATTGAAAGGTGTTGATGCTTAAGGTTGATATATAAATGATATGAATGACATATTTGGATGATTTTAGTCTTATTATAATTTTAAAATAATCCTTAAGGTTTAAGGCACATTTAATGGCCAACCAAGAAGGTGATGTTCATGAAGGCTCTATAAAGAGCAAAAATAAATATGGAGGTTTCTAGAGTTTACAAGTGAAGAAAAGAGAAGTATGAATGTGATTTATGGATGGATTAAAGAGTAGAGTAGGTTTAATAATATGTTTATGAATTATATGTCATATTATTGATGTTATTATAGTTTTATTTTAGGGTTGAATATTGAAGATGAGCGAATAAGTTTAGAGTGATCCAAAAGGTTGTTTTGGATGCATTGCTTGTGTGTGAATGGTTGGAGAGAGTTCATATTAATTATTTATACATAATATAAAAAGTAAATAAGAGATATGGAGGTGATTATATTATAATTTTTTGTGTTGGTTCTTAACATCTAGAGCAAGTGGGTGCTTGTTCATGCTTAGGGGTTGGTGTTCCTTGTGAAGTGGGTGCTTCACTAAATTCTCTTATTTGTAATCTTTTATAGGAATGTAATCCACTTGTTTATATAATTTAGAGTGGTTTTTATCCCTATTGAGGGTTTCCCACATAATCCATATATTATGAGTGTTGATATTGCATAGCTTCCCTTGTTCATTACAATAACTAGTTTATATGATTCATGAATGCTTATACTAAGTGATTGAGATTTTGAAGTTTTGGAATTGAAATTAAACTAATTTCATCACTAATTCAACCCCCCCCACCCCCCCAATATAAATTATTATATCTCTAAAAATTGGTATTAGATCCATAACTTCTTTTCAAGTTTAACCACTTGAAGGTGATCATAGGTACAATGGATGAAAAAGAGGCTAAGACATATCTTCAAGGTGATCTATTTTTTGCCTTATAATAAATCAAACATCAAGAAGAAGAGAATGAAATATTTAATAAAAATAAAGGAAGTAAAAATTTAGATATGAATTCCTCTATATATTATGAGATTAATGGAAGTATTGATGGTGTAAAGACATAAATAGATAAACTAGCAACAATAATCAATAATTTATAGGACATGATGGATAAAGTCTTGAATCAAAGATTGGATCATTTGGAAGGTAAATATATGACATATATAGATGTGTTTATATATAAGGACAAGTAGAATATAACTCTAAAAAATAACCTAAAGATGAAAATTCTTGTGTTTATGATGGTCAAGTAAAAGGAATGTCTAACATGAATAACTATAGTTATGTTTTCAATGGGTACTATTACACTTATAATCAATATGATCATAGATATAAGGACTATAATTTATATTCAAAGAATATAAATGGGGTAATATGCTAAAACTACAACTAATAGGGACATATAACTAATTAATAAAAGAGGGCCTATTATAAAAAAGACATACAAATAATTGACACCATCAAATGGTTCAAGGAAGACAAATCCAAAATTGAAGAAAAGAAGAAGCAAAATTTAGGTAGTGCACCAAAGGAAGAGTCAATGTTTTTTTAAACTACATTGCATACTCAAGAGGATGAAAATAAGAAATTGTACATAGACAGTGGATATTCAAGTCATATGACAAGAGACAAGGGCAAGTTTATCTCTCTCAAAAACCATACTTTAGGTTCAATGAGAATTGGTGACAAAAATTATGCTAACATAGTTGGCAAAGTGTTTGTAAGCTTAGATAATGGTCATACTAGAATTGAAAATGTTTTATATGTATAAGGTTTGAAACATAATCTTATAAGTGTTAGACAAATTTGTAAGCAAGGAAATGTTCTAAATTTTCATGATTAAGGATGTGAAGTAAGAAGATCCAAGTCTAGAAAATTGGTTATAAATATTCACAAGGTAGATAATAACTTGTATGTGTTTCATGAATAAACTAGAGGAAAGTTGGATTTGGCATCAAAGATTTGAAACATAATCTTATAAGTGTTAGACAAATTTGTAAGCAAGGAAATGCTATAAATTTTCATGATTAAGGATGTGAAGTAAGAAGATCCAAGTCTAGAAAATTAGTTACAAATATTCACAAGGTAGATAATAACTTGTATGTGTTTCATGAATCAACTAGAGGAAAGTTAGATTTGGCATAAAAGACTTGGAAATATAAATTTTTAAAATTTTATGAAGATTAATTTAAAAGTATTAGTGAGGCATATGCCTAAAATCAATAAGATTCCTCATACTCTTTGCAAGGCATGCCTTTATGGGAAGCAAACCAAGAGAAGCTACAAATTTAAGGAGAATTCAACCATAGTACCATTAAAATTGATCCACACTAATATATGTAGACCTAAAAAATATCAAGGTATTTAAGTTAATAATTATTTCATGATATTAATTGATGACTTTACTAAGATGACTTGGGATACATTTCCTTTAAGAGAAATCAAAAGCTTTTTCAAAGTTTAAAGCATTCAAATATCTTGTTGAAAATAAAATAGGATAAAAAATCAAGTGTGTGAGATCAAATAGAGGAGGTGAATTTTGGTCTTATGAGTTTGATAATTTTTGTGAATATCAATGGATCAGAAGATAGTATTCTACTACTAGGACACCCCAATAGAATGGGGTAGTTGAAAAGAAAAATAGAACTATCCAAGAGATGAGTAGAACCATGCTTCAAGATTTTAAATTATTAGATTATATTTGGGAAGAAGATATTACTACATAAATATACATCTTAAATAGATGCCAAGTTAGAGTAAATGGTGATAAGACTCCCTATGACCTATGGAAAAATAGGGCAGCTAATGTCAAACATTTTAGAGTGTTTGGGTGCAAGTTTTTTTATCAAGAGGGATGAAGAAAATATTTGTAAATTTGACTCAAGTTTTGATGAGGGCATCTTGTTGGGTTATTCCTCCATAATTTATTCTTGCATATGTTTCAATAAGAAACTCCACAAGGTTATTGAAAGTTCTAATGTAAGAGTTGAAGAGGTAGTGAAATCAAGAAGCCTAACTTGTAGATAAATAAAACAATAGAGAACCCTAATTTAAATAATGAAAGAATATCTAATAAATTAGATGATGAATAGGAATAGGTAAGAAAATAAAATAAAGATCCATCTAGGAGAATATAGAAGTATCATCCAATTTCCTAGGTGACTAGAAATGTGAATGCTAGTCTACAAACTAGAAGGAGAATGTTGATAATTTAAAATCAGCAAGACATAGCTCTATTATCTAAGATTGAACCTAAAACATTCTTGAACACTGTAAAACATGAAAATTGGACATGTGTAATTAATGAAGATCCCAATGAAATAGTAATTAATGAAACATGGGATTTGGTAGCTAGGCTAAAAGACAAAAATGTGATAGGAACTAAATGGGTATAAAAAAACAAGATGAATGAGAAAGGATATCTCACAAGAAATAAGGCTAGAGTGGTGTATAAAGGATATGATCAAGTTGAATGGATATATTTTGATGAGACATTTTCTCTTGTGGCAAGAATGGAAATAATTAGACTATTCTTATCATATGCAAGGTTCAAAGGTTTCAAAGTTTACCAAATAGATGTGAAATGTGCATTTTTGAATGGAAACTTAGATGAAGAAGTCTATATTGAGCTACCTGAAGGTTTTTCCATGATAAGTAATCAGGTATATGTTTGTAAACTAAAGAAGTTTTTATATGGTCTTAAATAAGCTCTTAGAGCTTGGTATGACAAATTAGAAAAGTATCTATTGAGCCAAGGTTTCAAAAGAGGGGTAACTGATAATAATTAAGATAGATAGTTCACATAAATTACTTATGTTATTATATGTTGATGACATAGTTTTTAGATTTGACTATGACAACATGAGTAGAGAGTTTGTAAATGATATGAAAATTGAGTTTGAAATGTCAATGTTGGGAGAACTTTCTATATTCATAGGATTATAGATTAACCAAATTGATGCAGGGATATTCATTTCATAGGCAAAATACATCAAGGATATGCTAAGGAAGTTTCACATGTTGGATTGTAAGCTAATGAGTACTCTAATGACCATAGGATGTAAGATTAGTAAATAATATGACTCACCAAAGGTTGATTAAACCTTGTATAGATCCATAATTGGAAGTCTTTTGTACTCTATTACTTCTAGGCCTAATATCTTATAAGTAATAGGCCTTATCAGAAGGTTTCAAGATGATCCTAAATAATATCTCTTGAAAGTAGTCAAAATTATCTTGAGATATCTCAAGAGCACCAAAGAATATGGTTTATGTTACCCTAGGAGCAAAGAATTCAATCTAAGGACATACACTGATGCAAATTGGGTAGGATGTGTGGATGATAGAAGGAGTACTAGTGGCTATGTTTTATTCATCGGTGAATTATTGATTTCTTGGTGAAATAATAATCAAGCCTCTATATCCCTATCCATTGTAGAAGCTGAGTATATAGTTGTTTCTTCTTATTATACTTCGGTAATGTTGATGAAATAAACCTTAGAAGATAATAAGGTAAGATAAAATGGACCTTGTCCTATCTATTATGACAATACTAGTGAAATTAGTATATTTAAGATTCCTATTATGTACATGCAATATAATAACATTTATATTATATATCATTTCTTGAGAGAACAAGTGAGTAATCAAAGTGTTAATTTAGATTATGTGCCTATAAAAGAACAACTTACAAATATTATGACTAAACCATTGACAAAAGCAACATTTAAATATCTAAGACAAAGATTGGGAGTCACACAATTATGTATAAATCATTAAAATGTCATTGGTTAAGGGGGAACAACAAGTTAATGATTTTTGTCCATAGGTTTGTGATGAAAAGCTTTAATAAATCTATTCAAGGACATTGGTCCTACAAGTAAGTTTTAATCATTTTTTAATGTTTGGTTTAGAAGGTAAAATCATGAAGAATGAAGGTAAGGCTGATATGGATTGTGGAGAGGAATTATCCAAGTGTATTCCATGGGATAATATGTGCTCATCTATTCAAAAGAGTCACTCATGACCATTTGTTCAAATTGACCTTTTTTACTTAGTGTTTATTGTCTAGTGTGTGATCATCTTGAAAAATTAATGAATTTGAGGTTTATGAAGCCAAAAAATGGTAGAGGATAGTTGTATTTTATGTGTCCATATGTAAAATTTGTTGAGGATATGACATAAGGATTCAATGATCATTCTAAGGTGTTTTGACATAGTGTCTATTATGTACACATATTTTGCATGCATAGTTTGATTGATTCCAAGTGTCAAATGAAGACTAGTGAGTGTTAAAAGTGACTTTGTGGAATATAATGGTGTTTTGACCTCATATAGGTGTGTTATAGGTGATTTTAGGATTTTAATGTCTTTTGAGGGCAAGTTATAAATTTTTGAAGGCTCTCGGGTATGATAGTCCTTGCTTAAGGACTAGCAAGTCAAAACCCATTTCATGGTTCTATGGGTTCCCAAAGTATTCAGACCTTAATAATTGGTCCATATGTATTTATTATTTACCTCTAGGTGTGAGAGAAGTTTTAGAAGATGACATTGACTATAAGGTGGTAGGTTAACCCTATTTCATTTTGATGCCCTAGTTTTTACCCCATATGGGTTAGTGACCTTCCCAAATGATTTGAGGTCTTAGGATACTTAATATATTGAATGAAAAAAGGGTGAATAAAAATTTCTTTATAGTCTTTTGTATGTGTATACTTTGACCTATGGTTAATTTTTTATGCAAATGGAAGGCTAATTTTCAGGTCAATTTGTGAAGGATCCATGGCATATAGGAATAGTTTGATGATGATTCCTTGAATAAATGAGGGATAATATGAGTGTAATTAAAATATGAAATTTAAAGGCATGAGGATGCATACATAAAAAATTTATGGGCTTTGTAAGGTTCAAGTAGGGATACTAAGCCTCTAGGTAAGGCTAATATGAAGAAGAGTGATTTTTGGTCATTTTATTCCAAAGACAAAGGTATGGTTGTCCCTAAATATGTTTCTTAGTTGTATTTATGCATAATAAATGTTTTATAAATACCTTGAATGTATAATATTCATTCTATGGGTGGATTATGAGAGAGAATTAGAAGGTAACTATGAAATTTCATCATGGTTAGAGATGGTCTAAAGGTGCTCAAGCTCAAGTAACTTAAGGGGATTCCCTCTCAATGTTATCAATGTGTGATCACCCATATTTTATTTATATTTTTCATTTAATATTCATATATAAGTTCAAGTTAAAAAAGAGTGTTGTTAATGAGTAGGCTTGAGGTAGTCATGGTAAGGAATTATATGCACAGTGATAGGTGAAGTTTATATAATATTTCAAAGGAGATCCATTCTTGTTGTTATCTTTGAAAAAATTTATAGGATATTAAGATTATAAGGTAATCCCACTTTGTCATTGTGTCAAAGGGTGTTAGGAACCCATGCTATCCATTCTATTTTCTTTATTAGTATATCAGTTGTTATGGATGCATATGCTTTGTAAGTTATCATGTGAGATTTTTTTTTATCCCACATTAATAAGAAGTATTAGTTTCTTAAATTATACTTAGTATATAAGTAAGTGTTGAGGCTAATTAGGGCATCCACAAATTTATTATATTAAGCTTTCTCAAAAGAGGTTAGCCCCTTAAAGTGGCATGTGATCAATATAATACTTTTGATGCATCTAATAATTATATAAATATGTTATTTCATTCATTTTCATTAATTTATTGTAGGGATATCCTCTCATCTGGTATCAAATCACTTTCCATGGCCAATTTTTTCTCCAAAAATTCTAAACTTCATTCTTCTGCATAATTTATTTAAGTATTTTTCTCAGAAAGTCTTAAGTCTATTATACTACATAATTTATTTAAGTATTTTTATGTATTAAAATAATCTATTTTAGATCAAGGTAAAAACCTATCCACATAAATATGGGAAGTACTTGGTTGAAATCCCTAAAATTAATTATAAGGAGTACCACAATAACCCTAAAGTAATTGGCCTATTGAGAGGACCTGGTAGTGAAATAGACAAAAACCCCTTCTTGATTGAGTAGTTCCCACCTGTGAGGAAAACCAAGAGTTTTCTCTTAGGGGTAAATCCACGGGATTTTTTTTTATAGAATGATACTTGCTTAGATGACATTGATGGCCAAAGAGATATCTTTAAAACCTTAAGCAACCATTGAAACTTGGAGCCCATTTCTATCAATTTTAGAATATTTCCAGTAGACTATAAAAAAATCAATTAACAAAGTATTAGAAGAATCTTAGAGGACTTGTATTCAAATAATTTATATAAACCATAAACCAAAAAATCTTCATCCTATCAATTTTAGAAAACTATCAATAGAGTATTATAAGACTCTCAAAGGATTTACGTCCTGACACTTGACAAAAAATAGAAACCAAAAACCAAAAAAAAATGTCATATCTCTCCATCTGTAGCCCCATTAATGCTCAAAATTTATCTATACACCTAAAATTCCATTTTGAACATTTTATTCTTTGAGGTCCCATATCTCGATTCCACTCATAATTTGTGCAAATATCAATTTTCCATTTTCTTGGGTTTTGTCATGTCTTCTATTTGTATCCATTTACCTCAAAAAATTTCCATAGTTTTCATCTCCCTTTTCTATTTCTTTGTCCCTCTTTGATAAATTTTCCAAATTATCCATTTTCACTTCTAAAATTGCCCTCAACTTCATCAATCATACTCCCACTATGCAAAATATTTAGTAAAAGTACATTTACCCCTTCTACTTTCTCCCAAATTAAAACATTTCCATACTAAATGTGTATTAACTCTAGTTTTCCTACCCATTTCAAAAAAAATAAGAAAAAGTAAAAAAATCTCTTATTCTAGTCATGGAAGTAACCTGAACAAGAGAAAAAAAACATGGAGGATGAAATTGTCACCCTCAAGACCCAAATCAAAGATATTGATGAAGAAATTCTCAGCCTCAATCTTCAACATACTACCTTGAACAATAGATGGCATCTAGAATCCTCTTCATGCATTGAATTTTCTTCTTCTTTCAATTTTCATGGGCTAAAACTTGATTTCCTCAATTCAATGGAACATATCCAACTTGATGGATCTACCAAGTAGAATAATATTTTAGTCTGCATAATACTTTTGATACCAAAAATGTCACTATTACATATTTTCACTTGGAACATGAATCCTTTCAATGGTATCATTGGTATACCAAGGATCATGATGAGCCCATACATAAAATTAATTTTTATACCCTCATTTTGTAATGATTTAGCTCAAGTGATTTTGATGAGTTCACTAGAGAATTCACTAAACTTCACCAAATAGGAACCATGAAAGCATATCAAATAGAATTTAAAAAACTAACCAGTCACATAAAAGGATTGTTTGATGAATTCTTTAGGAGTTACTTTGTTAGTGGATTGAAGGATGTAATTCAATTTGAGGTCCAAATGTTTCAACCCAACATGATGATGGAATTCCTAGGGTTGGATAATGTGGTAAAGGACAAGATCACAGCTCAGTAATGATTCAAATCCAATTTTTCTCCATTAAAAAAAAAACTCCTTAACAATCTCAAACAATGTCAACCCCAAAACCACTCTTATCAAGCATTTGATTGAAGCAAAGATGTAAGCACATAGAGAAAAAGGACCATGTTATAATTATGATGACAAATTCACTTAAGGAAATTGATGTGTCAATCAAAATATTTACCAAATAGAATTAGACTCTTCACTCAAAATTGAAGTTTTGGAAGATGCTCAAGATGCAGTAGATGATATAGAAGAAGTCCATTGATTGTGGAGCCTACTTCTTAGGAAGACCAACCATATATCTCTCTTCATGCCTTAACATGAGTCACCACCCCAAAAACATGTAGGTCAAGGATTAATTTAATAATATCCATCTCGTAATACTCAATGATTTAGGTAACACTCATAACTTCATTGACCCTAAAATAACCAAATACGCTAATTATTTTGTCCATCATTGCTCCAAATTTGAAGTCATGATTATCAATGGGGGAATATTACATTTAAAATGGAAGTGTCATAATATGGGTATCTATATTGGAGATTATAAATTTCACTCTAACATTTTTTCCTTACCCTTAGGTAGATGTGATTTTTTTTGGGAGCCCAATAGTTACACACAATTAGACCCATCTTATGAGATTTTGTTGAACTTTAGATGCAATTTTTATACAATGGAAAAAAGCACATATTGAAAGGCCTACACTTGGGGTATGTTATCATCATAATTTCACATCACATGGAAAATATTCTTAATAATAATTCACATGGAATCATTTCCTAGATTAATTCCATTCAAATTCAACCATCAATGATCTCAATGACTCCTAATCTACACACTGTTTTGCATCGATATGCATGTGTCTTTGCCAAACTTTTGGAATTGTCACCTTCACAACCAAAGACCACCTTATATAGATCCTTCTTGGAAGTATTATTCCAAAAATTAGGTCTTACCACTATGAATTTTAGTAAAATACCAAGATCAAGATTCTCATTTGAGACTTATTAAAAGCAAGGCATTATTCACCCTAGTACCAGCCCATATTCTTCCCTAGTTTTCCTTATCTAGAAAAATATGGGTCATGACACCTTTACATTGACTTTTATTTACTTAATCATGTCATAATTAAGGATAGTTTCATAATCCCTATTATTTATGAGCTTCATGGTGCTCATTTTTCTCCAAGTTGGATCTCTACTCTGGATATCACTAAACTAGCTTCATAAAGATGATATCCCTAAGACAACTTTTTGCATGCATGATGGCCAGTATGAGTTTTTGGTCATGCCCTTTTGTCTCACTAATTATCCTTCAATATTATAGGAATTTATGAATAAAATATTATATCCCTACCCATACAAATTCATTTTGGTCTTCTATGATGATATCCTCATCTATAGTAACATATGATATGAGCATCTCCAACATCTAGAGCTCACACTAAAAATTATCTCTAATCATCATCTCTATGTAAAATATTTCAAATTTTATTTTGGCCAAGATGAATTAGATAATAGTAAGCATATTATTTCAACCCAAGGGGTTTGAGTGGATCCTAAAAAAAAATTGCCATGACAAATTGGCCTCAACCTGAGACACTCAACAGCCTCCATGGCTTTTTGGGGTTGATTGGATACTATCAAAAGTTTTTCAAGAACTATGGGAATATTTTAGTTCCAATTATATATATTTTAAAAAATTATTATTTTACATGGACATAAGTTTATAAGTATGTATTTGAAGAATTCAAAAAACCTATATGTATAACACCTATTCTAGCTATGCTAGATTTTACCAAAACGTTCATATCAAGATCAATGCTTACGATAATGGACTTGGTGTTGTTTTCCTCCAAGAAAAATTCCCCATTGTGTTCACCAAAAAATCCCTTTTTATTAATAATTTAGTAATCTCTACTTATGAGAAATAAATGATGGCTATTTTACATGAAGTATAAAAATAGTAGCCATACCTACTAGGGAATCATTTTTGTATCAAAAATGATTAATAGAGACTAAAATATTTCCTTTAAAAATAGGTCTCTACCCCATCACATTATAAATGGATAATTAAACTCATGGGTTATGACTATTAGATCACTTACAAGAAGGGTAAGGATAATAATATGGTTGATGGTTTGTCTTGCACATTTACAGACCAAGCTTCCCTTTCATCTATTTTCATTATTATTCCAAATTGGTTAGATGTTGTACAATAAGGTTATGTAAATCACTCCTCATTATCTCAAATCATTCAATAGTTTTCCATTAACCCCTATACTATATTGAATATTCTTGGGATGGTGCTTATTTGTGATATAAAATTTATTTGGTGCTTCCTTAGAGCATAGATCTTTAGTAGGCTATATTCTATGAAATACATGCTTCTTCATCCATAGGGAACTCAAGGTTTATCAAAAATTATGAATGGGAATGATGTAAATTATTTTGGATAGGAATGAGAAAGGTAATTCCATATATGGTGGCTTAATATGATACTTGTTAATGCAACAAGTGTGAAACAACACTCATTACTAGGCTGCTTGAATCTTTGCCCATCTCTACCAAGATTTTAATAGATATTTGTATGGATTTAATTTAGGGGCTCCCTAAATCTAGAGGGAAAATAATGATCTTGGTTTTGGTTGATCTCCTCTCCAATATATTCATTTTTGTGACCTTAACCATCCCTATACCACTTCCATAGTCACATATATTTTATTGGACCCAATTTTCCATCTTTATGGCATTCCTTCTTCCATTATCTTAGATAATGATATAACCTTCACCATCCATTTTTGGATAGAAATATTTCAATCCATTGATACCCAACTAAATAAGAGATACAAGTATCATCCATAGATGGATGGCTAGACTAAAATTATCAATAAATAATTGGAAACTTACCTTCATTACTTTACCTCAGAACAACAACATCATGGGGTAAAATGGTTCCCTCTCACTAAATGGTAGTACAATACCTCCTACCACAATTCAACTAAAATTACTCCATATGAAGTAGTATATGGTTAAGCACCACTAGTGATCCTTTCGTACACCCTCAATAGTTCACCAATTCAAGTGGTTGACATGCTTCTCTGAACCTAGGATTATATCCTCAACACCCTATGGGAAAATCTTCATATGGAACAAAATAGAATCAAACAATGGGATAATCAACAACGTTCTGAGTATACTTTCCAAGTAGGTGATATGTTTTTTCTTTTCCTATAGCCATATAAGTAATCCTCCCTTAAATTCAAAGAGAATTATAAGCTAGATCCCAAGTTCTATGGGCCATATAAGGTTCTCTAAAAGATTGGGCCAGTTTATTATAAGTTGGAGCTTCCACCTTCCTCTTGAGTTCACCTAGTATTTCACGTCTCTTGTCTGAAGAAATTTCTTGGCATAAACATTAGTGTAGACTATTTTACCAAAACTTGATAATGAAGGATCCATCTTTCTTAATTCAAAGGCAATCTTGGATAGGTGCACAAACCAAATTTTATCCCTCTCTATCACATAGGTATCAATTTAGTGGCATGGAATGAAACTAGAGGATGAAACATGGGAACCACTATTTTAGATTCAACACTAATTCCCAGATCTGAATCTTTGAGGACAAAGCTTTTTCTAAGAGGGATGGGAGGTTAGGAACCCATGCTACCGATTCAATTTTTTTTTTAGTATATTAGTTTTTATGGATGAATATGCTTTGTAAGTCATCCCATGAGAATTTTGTTTTATCCCACATTCATGGGAAGTATTAGTTTCTTAGATTAGACTTGGTATATAAATAAGTGTTGAGGCCAATGAAGGCATACAAAAATTTATTATATTGAGCTTGTACAAAGGAAGTTACCCCCTCAAAGTGGCCTATGATAAATATAATCCTTCTGGTTCTTTTAATTATATAAATCTATTATTTCATGCATTTTCATTAATGTGTTACAAGAGGATCCTCTCAAAGGGGGAGAAAGTGTTTGTAAAGGGAGAAAGAGTATGTGTGTAGCTTTGTTATTGGCTTTGAAAATATTTAAAAATGTTGAAATAAATAACAAAGGGGCATATTATTGATATTTTGTTAATGATGTCCCTAAGGTGGACAAGGATGTGCATGATTTTATTTATATGCATGGTTCTCAATAACAAAGTGTGCCTTAGTAAGCATGCATTGACCTTACAGTCCCTACATGGTTAGGTAAGGTGATGGATGTTGGTGATGCATCGATCATGTTTGATAAGTCATATGAGAGATCAAAAGTACTTGGTGTAATTTTATAAGTGAAAGGATTCATTAGAATATTCTTGTGAAGGTCTAGGTTATCCTGGTCATCTTGTTAGAACTACCTGAATAAACATATTGATGACATAAGAATTCACACATGTAAAGGTGTCAGAATAATATGGTCACATAGGTTTGTTAATATTTGTTCCTATATAATATGTTTCAAATTTTAGGTATTGACATGATTTATATAAAAAATTATGGTCATGCAAATTTGGTATCCTAGGTAGATTTCACTAGTTTCCATAGTCAAATTTGCATTAAAAAGTGACACTTAGAATTCAAATATTTGAATTTAAAGAGGAAATCTAATCTGTAATGGTTTGTTAATAAATTTTGATGATGGATGAATTTTATCATGGTATAAAAATAAAATTGGTAGATAAATTCAAAGGAAAACTAGAAAAAATGATTTGGAGCTTTGACAAGTTCTACACTTGTATTTATTATGGTCCAAATTTTATTGAGGGTTTGACTTTCTTTTGCAAATGACCCAAGAAGGATGTTTGAGTTTTTATTGATGGTGTTTGGATGTTTCAAGGTGAATAATCTATTTTAAAGTGTTATATACTCCATGAGGATCATATTTATGTATTTTGGAGGTTTGACTAATCCATATTTAGTATGAATAATTGCTTACAAGTTGACTGTTGGTTCATTCATGGTGTTTTCATGTACAAGGCAAATAGTTGATAATTTTTGCATATGTAGAGGTGTGTAGTGATGAATGCAATAACTTTAGTATATATTAGGGTTTACATGTTATGGACCTATGTGCTTTGAATTGGTCTTGTGTTCCTATTTTTGCTCAGTGAAGTGCTAAAAGGGTGAATATGTCTCTAGGGACCTAAAAGGGCTTCTTAGGCCTAATTGAAAGGTGTTGATTCTTAAGGGTAATCTATAAATGCTATGGATGACCTATATGGATTATTTTAATCCTATTATAAGTTTAGTCTAAGCCTTAAGGGTTAATTCATGTCTAATGAACCACCAAGAAGGTGATGTTCATGAAGGCTCTATAAAGAGCATAAACAAAGATGAAGGTTTATAGAGTTTACAAGCAAAGAAAAGAGAAGTGTGAATGTGCTTGATGGATGGACTAAAGATTAGATCAAGTTGAGGAATATGTGTATGACCTAGAGGTAATATTTTTTATTTTATTAAAATTTTCTTATTGGTTTGAATAGTGAGGATGAGAGAAGAAGTGAAGAGTGATCCAAAAGGTTATTTTGGATGCATTGATTGTGTGTGAAGGATTGAAGGGTGAACAAGAGTTGATATTCACTATTTATACATCATATTTAAAGGCAATAATAGATATTTAGGTGATTATATTAGAAGGTATTATGTGGGTGCTCAACATCTAGGACAAGTGGGGCTTGTTCATGCTTAGGGGTTGGTGCCCTTTGTGAAGTGGGTGCTTCATTAAAGTATCTTGTTTATAAATATTTTATATGACTATAGTCCACTTGTTTTTAGACTTAAGAGTGATTTTTATTCCCCATGATGTTTTCTCACATAATCCATGTTTTATGAGTGTTGATGTTGCATATCTTCCTTTGTTCATTGTAATAACTAATTTATATGCTTCATGAATGCTTATGTTAAGTGATTGAGAGTGTGAAGTTTTGGAATTAGAACTGAATTTATTACATCACTAATTCACCCCCAGTGATTGTACCTCTAACAATAGATATCAAATCCATACCTTACTTGCAATTTTAACCACTTGAAGGTGATCATAGGTATAATGGATGAAAAAGAGGTTGAGACATATCTTCAAGGTGAAATAGTGTATGCCTTAATAGAGATCAAACATCTAGAGGAAGAGAATGAAAGATTGAAGAATAAGAAAGGAAATAAAAATTAAGATCTAACTTACTCTATATATTATGAGATTAATTCATGTAATGATGGTGTGAAGACATGAATAGATAACCTAGCAAAAATAGTCAAGAATTTGTTAGACATGATGGATAAAATCCTAAATCAAAGATTGGATCATTTGGAAGGTAATGCTATCACACACACACACACACACACACACACACACACACACACACACACACACACACACACACACACACACACACACACACACACATAGAGAGAGAGAGAGAGAGAGAGAGAGAGAGAGAGAGAGAGAGAGAGAGAGAGAGAGAGAGAGAGAGAGAGAGAGAGAGAGAGAGAGAGAGAGAGAGAGAGAGAGAGAGAGAGAGAGAGAGATGTGTGTGTGTGTGTGTGTGTGACTGAGTGATTCTAAAGATAAGTAGAATACTATATCTAAAAAAGAAGTTAAAGATGAAAATTATTGTGTTTTTTATGGTCAAGTAAAAAGAATGTATAACATGAATAAATATAGTTATGTTTTCAATGGGTATTATTTTAGAGAAATTTTGCTTATGTTCTTGGAAGAAAGAAAAAATAAACTTGAGAAGGGTATGGTATAAAAACATAATATGTTGTATGTGAATTTATCTAGATGGTTGTAGATAGTCCTCTTTGGCTTGGGAAGAATGACCTTTAGATAATAAATCACTCAAATAAATGGTTTGATTAGTTATATAATTGAGTGGATTACCTAACAAGATAGATCCAAGAAGCATGAGCTTCCTTGGAGGCTATCAATTCATGATATAAACAATCAAGTTTTGAAAGATAAAGTAATTGCATAAACAATAGAAGACAAAATTAAGTACAAGAAGTGCTTGATAAAAGAGTATATTAAGTTGACTAATTATAATAATAGGTAGGTCAATACTAATGCTAAATAGGCTAGGTATGGTTTAGAAAATAGGATAGTGTTCTATGATTGGGTAGAGGCTCTAAAATTTAGGTTTGGTTGAGGTCTAATGGGTGAAAATATATTGTTATTTTTTTATCACATAATGACCATCAATATTTGGGATGACCATCGATGGTTAGGGTAACCATTGGTAATTAAAGTAAATATCAATGGTTAGGGTAACCATCAATGGTTGATGTAAGTGTCAGTGGTTAGGAAAGACTGTCGATGGTTAGGATGACCATTGGTGGTTATTTTGGGTTAGGTTTGGTCAAGAAAAAAGTCTATTTGGATGAGGTTAGAGGATATAATTATAATAAATGGGTTTAGGATGGTTGATTGCAAGATAAAAATAAAGTAATTAAATAATTAAAAATAAATACTTAGCCTGTTGGTTGTTAATTGTATGAATGGTTGAGGTAGTGGAGCCTAGAGAAATTTTGATAGAGTAACTATACTTGGATATTGGTTGATGGATGGTATTACTTTAGATCTCTATCATACTTAATGGTTTTCTAAAAGAGATGACCTATAAAAAAAACTCTGATCTAAGAAGTGCTGGCTATGGATGATAATTGATGATTGATTGTCAACCATGGATTCACCCTCTCTTCCTCTATCTTTATAGGAAGGAAGAAGAGGTACAATAATATGTTAACAAGAGATCTAAATTATTGTCTAAAATTAGTTCTCATAAGCATGGGCTCTCACATGATTTAGATGAACTAAATATAAAACTATAAGTTAGAGTGATGTGGTAGTTTAGTGGTTCAAGTAGTGAAACTTGACCATTGATGGTTAAGCTAACCATCAATGGTTAAGGTGACTATCAGTGGTGGAGGGTCAAGGTCAAGTTGGGTTAAAAAGGGGTGAGTTATCTAGTATGTAAATTCTAACTTGGGTTAGGTTTAGTTTGTGGTTGAGAGGTCAGATTTGAGTCCCTATGGGGTCTTGAGGTGGTTTAGGGGTGCTTAAACATTTAGAATCATGGTGTGTGGTTTTATAGTGTCAACATTCTCCCCCTTTTTATTATGTAGTTTGTATCAATAATCAACAAAACAAAAATAGAATGCAGGTCAAAGGTATAGTTGCCCTAAGTATGGGAGGAGGTGTTCCCCCTCAAACTAGGAGCCAATGAGGTGAAAAATAATTAGGTATGGTTTTGATAAATGGTTAAGTTGGTGATGGAGGTGGGTGGTAGGTTAGGAACTAAAGTGTAAGCATGCACATAAATTATGACAAATGTGTGTTAGCCAAGATCATACATTGACTAAGTTTCCATGGTTCATAGAAATAAGGTTGATATTATAAGGACAAGTGATAAGTGGATTGCATGACCATATGTAATGGTTGGGATACACTCATAAACTCAAGTCTCTTAGATAAGGTTAGTGTTTCCATGGGTATACCAGGTATGAATTGTTCCTATAAAAACATAAATTGGTTGGGTGTGCATAAGGTAGTGTAAGTTAAAAAAATTTAATTGGAAAAGTTAGTTGGTATAGTCAAAAATACCAAGGTAAGGTTACTACAATAGTATATGATAGTTTGGGCCAAAATGTCCCATAACAGGGTAACGTGGTGGTTGTTGAGGTAGGTGGAGAAGGTAATGTCTATGGGTGGCCACTTGGTGTGGGTGTTAAAAAATTTGTAGGTGAAAATTTGGTGGTTAGAGGAGAGGGAAAACTTTACTATTATAGCTAGTGATGGTTAGGGTTCCTATGGTCAACCATTGATGGTCATACTAACCATTGACACTTAGGTATAAATCCTAAAAGGGTGTAGACAAAAAGTGACTCCATGGGTTTTATTTGGTCATTATAGATTTTGACTTTTGATAGTGAGCTCTTAGAATTTTGTGTGAGAAAACTTTGATGACATTTTTTGAATGGGAGAGTAGTTGAATTGGATTTTTTACTGAGCTTTTGAGGGTAGACCTAGATAAGATGCAAGGTAGATGAGGATGTGGCTAGGTAATGAGTCCTAAGATTCCTCCTTGATGATGGTTGAGGAATGAGGTAGTGGTTTTTTTCAATTGATAGATTAGATTTGATTTTGAAAATGCATTTCATTTAGAATGGCATAGTTTGATTAAGTAGGGTGGGTGTAGATTAGGTTTGGTTTAGCTCTACCTTATTTGTAGATGAGGGTGAAATTGGAAGGGTAGGGTTTGATTGAGTAGGGTGGGGGTTAGGTATAAGTGAAAAATGTTAATTAGGTAATGGTGTTTGAGTAGGTTATTAAGAGGTTAGGTTTGGGGTGTTTCATTGGTCAAAACACCCATAATGACCATTAGTAGTCACTACCAATAATGGATGGTAAAAAATTATTGGTAGTTGGTTGCCTAACCATTAGCGATCATCATGACCATTGGTGATTGAGCCAATGGTGATGTGAGTTTTTAAAATTTAAGATTAAGTTTTTTCAATGTTAAATGGTAAATAGGTGATGGGTAATGGGTTAATTGCTAATGGATAAGTTATGATGTTGAAGGTCAGTTTGTAGATTTTAGGTTGATGTTTAAAGTGTAGAGGGTTGATTTTTTAAGGTAGGAAATAATAAGATAGAGAAAAAAGTTTGTTTGCTATCAAACTATGCAAGCATAAGAGCATATCCAAATGTAAGATTGGGTACCTCAGATATTTACTAATATCTATCAAAGGATGACTGCTAATGACTAGGATCACATGGAAGAGGTGGGACTTGGTGCAATGTTACATTACCAACACATACCATGAGATGAAAAAATGATCATGGAGCTCATCGAGAGATAGGATATTGACATAAACACCTTTTTGTTCCCTATAGATGAGATGACCATCTTAGTAAAGGATGTTCATAGGATTACATGGCTACCCATTTGGGTTGAGCTGATTTATCATTTAGAGAGGGAGGAGTGGGATGATTACATGGAGATTTTGTATGAAGATAACCTTAATTTGGTGTCACACAAGAGGCTTTATCTACACTTTGATATACCAAAGGGTAAGAGATAATATGAGGTTGTTGATGATGATGGCAGTTTCATGCTTTATCATACTAGATTTGAGTGGTGGGAGGTTCCCTTATTTGTTGCTGGGGATATTGGTTGAGACGCTATTGGGATGCATAGTATTCAATTGGGTGCCTATGATGCTAGTTTATATATACAAGGGGTTATGTGTATTTAGAGCCCACAAGATGTATGGTATCAATGTCAAATTTATTCTCCACTACTGGGCCTATGAGAACATGTGGATGCTAAGGCTGATGGGGCTGTCATGGGAAGGGTATGTGCAGATGGACTTTAGAGTTGAGTTTATTAGGTAGGGAGATAATTTTTCCTTTTTAAGACTAGGTAGAGGGGTTCATGACATTTAGTGGTTCAGAGGTGTAATGGATGCCTTGTTTGTTAGAGACATGATCTAAAAACCCTATGTTAGGTTTTTTGAGTGGGATCACTATAGGAGACATACACTATCCCTATATAGATATAGATGGATATTCAATAGGAGAGAGGGTGAGATAGAGCTCATTACTTTTGATAGGGTACTATGAAAATTAGGCCTAGTTCAAGATATCCCAAGTTTATTCCCAAGATATAAGTAGGAGGATGCACGGTTGCTACTTCCTAAGCCATAACCAGTTAAAAAATTTCTTGATCAAGAGGAGTTACCTACATGAATAGATTAGGATGATGTAGGTGTTACATAAACATATATTGTATAGTACCAAGCACTATATGTAGTAGCTAATTTTGGGAAGATGATGGTCATCAGTAGGTGATGGATGTTTACCCAGCTAGGAGAAATGGCTAGTGAGCTTAGGTATAGGGGGTTACCCCAGATGTACAAGTAGTTTCTATAAAGATGGATCAAGAATGAGAGGTACTATCCATAGTGAAAGCTTTCTTTGTAGCATTACAAGGTGAGTTGGTAGTGGCATAGTGTTAGGTAGATAAAATTATAGGCAAGAGCGACTAGGCTAGAGTTACATTATCCTTCATTACCCAAAAGATAAATTCCCTAAGATAGGCTAGAGGAGGATTATTAGCACCTATGAGACCATTAGGCACTATTCCCATGTAGAGATACATATAAACTATGTAAGAGCTATAGTATTTTGAGGCCATAGTCTTTAGGGGTTATCAAGATGAGCTATGATGGGGTGAGTATAGGGATGGGATTATAGGTGGTGAAGTTAAAATGATACCAATTCAGTAAACCACATCTTTAGGTGACTAGGTAGGTATAAGAGGATAGGCTCCAGGGGACAGTGGTGCACTAGGAGGTAGTGGTGCCTTAGGTTCTTAGTTTGTTCATGAGATAATATACTTATTATGTATATGATTTTATATACTAGCCTATGAACTAATGTAGTGAGATGTATATTTATTTTGAGAGATAGATGTATATTGTTATATACATGATTATGTTTATGGTCGATTATAGACTCACAATTTATAAATATGATCTTCATCTATTGCTTATGGTTTATGGTCATCATGCTAATGTTGATTATTTATGCTCCTGATGATGTGGATGTGGACTCACCTAACTAGGCATATGATGATATGTCTCTTTATTAATGTTTATGATAATATTTGGTTATGGATTTGATGTTATCTCATGTGATTGATGAGGAGAATGTGATGTTTGTTGATGACTAGAATGATGTTTATGACATTGATGATTATTGTTCTGGATGATGTTATGTGTGTATATGATGATTTGATTTTATGTTTGAGATGATCATGCTTATGATATTGATATGATTATGGTGTCCATTCTAAAATTTAATGAGTATATGGTTCCTCATTTAGATTTAGACACATAGTGAAAATGTTTTATTGTTGTATATGCAGGGTTGTTAATATGATGTTGATGGTTTATGATTATGTTCATGGACATGGTTTATGATAATGATGTCCATATTTGTTCATGATATAAACTATGATTTTATGATGTTGACATGATGATTTTTTATGGATATTGATGATGATATGTGATGTGGCTATGATTATGGTAATTTTGTCTAAATTAAAGTGAAACACATAAAGTAAGTTAAATAGAAAAACTAGATGTGAGAAAGAGAATATAATCAAGAGATAAACATCTAAATGAATATATTAACCAGTTATGAGAGGATAATAAGAGGGACTGATGTTTCTTCATTAGCAAGGAATAAACAAGACTAAAGTTAGATTAGTTTAAGAAACATAAGCCCTTAAAATGCTTTGCATTAGCATGTGCTAGTTGGTTAAAAAAGTGTCTTGATCACGTTATGTCAAGTAAGTTTATAAATACATTGTCTATAGTGTATAAAATGGAGATGGATGAAGATGGAACCTTTGTGTGAGACTATCATGCCTATTCTGAAGGTTACCAAAGAGTTAGTATAAACATGTCTATATCATATAAGGTGTAGAATGATTGATGTGAGAAGTCTACTCATGAGATCTAATTTTGGATTTCAAAATTATCTTTCTTATGAGATCTGATTATGAATTTTGATTTTTTTATGCTTGATAATGGGTCTTTTGCTTATTTTTTGTTGTTTGGGAGGGTTTGAGGAAGCTAATCAATGTATGAAGATTCTAAGAAATTGATATGCTTTGCTAATACTTTACTCAACCATCCTTCAAGGGAGTGGTCTAAACTTATGTGATTTATTTAATGCTTTTTGATAGTTTTCCTTTAAGGGATCAATCTAACATATTTTTAGAAATTTTGATATGTTTTGGGTAGCTATCCTTTAAGGGAGTAGTCTATGAATGCTAGGAATGACCCATGATTATTTTTGGTTATGACTTTGCTTTTGATATTGAATGACATATACTTTCTTATATATGCTTATAGGGCTTACTTGTATGAAGGCAAAGCTAAAAGCACAAGAATATTGAGTAGGTGTGAAAGAGGTTTAGGTGATAATGACCATGGGGATATATCCTAGGAAAGGAGTAAAAAGTACCATGAGAATCATACCATGGGTAGAGCCATGGTACCCATTATTCAATATTAGGCTATGATTGTGATGGATATTCACATGATTCAATTTTTAATTGGTTACCCCTAAAATAGGGAGATGAATATGGTGTGAAATAAGGGGATGATCTTAAGCTAGACCAAAGGTGAGTTTGATGCTATTTAACAAAAGAAGGATGTAGATGCAAAGCATTGAGGGGCTCAAGCTCTGGGTTTCCCTCAATAGAGGATTATTAGTAAGATCTTGATTTGTACTTATGTGTTATGATATAAGGTCCAAGCTAATTGAAAGAAAATTTGCCTCATTTTATTTTTTACATATTGGTTACATGTTGGATTTATTTTAGGATGAGATCTTCGATGTTGAATTCTCACACTTTAAGGTGTTTGTTATAAGCTCATTTGATGCATTTTTTATAGATATGAAGATGGGTGTGGGTAGCTAAATGATGTTCAAGTATCTCAAGATGGGCTAAATGGTGCTAATGATAATCATATTTAGAAATGATATCTTATAGGGATATGCAAAGTGAAGGAATTTATATTTCAAGAGGTAAGAAGGCATCTACTCCAAAAACTAGAGAGAATGGAGTAGCACCTATATAGGTTTGGATGCTAGTACAATATGTCCATAAGGTAAAAGGGATGTGAAAATACCAATCTCTCAACTAGATGTATTAACCATTTTAGTTAGCATGTTATGGAAATTTTTGTTAGAGGCTTTAGCCTATCCATTTGATTGAGGGTGATAGGGTGATGAGAAACTTAACTTGATCCCAAATGCATCACACTGACCTTGGACTTGTTTGGTTTTGAAAAATTTACCATTATCAATGATAATTTTGTGAGGAACACCAAAATGATATATAATGTGATGATTAATAAAGTCAACAATATTTTCTACCTTGGTTGAGACAAGAGCAATAGCCTCTACCCATTTAGTAAAGTATTCAGTTTTAGTGATGATAAAATGATGTCGCTATGAAGAATGGGGGTTAATTTCACCATTAAGGTCTAGATCCCATTGTGAGAAAGGTCAAATAAAATTGGATACGTGAAGACTATGGATATGTGCATGATATAAATTGGAGTGTTTTTGACACTTAAGACACTTTTTCACATAATCACAGTAGTCTTGGTTAAGGGTAGGCTAGTAATAACCAAGGTGAAGGATGGGTTTAGTAATGGCTAGGCCACTAAAGTGTCCCCCATAGATCCCATCATGTGTTTCCCTAATAGCATGAGAAGCTTCACGACTACATAGGTAGTGGAAGATGAGACCATCAAAGCCATGTTTATAAATAATTCCCCCTAGAATTATGTAACGTGATGTATTCTAGATAAATTCTCTTTGAGAATTCCTAGAAAGGCTATAAGGAATGATGGAAAGGTTGAGATAGTCAAAGTTCTATTGATACAAAAGGTTGGGTTGGGTTTCTTCCATGTTAAATATGGTGGAAGAGTCTAGTTTGACATAAGAAGGTTGAGTAAGTCTATGGATAATGACATATAGCTTAGACTTAGAGGGTGTAGATAAGATTTGAAAGATGAGGGAAGCCATTGTATCAATAAACTTATTCATAGATCATGGTGTGGTTTGGATATGGTAGTGTTTAAATGATGCTAAGAGTAAATCAGTTAATTATTTGTACTATTAAAAAAATCATTATTACATAGGTAAGAGGCATTTATTTTATTGAACACTAGTTAAGAGTGACCAAAGATGATGATCATTTTGACTCCCAAGTCTAACATAGTTTGATGGCCTATTACTATGGATTCGTACTCAGTCATGGTTTTTTCACATTCAAAATCTATCTTAAAGGATAAAGGAAGAGGTTCACCACGAAGGGGGATAAGGATAACGTCATTTACCCCACCATGTTGACACTTTAATCCATCGAATAACATGATTACTTGATAGGTGAAGTTTGCCTAAGAGAGGGTCGTGATGGACTCATCTAGAAAGTTAAAAGGAGGATTATTGTCTATTAATGGTGCTTTGGCCAATTAATAGGCAATGAATCACCCTTTGATTGACTTTTGATAAATAAACTTAAGGTTAAATTCATCTAAAATCATGAGCCACTTGGCTATACATTGGTTTTGGTATGGCTTGGAGTACATATAATTGAGTGGGTTGGTATTTGTTATGACATAGGTCTTATGGTTGAGAAGGTAATGGTAGATTTTGGTGACAATGAAGACCAAGGCTAAGAAAAATTTCTCAATATGGGTGTACCACGTCTCATATTCTAAAATCATGTGGATAATTTAGTAAATGGATTTCTCTTTGGGTTGTTCATCCTGGTGAGCAAGCATTGCCTCTAGGGAGTGGTCTATGGAGGAGATGTAAAGGTAAAAAGGTTGATCATCCTTGGGAGGGATGAGGATAGGTAGAGACAAAAGGTAACTTTTGAGTGAATCAAAGGCTTTTTAATAGTCATTATTCCACTTAAAATATGCATCTTTCTTTATAAGGTAGTGGAAGGGTTAGCACCAGTCTGAAATATGGGAGATAAAGCAATAAATGGATTAGAGCTTCCCCTGTAAACTATAGAGTTACTTGAGGTTTATTAGAGGAATCATGTCAAGAATTTCTTTGATTTTGGTAGGATTGACTTCAATTCCCTAATGGGAGATGATAAATCCAATGAGATTTCCTGACAAGACTCCAAAAATACACTTTTTGGGGTTAAGGTGGACATGGTAATGGATGAGTGATTCAAAGATAATGTTGAGAATGACCAAATGATCCTTATGATATTTAGATTTCCCAAGAAGGTCATCAACATAATATTCTATGATTTTGTGAATAAGGTCATGGAATATGTAGGTCATATCATGTTGGTAGGTTACACCAACATTATTTAGTCCAAAATGCATGACCCTATAGTAGAAGGCCCCCCATGGGGTGATACAGGGAGTTTTGTGTTGATGTTCAAGGGCAATTAGGATCTGATTGTAACCTAAGAATCCATCCATGAGAGATAACGTCTTGTGGATAGCTATACGATCAACTAGTTGGTCAATGCTTGGTAGAATAAAGTCATATTTTGGGCAAGCAAGGTTGAGGTCATGAAAGTCTACACAAGTACATAATCCCCCTATGGCTTTGGTAATAGGTATAACATTTGAGACCCATTGGGGATAGTCAATGGGTTGAATGAAATTTATAGATAAGATATGTTGGACCTCTTCTTTGATGAGAAGGGTTATGTGAGGGTGCATTCATTGAATTTTTTTCCTAACAAGATTGGCATCATAGTTTGTGACTATGTCTTTAGTAGTGATAGAGGGGTTGATTCTTAGTATGTCACCATAAGACCAAGCAAATGATATGATATGATCTTGTAGGAATGAGGGGAAGTCACAAAGCTCCTCAAAATTTAGTGATTAGCTAGTTTTAATAATGCAAGGGTTATTTACAATTTCCAATTTTATATCCATGGTAGATTAATTCAACATGGTTGAAGTTTTTGGAGGTATGGATTTTTGGATGGAAGAATTTGGTACACCAAGATAGGTGAGAATAGAATCATCATCTTAACACTAAATGGTATTAATGGTAGGAGAGTCATCTCCTATCATAATAGGATGGGTTATAGGGATGGTTACAATCACCCCATCCTTTTGATAAGTTAGGGGTCTAAGGTTGATCATGTTGATGAAAAAAATGTTAGGGGTGATGATATCAGAGTCTTCAATTATCAATGGTGGAGTGGATGATGAGGATGGGATTTCCTTGTCAATGATTGTAATGGGGGGTAGGTTGGTTTGTTTTTTAGGTGGGGTGAAACTGAGGCCATGCTTTTCGTGAGGTTTTTAGTTTTTGACTAGAAATAGCTTGTGTGGACCATGTTCATACTAACCTAGGTAAAATCCCTTTCAATCACACCTAAAGAGTTATGTTTTAGCAAACTCTAGTTTATCTAGGTAGGAAAAGCTAGAGGTGAATGGTTGAGGGATTTATCAAGTCCCCCATATATAAAATAGGTTTACCAAGTTAAAGGTCCAAAAAGAACAATGGTTCCAATATTAGGGTCATAACCATGTTAGTGGTTAAGGTTCCCATACTCTTGGGGAGTAGAGAAAGCTTTAAGGGTTAGAAGGTGATACTCTCCCAATGAAAGATGCTAGAAGGTTGATTTAAAAGAGTACATTATGGGGATTTGGGTAGAAGGAACATATGAACTGATGGATGCTTTAGTGGTAGAAGAAGATGGGATTTAACCTATTACTGGTGAAGGTTTGTTAGATGGAGGAAGGAGAACATAATTAGGTTGGTACATCATATTTCATGATGTAAAGGGACTGGGGTCAACTTGTATGGTAACAACTTGACCTTCATGCTCAAATTTGATTCACTGATGTAGGGTGGATGACACATAACCCATGGAATGAATCTAAAGGCATCCAAACAAGATATTATACTTTATTTCTCATTTTAATACATAGAAAATCTTGGGTCTTAGGTGAATGTAAAGGATGATGGTTCTTAGAGTTGTGGCCATGGTATCATTGAATGATCAAAGTATCACTATGGTTTTTGACATGATGTTCTTGGGTAATTTAAGTTGGTTATGGGAATGGGAGGAGATGATGTTGATACTATCTCCCCCATCAATAATAACCCTCTTGATGTGGGTTTGGTTGATATAGGTGGTAATGAAGAGGGGAGGATCTAGGTCATCTAGGTGGATGGAAGGTATTTTTGAATCCTTGAAGGTAATAAGGTTGGAAATGTGAAGAGCTCCAAAAAAGGCTATTAAACATTACATGTATTTCACTTAAACCTCTATAGATTATAATGCTTATATGATTTATTGGTAGTGGTGGAAAGAGGTATTAAAAAGTTCATACAAACTCATATTCACTAGCATTTGGTGAAGCTATTTTAGAATGACTCATTAGATTAATTCAGATGGATTAGAGTGAAAGGGTCCCAAAATGGATGATTTTGGTTTGGTTAAAGTTAAAGATGTTTGGTTTTAGCTAGGTGGTTGGATGGAGGAGGGATATATCCATGGGATGGACACCTTTGTCTTCCCCTTATCCTTTGGTTTGGCCTATGATTATGTGACCACATGGATGGTATGGATTAGGGGAGGAGTCAAGCTAGGTAATTACTTCAATTCCTATTCACTCTAAGGTAAGAATGGAGGGGTAGGGAGGTGTCAATAAATGGTTATTGGTTCTTATATTGATGTGGGGTTAATAGAGGACTCATCTAATAATAATCCATCCTCATGATATAGTTGATGGGCTATCACTTGGATATCCTTTTAGTTCTTTGTGTCATGCCTGGGTGTCCTATGGTATGAACATAATAATTTGTCATTGTACCAAAATAATTTAGGACTATGTGGGTCAAATGGTCTGATAGGTGACAAGGTTAAGTAATATGCTTTCAATAGCCTCTCTAGGATGGTGGAATAAGACTCAGACAATGGTGGCAGAGGTATGTAGGGATTTGAGGTGGAAGCCCTTTTATAAGTGGTCTTTATGGTCAAATACTTCGGTGAAGGGGTCTCCTTGATAGATGATTTGGTTTTTGGTAGATATTTTAATGGTTTGGGGTCATAAGGTTTTGGGGTAGACATTTGGGAGATAAGTAGTTTATTTATAACTAGCTAGGAGAGAGGTATGCCCATGGGTGGCTTAGTGAAAATAGGTGTGGATGAAAGTAAGAGTGATGGTGTATCAAAGAGTGGTAATTGGGTTTTGATTTGGATGGTTGGTATCCCAATTAAGGTAGAGGGATGAGGTCCCAAAATGGAGGGCAAATTGGAGAGGGGAGGTAGAGTTTTAGTTTTTGAGCTTCTAAGTGGTTTAACCTTCTTTGTTGGTTTAGCTTGGGGTTCTTTGATAGGTTTAGTGGGTTTAGGTATAAATTTATTAATCAGTGAGTAATGTAATGGGTAGGAAATGTGCCAAGGTTTTTGGTAGGTTTAGTTAGAATAATAGAAGGTGATTTGGTGGCCTTGGGCAAGCTTGGTTCTAGTGGTACTATTATGTTTTGATTTGCGGGAGTGGAAAGGGTAGGTTGTGGTAATAGTAGATTTGGTAGTGGAAAGGGTAGATTGTTATGACAAAGAGAGCTCCTTCTTAGTTTTATATGGGAGTCCAATCTTTGTCTTAAATGTGGCCTATTCTAGGTTAGGATCAGATATGAATTCTAAGTTTTTAATTAGTCTAGTAAAGGTTTATAGATGGGTTTAAATCCTCCAGCAATGGATGAAAAGGATAGTCTCAGGTTTTGAGGAGGAGGAATGGTTACCTCATCCTTTTACTAATCTAGGGGTTCTAATATCTAAGAAGGTAACTCCTTGATGGGAGGTGTAGGCAAAGTGGTTTCTTCCTTAGGAATGATTGCTAAAGGAAGGCTAGATTGCTGTATGATTGAGGAAAATGATAAAGTGGGAAGGGCTTACTCTTATAATATGTATATCAAAGGAGAGGTTGGTGACTCCACTACCTCAATAAGTGGATTAGGGGAAGAGGTGATTTTTTTAATGGTCTCCTTAATATTAAGTTCAACAAGAACCATATTAATAGTATGGACCTCATGAACATGAGAATATTTTGCTTTATTTTAATTTTTGGTAGAGGGAGTGTGGTTTGGAAATGGTTATCTAAAGATGTCAAGTGATTGATTCAAGGTTGCATTAGGGTTACTCAACATAAGTTCTCCCTTGTCAATGAGAGTTTGGACAATGTTCTTGAATGTGTTACACCTAATAACATTATGCCTAATGATTCGATGGAAGGTGCATAATTCACTCTATTTTTACCAACCAAGTGTAGGATGAGAATAATTTAATTTATATGGGGGTTTAATTGGGTGAATATGTATGATATTGAATTTTAAAAATTTCTCCAAGATTGAAGTGTATGATTCCCCAAGTGGATTAAATTGCTTATGGGTGTTATTGTTTGGGTTTTTGGTATTTTGATTAGAGGAATTAAAAGAGTTAGATTGGTTAATAATGGGTGGAGGGTAAGTCTTAAGGACAACCACATTTATGGTTCCCTTTTTTTTGGAATTAGTATTGGTTTGGTTGTTATTTTTAGAGGGGGGAACATCATTTGATTTGAAGGTGGAATTATTGTTTCTCAATTTTAACTTCCCCTCATTAATGGCCCTATTTTGTAGTTTTCATGCCATGGTGAAAGCTTAATCAAAGGTCTTGAATCTTTGAACCCATAGGGTAGAGGAGATGTGTTTGGTACAAGCCTAAATAAAGAGTTTGATTAGTTTGGGTTGGGTTAGAGAGAAAGAGGGTTAATTTATAAAACTTCTCCAATGGGTCACAAAATCAGAAATGGATTCATCATCAAATTTCTAGATGGAGTAAAGATCGGTGATGGATACTTTCTTAGACATGTTTATAGAAAAACAATCTACGAAAATCTGAGCTAGCTAGGCAAAAGAAAAGAGGGAGTGCTTTGTAAGAGCACTATACCAATCTAGTATCAGACTTGATAGAGACATGGGGAAGGTACAAATAAGGATAACATAATCTTAGGTGATTATACAACATGAATGCCTAAATGATCTTAAGTGTTGTTGAGGATCCTCCTTGCTCTGAAACATCAAAAACTTTAAAAGCTCCCATTGAGGAGGTTATGATCAAATGGGGACAGATGGGTGAATTGGTTCATTGAATATTTGGTCATATGACAAAATATTATGAGATCCAAAAAAGGATGACTTTAAATTAGTCATTTTATCTGTTAGAATTTTGACAAGGTTAGTTTGGGGCTATGGACTCCCATAGTTGTAAGGTAGGTTATGTTGGGTCTAGGTAGGTGTAACATATGGGTAGCTTGTGGGGGGTTGAGAAGATATCACATATTTGTATATGGTCATGAGTGGTTGAGATGATGCCACATATGAATATGTGGAGATAGGTGGTTGGGTGGAAGGTAGAGGCATATACCCTTGTAGGTTAGGGATGTAGCTTAGGTTTGGTACGGTGGGCACATGTTGAGGGATTAACATAGGTTGGTTAGGAGGTATGTTTAGGTTAGTTGGAAGAGGGTAGGTGGTAACATTTATACTTATGGGTGGAAGGTATGAGAACCACCAAGCTCTGTAACAAAGTGAAGGCAGGTACGTGGGAAGCAAGAGGAATGGTGGTGGTACTAAAAGAGGGTAATCCTATAGTGAGGTAAGTATTAATGCCCAAAGGTTGGGTTACTCCTATAATATGAGGGTTATTAGTTTGTGAGGAAGGTGTTTAGGAATTGCTTGGTTGATTAGGTTGGTTTTGGATGGTGTTATCAGTAGGATTATTGGTAGAAGATGATGATTGAGTGACTATGAGTTAGGTAGAGATGTTGGTTACAAAAGTGTCACCCTTAAGGTGGTATGTCATGCCATAGGGTGAGTAATTTTTTAGAATTGAAGTAGGTGTAGGGTGGGATATGGTGTTAAGGTAATGCTAGAGAGCTATGAGGTTGTTATCCAAAAAGATGGTAAAGTTTGCATCACCTTGGGTAGCCATTCAAGGGATAATAGGACTCTTAAAAAGATGAGGAAAACTCTCTACATTTGAGATTTACTTCATATATGAGGGAGAAGAGGAATATAGATTAGTAGGATTTAGTTCCTAATTTGCTTGGTTCTTTAATTATTTCTTAGTTAAAACCATGTAAGTAAGGAAAAGAAGAAGATACAACCAATCTCATAACTCAAATAGAGAGAAAACAAGTAAAATTCAAGGAAACAAAACACATACTAAATCATGTTAAGTCCTATGATTATTTTTAGTCTCTTATGGCTTATGCCTTAAGATTTAATAATTGTGTGACCGAACTTGGCTTGTAGAGCAGGTACTAGAAATGAAGTATATGGTTAGTTTTAGGTAGTGTTTAAGCTCTCAAAGGGATTTGTATTAGAGATCAATACATGGCTTGATATTTGGGCCTACCCCCTCACTTCACACACCATAGTGATAAGGGTATCAGGTGCTTAGCTAAGATATACTAATGACTATAGATTATACTCAATCAGAGAGTTGAGTTGGTTCTCCCCTTAGTAATTAAATCCAATTAGGATAGCTGGTAAAGGTGACTACTAGGTAATGAAATACCAATTGGGCATTATGTCAATGTTTGATGCTTATTTAGATGTGAATGGTTTGGTCTTATGTGTGTGACAAGAGTGAAACTATGATTGATTACTTTGTTTTAATTAAGCTATGTGAGATAAAATAAGCAAGTAGACAATGGATGCAGTCAATTTTAAGCCCAAAAATAAATTTTGATTTCATTATATGAGTAAAGAGATAAAAAGAATAAATCACCTAGATGAAATTATGAACCCAAAAAAATACTTAAGGGTCCCACCAGGCATGCCAAAATGTTTCAAATAAATTTTTCTTATGTTCTTGGAAGAAAGAGAAAAGAAACTTAAGAAGGGTATAGTAGAAAAACCTGATATGTTGTGCATGCATTGATCTAGATGGTTGTACATACTCCTCTTTGGCTTGGGAAGAATGAGATATAAATAATAAATCACTCAAATAAATGGTTTGATTAGTTATATAGTTGGGTGGATTGTGTAGTAAACTAGATTTAATAAGCATGAGCTTCCTTGGAGGTTGTCAATCCATGATTTTAAGCAATCATGTTCTGAAAGATAAAGTACTTACATAAACAATAGAAGATATTGAAATTAAATAGAAGTGATTGATAAAATAGTAGATGAAGTTGAATAATTTTAGTAATAGGTTAGTTAATACTAATGCTTTTATCAGGTATGGTTCATAAAAATAGGATAGGGTTCTATGATTGGGTAAAGGGTCTAAAAATTGGGTTTGGTTGAGGTCTGGTGGGTGAAAATAGCTTGATAATATTTTGTCACATAATGACTATCAGTGGTTGGGTTGACCATTAGTGGTTAGGGTAACCATCGGTAGTTAGGGTAACCATCGGCAGTTGAGGTAACCATCAATGGTTGGGAAAGACTGTCAATAGTCAGGATGACCATTGATAATTACTATGGGTTGGGTTTGGTCAAGAAAAAAAGCTATTTGGATGAGGTTCTAGAATATAATTTTGAGAAATGGGTTTGGGTTGGGTTTATTTCAAGATAGAAATAAAGTAACTAAATAATTGAAAACATATACTTAACTTGTTGGTTATTGATTTGATGAATGGTTGAGGTGGTGGATCTTAGAGTAATTTCGATAGAGTAATGTTACTTAGCTATTGGTTGATGGATGGCAGCACTTTATATATCTATCACACTTATTTACTAGAATAGATTACCTATAAAATAAACTCTGATGAAGGAATTTTTGGCTTTATATGATGATTAATTCTCGACCTTGGATTCACCCTTTCCTCCTCTCTCTTTTTAAGATGGAAGAAGAGGTACAATAATATGTTAACAAGAGGTCTAACTTATTTTCTAAACTTAGCTCTCACATACATGGGATCACACATGATTTAGATGAGATAAATATAAAAAATCAAGTTAGACTAATGTGTTAGTTTAGTGGTTCAGGAAGTAAAACCTGACCATCAATAGTTAGTCTAATCATAATGGAGAGGGTGACCATCAATAGTCAAAGGTCAAGGTCAAGTTGGGTTAAAAAGGGTGAGTTATCCATTAGGTCAATTCTTACTTGGGTTAGGTTTGGTTTGTGATTGATAGGTCAGGGTTGAGTCACTAAGGGGTCCTGAGGTGGTCTAGGGGTGCTTTGACATCTAAAATCATGGTATGTTGTGTTATAGTGTCTATAGGTACTGCCACACTTATAATTAATATGGTCACAGATATAGGGACTATACTTTCTTTTTAAAGAACAAAAATGGGGTTATATACTACACCTACAACTAAAAAGGACATATATCTAAGTACTGTAAGAGGTCTTATTTAAAAAAAGACATATAAGTCATTGACACCATCAAATGGTTCAATGAAGACAAATCCAAGATTGAAGAAAAGAAGAAGTAACATTCAGATAGTGCACCAAAGGAAGAGTCAATGTTTGTCCAAACTACA
>JARHVA010000272.1:3380000-3497500 GCA_037957365.1 Torreya grandis
AAGCAAGGCTAGTATGAAGAAGAGTGATTTTTGGTCATTTTATTCCAAATAAAAAGGTATGGTTATACCTAAATATGTTTATAAATTTTATTTATGGATCAAACATGTTTGATAAAGAGATTTAATGCCCACTCTTTAGTCTATGGGTGGCTTGTGAGAGAGAATTTGAAGGCAACTATGAAATTTCATCATGGTTGGAGATGGTCTGAAGGCGATCAAGCTTAGGTGAATTAAGGGGAGTGCCTATCAATTTCATCAAGATGTGATTACTCATATTTTTATATTGTTAATTTCTTGTTCATATATCAGTGCATGGTCAAAGGAGAGTGATGTCAATGAGTAGGCTTGAGGTAGTCATGGTAAGGAATGGCATGCATAGTGATTGGGGAAGTTTATATCATCTCTCAAATGATATCCATATTTTTATTGAATTTTAAAATATTTATAGGTTCTTAGGGTCATTAGATAAGCCCACTTTATCATTATGTCAAAGGGGGAGAAAGTGTTTATAAAGGGAAAAAAAAGTATGTGCATAGCTTTGCTATTGGCTTTGAAAACATTTACAAATGTTGACATCAATGATAAATTGGGAGATAGTTGATGTTTTTTCAATGATTTCCTAAGGTGTCCAAGGGTGTCCATGATTTGATTTGTATGCATGGTTTTTAATGACAAAGTGTGCCTTAGTAAACATACATAGACCTTGCAATGCTTGCTTGGTTAGGTAAGGTGATGGATGTTGGTGATGTATTGATCATGTTTAATGAGTCATATTAGGGTTTAATATTTCTTGGTGTACCTGTGGAAATGAAATGAACCCATTATAATAGTCTTGTGAAGGTCTAGGTTATCCTAGTCATATTGGTAGAACTTCTTGAATAAGCATATCGATGACATCAAAATTTACATATGTAAAGGTTTAAAAATAAATTGGTCACATGGGTTTGTTAATATTTGTTCTTAGATCACGTGTTTAAAATTTCAGGTCTTAAAATGATGTTTAGAAAAAGTTATGGTAGTAAAAAGTTGGTCTCTCGGGCAGATTTCACTAGTTTCCATAGTCAAATTTGCATTAAAAAGTGAGTTGGAATTCAAATATTTGAATTTACAAAGGAAAACCAGTCAACAATGTTTGTTAATAATTTTCTTATGATGGATGAATTTTATGGTTATATAAAAATAAAATTTTTATATAACTTTAAGATAAATCCAATAAAAATGATTTGGAGGTTTGACTGGTTATACACTTGTATTTATTACGATCCAAGTTTGACTGAGGGTTTGAATTTCTTCTAAAAGTAACTTGAGAAGGATTTTTGAGTTTTTATTGATTGTGTTTGGATGTTTCAAGGTGAATTATTTATTATAGAGTGTATTATAATCCTTGAGGATCATCTTTATGGATTTTGGAGGTTTAACCAATCTATCTTCAATGTGAACAATTGTTTACAAGTTTACTTTTGGTTTGTTCATGGTGTTTTCATGTACACGGAAAACGTTTGATAGTTTTTACATATGAATATGTGTGTATTGATGAATTTAAGCACTTGAGGATGTCTTATGGGTCATGGACCTATGTGATTTGAAGTAGTCTTGTGTTCCTAGTTTTACTCAGTGAAGTGCTAAAATGGTGAATAGGTCTCCATAGACCTAAAAGGGCTTCTTAGGCCTAATTGAAATGTGTTGATGCTTAAGGGTGATCTATAAATGATATGGATGACCTACATGGATTATGTTGATCCTAATATAAGTTTAATAAAATCCTTAAGGGTAAGGCATGTCTAATGGCTAACCAAGAAGGTGATGTTCATGAATGCTCTATAAAGAGCATAAACAAATATGAAGGTTTCTAGAGTTTACAAGTGAAGAAAAGAGAAGTGTGAATTTAATTTATGTATGGATTGAAGATAATATCAGGTTGATAATATGTGTATGACCTAGAGGTCATATTTTTTTATGTTATTATAATGTTCTTATAGGGTTGAAGATTAAGGATGAGTGAATAAGTGTAGAGTGATCCAAAAGGTTATTTTAGATGAATTACTTGTGTATGAAGGGTTGAAGAGGGTTTATATTCATTTTTTTTTATCAATTATATTAAAATTAAATTCAATATATGAATTTGTTGATATTACAAGGTGTTGTGTGGGTGATCAACATCTAGGATAAGTGGGTGCTTGCTCATGCTTAGGGGTTAGTGCTCTTTGTGAAGTGGGTGCTTCACTAAAATATTTTGTTTTTAATATTTTATAGGATTGTATTCCACTTTTTTTCAAATATGAGAGTGGGTTTTATACCCCATGAGGGTTTCCCACATAATCCATGTGATATGAGTGTTGATCTTACATATCTTCCTTTATTTATTACAATAACTAGTTTATATGCTTCATGAATACTTATGTTAAGTGATTGAGAGTTTGAAGTTTTGGAATTGGAATTGAAAATATTATATCACTAATTCACCCCTTTCCCCCTCATTTATAATACCTATAACACCTACAACCAACATTCCATCTACAAATAGCAGTAACCTTGGCTCTCCATGAAGGTATTCTTGCAGCACATCAACATGCTAGCTGAACCTGTACAATATTCAATTTCAAAAACCAAAAAATATTTTCCTCATCCTCATATCCTCCTAGATAATCCATCTCATCATGAGATCACCATGTAAGAAGGATGATTTCACATCCATTTACTCCAATCATGAATAACAAGTTCATATAACACTCTTGATAATAGTTATCAATAGGAGATAAAATCCCATAGAATTCAATCACATGAATCCATCATATGTCTCATATTGATACCCACCATGATAAACATGGTACCTATACATAGTTATTTTGAAGTCATCATGATACTCAATTCATCACTACACCTACCAATTTTTTGAGCCCCAAAGATATAGTCAAGTTGCATCCTACTCTATCGCATGTCATACACACAACCTTCTCCTTCCAAGAAACATAATCTCTCTTATTTTATCTATCCATCCTAAACTAATTCAAATAATAAGAGATAATAACACAAAAATTTCAACACCTAACTTATACATGTAAGAAACTGCTACCCACCATGCTCAACATGGTACGCATCCATAGTTCTTAGGAATTCATCATGCTAATTAGTAAATCATTATACCTAATAAGTTTTTGAGACCCAAAGATAAATCCAAGTTACATCCTACTCTATCACATGTCACACACATAACCTTATTCTTCTAAAAAACCTTAGGTCTCTTGTTCTTCTCCATCCACTAGGTACAATATCATGTTTCTTTTACCTCCTCTACATAGAATTTAAGCATAATCTCAACTCACATTGAGGTAGTATGATCCAAAAAATTATACCACTTAACAATCTAAGAAACCATAATCTTCTTTTCATCACCCTCCATCTAAACCAATGGAGACTAGTTTGATCCTCAATATGTACAGTTACTTATACAATAGGAACGTTGTATTGGCGATGATCCATCTAGTAAAGCTTGTTTAGCTTCTCATCCATTATCTATCTTATTATAATATATAAATACCTAACATGCAATTTATTTTTATTTTTTAATTTATATCTTAGTCTCTCCACCCATAGATCCCACTTGCACAAACCCGCTAACAACCATAGCTCTGATACCACTTGTTAGGATCTAGGGCATGGCTCCTAATACCAACATATTAGCTTCTAAAATAAAGCTCTAATACCAGTTGTTAGGAAATAAACATCCTAAATTTTTAAGTAAATCAAATGTAAAATTAAATAAACTATATTAATCACAAAATAAGAGAGAAAACACATTACACAAGATATATTAGAAACACTGATAAACTAGAAAGGGAAAAATCATGGGGAAAATGTAGTATCAAAAATTTATATTTATTAGCAAAAATATCTCTAAAACATAATTTCTTCTCAACTCCTTTATAGTGCTTAAAATAACTTAGGTGAAATAAGCTTGTAACCAAGCCTTACAGAGTCTAACCTCCAAGCTACAACAAGCAACTCCATCATGATGCTAAAAACCATATAATCTAAGGTGAGATCCAAAGATTCAACCTCCATCTCCATGAAATAAGATAACAAGTCTCAAAGATATAACCAAGTGAACCAAGCTAACATAGACTTTCAGGCTCTAACCTCTAACCTTAAGGATCTCCATGCTTACATACAAACTTTACAAGATTTAACCACCTAAGCATGAATGATGCTTAAAACCCAAGCATATAGGTGAGATAAGACTCTATGCCTTCATCCACCTCTACCTCTAAAACTAGGATTCAACCTCCTTCCTCTATCTAATAGTAATTGCACTTCAAAAAAACCTCCATTTTTATGAAGATAGATTAACAAATTGGCCATATGTGATATTATCAATCAGATTGGAAAGGTATTCAAGAATGGAGTATGTTGTTTACCCTTGAAAGATCATAAAATATTGACAACCAACTTTCTTCTTCTATGTTTGGATCTCTATTACCTAGAACATCTCTTTCTTTAGATATTTTTATTTCTAACACATATACTTGATCATTTTGAGTTATATCAATACAATCATTTAAAATGATAGGTGTTTTACCTTTATCATTATCTTTTATCCCAGAGGTAGATGCTCTATTTGGATAATTTGACTTATAGTGTCCTTTATCTTAATTCTTAAAGCATACAATTTTAGAAAAAAATCTTCTTAAACCCCTATCTCTTCCTTGGGAGCATTGGGAACCTCAATCCTTTTATTGAAAATTTTTATAGCTAATTAACCCATTTTATTATTTAAATCATCATACTCACTTGATTTAATAGGAGAGGGAGAAGTGTTCACTATTAATGGTTATGGTGTTTTGGACAAAGGCACTGGTACAACCTAAACCATGGTAGAAACTTTCTTTGGTGCAACTTCATTTAATGCCTCATCCATGCCTTATTCTTATCTTCTAGCAATTTCTTTTGCTTATTTAAAGTTTGTTGGCCATTTTACTTCACCCTTTGCTTGATTTCTCACTTCATCCATTTAATTATGAGCTTGCACAATAGGCTATCCACATCAATCATTTGGCCTTTTTTTAATCCTTATATATGTATTTGAGTATCCAATATCTATCTCAACTCCAAAACATGTGCATGGTAATCTCAGATCTTCTCATTTTATATTTGGGCCAATTTTTTAATGTATATTATGAGATATGAATATTTTTTTAGTGCACCAAATTATTCAAGTAAACTAGCATGAAGAAAATCCTATGAATTTTAAACACTATCATTTAATGTCTCAAATGATATTAAGTGTTAAACCATCTAAAAATGCAAGAAGAAAATTTTCCCATTGTTTCCTTGTTATAATCCCATTATAAATATAATATATTTTAAATTATCAAATGAAGGTAAGATCATTTTCATTGGATAGCCCTAAAAAAATAAGAATAATACCCATCCTCCTTTTTCAAATATATCTTTGGCTTGCCAAAAATAAAAATTGCCTCAACTTGAAATTCAATATAATAAAAAAACAAGCCAAGTGTTTAACACTACATTTTTTATGGTAAAATAACCACAATAATTTGTTAAACCAACAATACGAGAGGATATGACTTGATTTTTTTCATTTTATTTTTACAACTATGGTAAATACTAGAATCACCATTATAAATACTAGAATGACTAGGAGAAAAATTGGAATGACCACAATAAAACTTGGGATGATCACAATTAAAGTTGAATTTACTATGGTAAATACTATTCATAATAAAAATTTAAATAACTATAGTAGAAATTTAACTTATTAAAATAAACACTATTTATGGTAAAAATATAAAAGACTGAAAAAAAAAAATTGAATTTATTATGGTAAACACTATTCACAGTAAAAACTAAATTGACTATGGTAAAAACTAAAATTATTATGCAAAACACTTTTCTTAACAAAAATTAGAATGAACATCGTGAAAATTTAAATTACCATTATGAACATTAAAAGTGATTAAAATGAAACTTCCATAGTAATACTAAACTAAATATATGAAACTCTTATTCATGGTGAGAATAAGGTTACCACAAAAATAATTGTGTATTGAATTAAAATATAATGTGGAGGCTACCACAACCAAGGAATGATCCCACCAATAGAATAATTTTTTTTGACCCAATTATCAACTTGAGAATTATTTCATTAGGAACTGATTGTGCTATTATTGTATTGGCAATGGACCACTTGGTTGTATTCGTGTGATTCTAGAGATAAATCAACAAACAAAATACTTGGGTAATAAGAAAAAAGGTACAAATAATTTACATAATAGTGAAATATAATAAATAACTATATTATTGGAATAATGTGTATAATCTCACCTAAAAGGTGAACCTGGATTCCATCGAGTGTTACCATATCCACATAGGATCTAATCATTAGCCATTCCAAAAACTTTTATAATAAAAACTTCATGTTACGTCCCATTCCTCATGAGGAAAATTTAGATATATACTATTATGGGTCAGTAGGATATTGCTTAGGTTACATGATCATACTGATGTAAGCTATCTATAAGTATATGTTTACTTAATGACCATGTTGATTTTCCATTTCAGCTATATTTTATGATGAATTTATATCATGATTGTTATGGTCTAACCACCTATTTTGTTACAAGGTTGATGCAAGATAAATGATTCCTCAGAGTGTGCCTAAGGGATAGAATCATCAAAGAGGGTGATAAAAATGGAGACGCTAAAGGATGATAGAGTACTAATGAGAACCCTACACACACCATAGTAGTTAGCACATGTAGAATGCAATAAAACTGGTTTACACATGGTGTGTTCTTTTCTATTTGGATTGGAAAGTTAATTTCTATGCATTTGCTAGTATGGATAAATAGCTTAATGAATTTTTGTTGCATAATTGGTATGTTGATCATTAATTCCTGTGGAAATTTTATTAGCATAAATACATTTAAAAATCTATATTATTAGTAATTAAGTAAATTATCATTCATGGATGCTAATTTAATTTAATAAAATTTTGATATTTAGTGTTAAAATAAATAAAAGGAATTTGCCATACAAAAATAAAAAGGCAATAAAGAACAAAAAGGGTATAAATTTTAAATTTAAGAAAAATCAAATAAGAAGAAGAATATTAAATAATAGAAAAACAAATAAAGTAAAAAAAATTAAAAAACATAAAATAAATATTTTAAAGCAAGCGATGCCCATTTTATTATTATAGCATGGAATAAAAATAGGAGGGGAACATAATATCTGGAGGGAGATAATAAATTCCAGATAAAAAGGAGTGGTAGCATAATCAGAAGGGAGAATAGATAAAAAGGAGTGGTAACATAATTAGAAGGGAGAAGACATAGAGAAAAAGATCATAGAAGGTTTTTCAATTCTATTTTACTAAGTAGGCGATGTTCTCAATTCTAATATATGAAATTGATAGATTGAAATTGTAACAAATCCACTGGGGTCAACTTAGAAGTACAATATTTTTTTTAATTAAACATATATACCATAAATAGATTACACCATGAGAATGTATAGACTCCAAAAAAAATACTTAAGTGAGATAATAACAACAAGCATAATACATCACATATCATTGATCTTCTAATATCATGAGAGTACACATCATAATACAAATATAAAAAGTAATCACATTAACTTAGATACAATTGAAAAAAGTCTATATCCACCACTATCAAAGTATGATAATGAGTAATTACAACTCTTCATGACAATATTTAAGGATAAGTACAATACAATACAATATACATATATATACATGGCTCCCCTAGAACATAGTTTTCAAAATAAAGTATTTGTGATAATATCAAGTGTCATCTTGATAAATAGTAATAATATAATGAGGGGGAGCATCATCTAAGCACTTTTTTATACCAATCACGGACCAATGATCCCGTACACTAATCCCATCAACAAATGACCCTCCCTTCACAAATGTGTAGATAGTGATGACATGAGAATCTAGAGAGATAAGCAAGTACCCATGTGCTATATTATTTCTAAACTAGGCATGTAGTATATCATAGAAAACCATTTTATTGTAAGAGTCACAAAAACATGTAAATCATACTCATGAAATGATAATATCTCACTAAACATACTTTGAACCAAAGTTTTATAAACAATAAATAATAATGATCTAGATCAATCAAATTCATACACACCACTTGATCAAATTGTCTTCATATGTCATTGTGACACTAGTAAGATAGTAAAGTCCATCTCATTCCTTAATTTGTATCAACAATGTAGATTGGTCAAATACAATTTGACCACAAGATTCATTTAATTTACATCCTACTAGTAAACACATCATATAACATACTAAACATAGGAGTAATCTAATCATACATTTATTCCATCAAACACATGAATGATTCTTATATTAGTTTCTATCCCATACTAAAAATAATGACTATAGTCTATACCGCCTGATTAAAATACACAATTTTAACTACCTCAATTTGTATCCATACATAATACACCTTATGATAACCTATATTATCATAATGTAGTTTTCTAAGACATAACTACTAGTTTTCCACAAATAATCATAATTAATTAGTCATTATTATATGGAAACATAAGCTTATATTTAGATAAATAAATAAAATTAATCAAGTCATAGTTTCCATGGAATTCATAATATTTGATCCTAGCATATGCTACACTTTTAAATATTGTATGCAAGCATACACAAAGTCTTACCAACTATTACAAAACATGCTATTCATAGAAATAACTAGCATGCATACAATAAATTAGTCAAACATAGATATATGTTTAACATAATGATTTTAGTGTGTACCATCTAGGTACAATATATATTTATATTGTAATAATCTATGATATCCCATACTATCATAGTTAATAATTACACAAAAACACGTAATCCTACTTATGATATCAATAATAAAATGATACATGCAAATAATAACAAGTATAGGAGTATACCACTCAGGTATACCCTAGAATTAAAATACCTACTAACATTCTAAAGCAACATAACATATAAAATACATCACGATGTACCATTATATGCTAAGTAAGTTTAAGCACTTATACATATTAACTTTCTCATAATCATGTATTTCACACAAGTAATCAATACTAAATACACATATAATTATCATTCAATCAAATATTTGTAGGGAAATAAAAAAATCATAAATCCATTATGTCATTCATTTGAACATCTCATTCTATTTTCTAGATGACTGTTTAATATGGCTATAGTTTTGGTCCCATGAGCACCTGATAACTAAAAAAATCATACTCCTTGATACAAGCCATAACCATTTACATTATGTACTTATGTTGTATGATTAAATAAATGTGCTAATATATAAAACAAGATCAACATAAGATAATCTCAAACTAGAATTAGCTATACTTTTTAGGGGTTTGAATGCACATATTTGATAAGTTTTATTATTCATAAATCTTTTAACATAGTGTTTACCTAAAAGTACATACCCCATTGTATAAATATTTACCAATAGGTATGGTTACACCCATTACCTAAATAATAACACCGTAACTAAACCATATATACATAGCTTATTATAATATTATATTATATGTGACACATTTATTCCACAAGGTTCACAAGACTAGATATTTCAAACACACACCAAATCTTATCTCCAAATAAGGGATGCTATGTTTACTCTTTTAAAATTCGCATGATTAACCTGAACCGTGCTACAATATCAAAAGATTATAACTAAATTCATAATAAATACCACCATTATGATTAATCACAAAAATATTCAAGGCGTTGGGTGTTTGAGTAATACCACTCCACTAGCTAACAATCACAAAATACATGTCCTATACTTATCCGAGCATTTTATGGAACTAGTCTGGTTTTAGATATAAGTGGAAATTTTTTTAGGTTTGAGGAATATAAATACATATATTTTAAAACCATACTCATTTTTTATGACCCCATAAATTAAATTAGTAAATCCCATCCAAGTTTTGATTTAACAAAAATAGCTGAATAAATTATAAAAATTCCATGTAATTTCTTTATGTCTTTTCTTAGAAATTTGGCAATGCTTCTACTCTTACCAGGTAACCATACTTATAGTTTTTTTCTCTTTTAAAACACATAACAATATAAAGGTTTATTCATATAAAAACATTTATAATCTTTGATACTTTTATTTTATCCTACAATTCCTATAAACTTTGCATTATGTAGTTTATTTTCCATTGACTCAAAAGAGATACCAAAGTATTAGTATTCAATAAAATTTGGTAATAATAAAATAGATGCTAACAAGATTTATTTAGATGAAATATTAACATAGGGTGATGCCTTACAAAGGTAGAAACTTTAATTAAAATATAACACAATTTATAATTCTATACAGCAATGCTTCAACAACTCAAAAAGTATTTTTGGTATACATAGACTCTATCCATAAAAAAATCTAAATATTATCTATATTTAGTTTTATATTTTAGTTAAGTGCATTACTGATTGGTTGGGCACTATGTAAATTGGATGGATGCTTACTAATTAGTTGCATACTTAGTAATTGCTTGGGTGCTTACTAAACAAGGATGGGCATTTTGATAACTCAAAAAATTAAATATATAAAATCAACTTTTTGACTATTTGAAAACTCAATGATTTGTACCAATTTGTATAAGATTTTTATAATAAACTAAATGCTTAAGTATGGCTAGACATTTCAAGTTAAGGCTGGGTGCTTCATGTAAATAGCTAGGTGTTTTAGATAACTATCTCAACATGGTGATATGTATGACTTAGTAGTTTTTAATTTAATTCATAGTTAGATAAAATATAAACACATCAATTTTTACTTAAATATAAAACATTATATAATTTTTTTGATTAAATATTTGATAATGTATATTTGATAACACACACACACACACACACACACACACACACACACACACACACACACACACACACACACACACACACACACACACACACACACACACACACACACACACACACACACACACACACACACACACACACACACACACATTTGGTATAAATAAATTCAATGAATGAGTTTAATAACCATACAAATTTATTATCTAAACCTTCAGTGACTTCTTTATAACATCATTCTAGCTTCATCAATGTCAATAAAAGATTGCATATTTTTAAAAATACTCAACTATCATGATAAGACTAGGTGTTTTATTATGGTAGAGCATTTTATATAGAGTTGGGCACTTCCCTTTTATGCATAGTGTTTCATAGAATGTCTAAAAAATTTATCCAAATTCTTACATTTTAACTATTTAACTTGGTGTATGGCATATGCTATCCACATGGGTTGAAGACAAAGCTTAAAGTTGTATATTGATCTATAGACAACCTATTTATACATAATATTAAATCATACATATGAAATTAAGTACAACCCCTATGTTTATAACATATGCTTCCAATTTGGCATGCCTCTCTACTTGTTTTTTCAATGCTCTTTCACTCTTCTCCTTCACTTCTTCTCTTTTTGTTCCATTGTAAAATGTCTCCATGCTTCATTTTCTCCTTCTTGTTTGGGTATCTTTATTCTCATGCCCATCACCTTTCATAATCCCCATTGAGATAAAATGGCATAGATTTCTTTTAGCCTTACTCTTTTTGTTTTTATTTATTATTTTTATTAATGATTTTCTTTTGATTTATTTTATTCCCTTTCAGTTTATTTATTTTCCAGATATGTAATTTTAATTTGATTTCCTCTTTTTATTTTTATTCCATTTTACATTTTCTATAATATATTTATTAATAATTAATATAGTGCATATATTTGTTAATTAGATTAGCATTTAAGATTGGTTTAATTATAAAAAAATAATAAATCCTAATTTTAGTCCAATTAAAAAAAACATGTTTCTAACGGCATTAAAAGTACATACACATAGGATGAATTTCAAATAACCAGCTAGACTATGCTAATAACCATGTACAAAATGACTATCATGTAAACACCCCAGATGAGTTACAAATAACTAGTAAGTTAAACTAATCATGAACAAGTAATTCAAAATGTAAATAGTATTAAACTCATGAGGCTAGTTATTTTCTTATGCGTCTAATCATGAATTATTTTATGTAGGTGTGTAGGATTTTTTCCATCTATCTATCAACTTTTGACATCATCATCTACATCACTCTCTCTAATGATGCTCTTCCTTTGGTACATGTCAAGGTATGGGTTCTCCTCCATCACTCTCACAATAAAATAGGTAGTTATATCATATCAACATGATAGCCATAAAGCATAAAATATAACTAAAATGACAAATCAACATGATCATAAAGTAAATATATACTTAAAGCTAATTCATAGTGTGTGATCATGTAACCTAAGCAATATCCTACTACCTTATATTAGTATATATCTCATAGCTTAGTTAAAAATATCCAAATCTGAATTTGTCAACTATAGATATCTATGAAAAATCTAAAAAAAATCCCTGGTGAGGAAATTGAGATGTAACATGATTCCTCCCTAAAGTTAGTCATCATCACTGATGACTATTATTCAAACATAAGTTATGAATCAAAAAAATATTTAACAAATCAATAACATGGTATACAATATCAAATTAAGAAAATAAATGGTAAATTACCTTTAAAACTCACCATAGTTCTTTCAAGTTGCATTATTTTGGAATACTAGTCCCACAAGACCCTACTCTATGACATCTCCCTATTAATCAAACATAGTTGTGAGTATTACTTACTCTGATTGGTTATATCATGACCATCCCAAGGTTTAAAACCATCAAGGCAATCCCATATACTAGAGACCTGACCACTTATGTTACCTTGAAGGGTCCCTCATATCTTAGTGAAAGTTTCACTAACTTCCAAAGGGCACATAATATCATCATACAAATCAAAAAAAATGACCAAGGAGAGTTCCACAAAATCTTCTATTCCCTATGCACATTTTTTTAAACTTATAGTGTGTTTTTCTCTTTCTGAAAAAAAAAATTAAGGAACTTGGTAAGAATGATGTGTAAAAGTTAATACTATTGCTACCTTGTAGAGCTCTTGATAAGTATATCATGTCAATACTATTACCACTCTACGGAGATCCTAACAAATATGGTCATGAATAAGAACTGAAAATACTACATTTCTAATATAAATAAAATTTATGGAATAAACATCCCACCGTATACATGTATATGGCCATATGACTAAATTTGACAATTATGTCTATTAAATCCTAGGTTTGACAAGTCTATATGTTAGATCTAACTCAATAACAATTGAGATAATATGAAGTTAAGTAGGATACCATTCTATTTCTTAGAAATCATGTTCCTAATTCACCACTCTTCCCTAAGATCTCCATGACCTAATGATCTTGAAAAATTGTACAATGTTCAATGAATCTCAATTTTATGCTAATAGATCATATAAAGCAATAATATGAGTTAAATAATTTTAGATGTATCAATATACATACAATATAATTCATATAATCATTATGTAATTGTAATAAATTACCACTAGATACACATAACTAGTATCATATATCATAGCTTAACTTATTCTATTATATTCATGGTTAAGAGAAAATAATGTTAAAATTAACATAACATTCAAAGGCAAGGATAAATCCACCATTTAAACCTTATAAGATAACAATAAAGATAATGTCTCCCTATTTACTTAGTTAGAATTCAATAAATTAAATTTTTTATCTCAACCCCTAGATTGACAAGATTTTTTGAACATCCTATACCCTACTCACTTCTGGTGAAAGGTACATAAATAAATCTTCAAAACAACATGATAAAATCCAAAATATAAACAATATCAATCTAATCAATGATGAATATTAACATAATAACTATAATCAACTTATAGTTCTTAATCTATAATTTAATATATAATTCAAGGTTTGCCACTCCACATGGTTTAAAATCACAAGTTAGATAAAGTAGTGACCTTAAAGAGTCATAAATATAAAGTAGATAAATTTCATCTCAAAAACTCCTACATACCCTCATAAGGTAAAAGAAAACACCACAACTCTATGTTTCCAAAACACTACCTTCTTACCAAATCTATAAGTATAATTTCACAATCTATTTCCACAATTAGGAAAAATAAAATACTAACATTTTATATGTATGAATTCCTCAAATCCTATAACTTATCTCTCAAAAATAATTAGAATAATTTTTTCCCATGACTCCAAGGAATATGGTCAAAACAACATTTCATAAATAAGTTCCCATTTAAGAGAACACTAAATCAACATTATGCAAATAAGATTTCTCTTAAAAGTATTATAATAATGTCAAAAGAGAATGAGAAAATAAAAACTCACCTATAGCTACTAAGAGATATGACACTTATTCATAACCACATATCTTAAGAGTGAAAATTCCATAAACAAACTCCTAACACAAAGGAATTATCAAGCAAAACAATAACACTCTACTAAGAAGATTCCTACCAACCTAGGTGGTACTAAAATAAAAATGGTCTTATAGATGTTTCATTCTTAGGATTTATGTAAATAAGACAAAAAAATTAAAGCACATACATTTAAGTGATAATCATCCCATGCTTAATAAACACTCTCAACATAAAACACCAATGGCAAAGGTGACTTGATAATCAAGGAAGGATATAATCCTACTGTAGAGGTTCAATCTAAGTGATCAAACTATGGTAGAAATCTGTTGTTCATAACTCATGAACTATGTTATGTACTCACCTACCCAAAACTCATATAAAACCACCACCATTAAGGTATTATTTAAACTAATCCATTAAACAACTCAAAAGGGTACGAATTCTCTTGAGGGCATACACTCAATTTTCCCCACACATATTCACTAATGTCACAAAACTCCATTCATGGTGTAGTATAGTTATGCACTGAGGCACTAAAATTCTAAAATACCAATATAATACTTCATGTCACTACGTTCACACCAGTGAATGGAAAGACACAAAAAATGTTAATGGACTCATTAGGTCCTAGAGTTTGATCCATAGATCTAATACCACACATAACAACCCATTAGGGTCAACTTATAAATATGATTTTTTTTTATTACACATATATACCATAAATAGAATACACCATGAGAATATATGGAATCCAAAATAAATACTCAAGTGAGATAATAGAAATAAGCATAATAAATCATATATCACCAATCTTCTAAAATCATGAGAGTACATGTCATAATGCAAATATAAAAATAAATCACATTAACTTGGATACAATTGAAAAAAATCTACAACCACCACTATCAAAGTAAAGTAATAAGTAATTATAACTCTTCATGACAATATTCAAAATAAGTACAATATAATACAATTTACATATAGATACATGCCTCCACTTGAGCATAGTTCCTAAACTCAAGTATATGTGGCAATCTCAAGTGTCATCTTGATAAGTAGTACTATTTTGGGGAGGAAGAGCATCATTCAAATGCTTTTCCACACCAACCATAGATCAATGATACCCTAAACTAATCTCATTAGGAAATGGCTCTCCCTTCATGGGTGAGTAGATATTGATTGCATGATAATCTAGAGAGACAAGTAAGTACTCATGTGCAGTATGATTTCTAAACTAAACATACAATGTATCATAGAAAGCCATTCTATTATAAGATATCACAAAAATATGTAAATAATACTCATGAAATGATAATGTCTCACTAAACATAATTTGGTCTAAAGTTTTATAAATAATAAATAATAATGATCTAGATCAATCAAATTCATACAACCACTTGATCAAACTGCCTTCATCTATCATTGTGACACTAGTAAGCCAGTGAAGTCCATCTCACTCCTTACTTTATATCAACAATGTAGATTGATCAAATACAATTCAACCACAAGATTCATTTAATTTACATCTTACTAGCAAACACATCATATAACATTCTAAACATAGAAGTAACCCAATCATACATTTTTTCCATAAAAAACATGAATGAATCTTACATTAATTTCTATCCCATAATAGAAATAATGACTACAATCGATACCACCCAGATAAAATACACATAATTTTAGATTTAAACTAGCATAATTTGTCTCCAAACATACTACACCCTATGATAACCCATATTATCATATTCTAGTGTTTTAAGACATAAGTACTAGTTTTTCATAAACATATGTAAGTAGTCATTATTACATGGAAAAATAGGCTTGTATTCAAATAAATCAATAAACTCAAGAAATTCATAGTTCCCACGAAACACATAATAGTCGATCCTAGCATACTTTACACTTTAAAAGATTATATACATGCATACACAAAGTTTTACCAACTATTAAAAAATATGCTATTCTCATCAATAACTAGTATACATCAGTAAATGAGTTAAATACAATATATAAATTTTAGTATGTACCATCCAAGTACAAAATATATTTATACTATAATAATCTATGATATCCCATACTATCATAGTTCACAACTACATAAAAACACATAATCGTACTTTATGATATCAATAATTAAATGATTCATGCAAATAATAACAATCAAACATGTATGGGATTATACCACCTAGGTATACCCTAGAATTAAATTACATACTATCATTCCAAAGGAACATAACATATAAACATGCATCACAATGCACCATTATATGTTAAGTAAGTCTAAATAATTATACATATTAACTTTTTCATAATCATGTACTGTACACAAGTACTTAATACTGAATACACATATAACTATCAATGAATTAAATATTTGCAATGAAACATTAAAATATTAAATCTATTATGTCATTCATTTTAACATTTCATTCTATTTTCTATAAGACTATTTAATACAGATATATTTTTGATCCCACGAGCACCTAATAACTAGAAAAGAATCATACTCATAGCTACAAGCCATAACCATCTACATTATGTAATTATATTGTATGCTTAAATCCATATGCTGATATAGCAAACAAACTCAACATAAGACAATCCCAAAATAGCATTAGCTATACATTTAAGGGGTTTAAATGCATGCATTCGATAAGTTTTATTATACATAAATATTTTAACATAATTTGTACCCAAAATTATATACCCCATTATACAAATAGTTACTAATAGGTATGATTACACCCATTCCCTCAACAAGCACACTATAACTAAACCATATATATGTAACTTGTTATAATATTATATTCCATGTGACAAGTTTGCTCCACAAGTTTCACAAAACTAGATATTTCAATGAAACCCCAAAGCTTATATCCCGATAAGGGATGTTATGTTTACTCTTTTAAAACTCACATGATTAACCTGAACCATGCTACAATATCAAAAGTTTATAACTACATTCATAATAAATACCACCATTATGATTAATCACAAAAAGAGTTAAGACATTGGGTGATTGAGTAATACCACTCGACTGGCTAATAGTCACAAAATACATGTCCTATGTTTATCTAACCATTTTATGGAATTAGTCTGGTTTTAGATATAAGTGGAAATTTTACAAGGTTTGTAGAATATAAATACATATATTGTAAAACTAGACTCATGTTTTATGTCCCCATAAATTAAATTATTTAATCCTATCTGATAATCAATTCAACAAAAATAACTGAATAAATTTTAAAAACTTCACGGTATATCTTTATGTTTTTTCTTATAAATTTGGAAACATTGCCGCTCTTACCAGGTAACTATACTCATACTTTTTTATATTTTAAAACACTAAACAATAGGAAGGTTTAGTCATATAAACACATTTATATTATTTGATACTTCCATTTTAGCCTACAATTCATATAAACTTTACATTATGTAGTTTGTTTTATAGCTACTCAAAAGAGATACCAAAATATTAGTATTCAATAATATTTGGTAATAATAAACTAGACACTAACTAGAGTTATTCAGCTAGAGGATTTACATAGGGTGATGCCTTAAAAGGTAGCAATTTAATTAAAATAACATAGTCTATACTTCTGTATGGTGATGCTTCAACAACTCATAAAGTATATATGATATATAGTGACTCTATCCATAATGAAATCTGAATATTATCTATATTCAATGTTATATTTTAACTAAACATGTTACTAATTGGTTGGGTGCTATGTAAATTGGCTAGACACTTAATAATTATCTAGGTGCTTAGTAATTGGTTGGGAGCTTACTAAACATGGCTAGGCATTTTGATAACTCAACAAATTAAATATATAAACTTAGCTTTTTAACTATTTGAAACTCAACAATTTGTACCAATTTTTATAAGCTTTTTACAAGAACATGGATGCTTTAGTATGGCTAGGCATTGTAATTTAAGGTTGGGCACTTCATGTAAATTGATAAGTATTTTAGATAAATATCTTAGCCTAGTAATATGTATGACTCAATAGTTTTTAATTCAATGCACAATCAGATAAAATATATACACATTAGTTTTGATGTAAATACATATCCTTATATAAAATGTTTTATTAAATATTTGATAGTGTATATTTGATAACTAATATATATTGGGTAGAGATTATTTCAATGATTAAGTTTGATAACCATGAAAATTTATTATCTAAACCTTCAGTGACTTCTTTATCACATCATTCTAGCTTCACCAATGTTAATAAAAGATTGCATGTCAATGACTCAGCTATCAAGATTAGACTAGGTATTCTATTATGGTAGAACATTTTATACATGGTTGGGCACTTCCCTTTTATGCATAGTGTTTCATATAATTTTTGTTTCATTTATCCAAATGATTATGTTTTAAATATTTAACTTGGTCTATGTCATATGCTATCCACATGGGTTCAAGACAAAGCTTAAAGTTGTATATTAAGCTATAGATAATCTATTTCTATAAAATATTGAATCATACACAGAAAATTAAGTAAAACCCCTACCTTTAGAGGATTTGCTTCCAATTTGGCATGCCTCTTTGCTTGCTTTTCCAATGTTCTTTCACTCTTCTCCTTTGCTTCCACTAGAAAATGTCTCTATTCTTCATTTTCTGCTTCTTGTCTAGGTATCCTTATTCTCATACCCATCACCTTTCATAATCCTCATTGAGATAAATAGGCATAGCTTTCTTTTAGATTTACTCTTTATTATTATTATTATTATTATTATTATTATTATTATTATTATTGATTTTTCCCTTTCAATTTATTTATTTTCTAAATATGTAATTTCAATTTGATTTTATTTATTTTATTTCCTCTTTTTTTTTAAATTTAATTTTACATTTTCTATAATATATTTATTAATAATTAATATATTATATATATTTTCCAATTAGATTAACATGTCAGATTGGTTTAATGATAACAAAATGAATAAATCCTAATTTTAGTCCAATTAATAAAAACATATTTCTAACAACACTAAAAAGACATACACGTAGGATGAATTTTGAATAACCAACTAAACTATGCTAATAAACATGTATAAAATGACTATCACATAAACACCCCACACGAGTACCAAATAACCAGTAAACTAAATTAATCATGTGCAAGCAATTCAAAATGCAAACAATATTAAACTCACGAGGATATATATTTCCTTATGCATCTAATTGTGCACCAAATTCTAGCTCTAAGCAAATATTAATGAAATTATTAATATAACCTAAAACATGATAACACCAATAGAAATGGATAGAGAAGGTAAATCAAAAAAAAAAAAACATGCTTACTATTTTTTTACCTTCTCATGCCTCCATTCTAGGACTTGTACTTGAAAGATTAAATTCAGATTGACACTATGATGCTTGATTAGATATGTTGATAGTGGATGATTGATTCAATGATTATTTTGGACATGGATTCAATGGATGTTTGGACATGGATTTGCTATGGCTTCATGATATTTTGCTAGTTTGACATGGATTTTTTTATGAGAATGCTATATGTTAAATAGGCATGAAGGCTTTATGAATTTGATAAATGGTTTTAGGGTGGAAGGAGAGTGTTGGTTATATAGAGGAAGGGAGGGAAGATATATGGATGATATTAAAACTTAGAGGGAGGAGATCACTAGTTTTAGATTATCCAAGGAATATTAAACTCCTTGGAAACCTCTAGAATTAGAGGTTTATAGAGAGGAAGGCTAGGTTAGAGAAGTTATAGATTTGAATAGTTATAAAACTCTCTTTAGGAGTTAGGGGTGAGTAGAGGAAGGTTAGATTAGGATTAGAGAAGGATTAGGTGACCAGGGGTGTAGGAAAGCCTAGGGAGTAAGCTTATAGGTGGTTAGGTGGGGTCATGGGAATTAAAAATTCCCAAATAATAGATAACTAGGATTAGATTAGGATAATAGGGATTAAAGATAGAATTAATGAAATAGTGGGATTAGACTAAGGATGGTGAATGAATAATTATTGAAGGGGGATATTAAATAAATACCTAGAATTAGGATAAATTAGTAGGATAAAGGGGGATATTAGTGAGATAAATTAAAATAAGTGGAATTATTGTTGACTAATAAGAATATTAGTGACATTAATAAAGTGAATGATTTTAAGTATATACATTTTTCCCCTCTTTGAAAGGTAATTTTGAGTGAAGTAGAAGGAGTAATGGTATTTCAAATAAAAACCATGTCATGGATAAATGAAGTAGAAGGAATAATGGTCTTTCAAAAAAAACATATCGTGGATGAATGCTAGTAGATGAATGTTAGGGGATATGACACCCCTCAAGGGGAAATACAAGGAAGAATGAGATGGATGGCCACTCAAAAGAAGAAATGAGAGGTGGGATGCAATGGGTAAATGAGGGGATAAGATGCCAGATGGGAGATAAAAGATGATGAATTTAACTTGAATAGTGAGATATAAATTGATAATAATGTCCTGGTAAGGACACATGCACATGTAGGAAATATGATCGGTGTCATGGTTATGGGCACATTCCATGGGGAAATCAACCATAACATGATGATGATAAGAGTAAAAGGCCACAAGATTTAGATGTATCCAAAATAAGGATGCATGAAAGGGAAAGCTTTAGGCCAGGATAAGACTAATTTGATTAGGATTAATGATGGACATAGCTCAAAGCTAAATTTTGATCAATGATGAAGAAGATAAGTTATAATAAATGATGTGATTAAGTGACCAAAATATTGGTATATGAAGATAGAGTTATAGTCATTGAGAAATCTTTGGGAAATAAAAAGTGGCCAAGTGTTTCCTACATAGTCCTAAAAGACCTTAGGTCAGTGTAGTTCAAATTTGGAGATGATGGTGATGATGATGATTAGGGATGATAGGATATGACTTAGATGATGGGATGGGTACAAAGGATTTGATTTTAGTTGTATGGGTTGTGATAGCAAAAGGGATGGTGGGATAAATGATCAAGCCATCACAAATGTCATAAATATCATCATAATCTAAGCAATCTGATAAATATAGCACTAAGAAATATGCCCCATGATATAAGCATGACCAAGAGGGCATGGTTCCAAAGTGTGTTGGGAAAATAACAAACTTTTCATCCTTGAGGGTACTTTTGGTGTCCTCATAGCATCCTCACTCATTTCCCAATAGACAAAAAGAGGCATGATGCAAACAAAAACATAAGATTAAAAAGATATATAAATGATAAAAGACATACTAATAAGATAATCAAAAAAAACAAGTAACACACATAAGTATCTACATGCAATGTTATAATGTCTTAACTAATGATGGGATGAGTGATTGGGTGATGAGTTAGATGGTTATGATGTGATTATGGACTTAGGATGGGGTTAGATTTAGATAGGGTGATCATGGTTAGGATTAGGCTAAGATGTTTCCCCTAGTTTAGAAAGGAAGGATAAATCATGTGATGAGGTATTTGAATATTGAATTGGTCTTAAAATTGAGTCAAAAAGTGGTCAAGAATGGTGATTTATAAAAATGATGGCCAAATATTACCAATAGACTAGGAGATGATCAGATCAAATAATTTTCACATGAGTAAAGTGTAATTGGATGGGTGCTAGGTATGAAGAGGCAATGATAAGGATAATTATGGGATCAATCACCTTCCATAATAGCAAAGAGTGATGGGATGGGTGCTAGATATGAAAAGGGCTTGATAGGGAAGTGATGGGTGCCAGATTAAATTCTTTGACAAGGTGATGTATGTTGATAAGACCTAGCCAATAGGATAAGATGGAAGATATGAAGGAATGGGTGACCACTCTAATTTGGTCTAAAGACAAATTGCAATGTCTAAAAGATGGGATGATATGAGATGGATGTGGTTAGGGGATTAGGTAGAAGACAAGACATGATGGATTATGTTTGGATTTTTTTGGATTTTATATTTTTAGGGTTTTTAACATTATTTCAATTTTTAGGGATTTTTTTGGGATATGTATATACACTATATAAATGGGGTTACTAGCAAAGGGAATACTAAGCCTAAAAACTAGGAGAATGATGGAGGGATGATGGATAAGATGAAAAAGGATGATGATGATGGGGATCGAGGATGAATGGAATAGCGATAAATAATGACCACATCATGAAATAACCATATGGTTATTTGCCTAAGTTTCCATACGAGGATATACCAAGAAGATTTTGGTGACAATTATCAAAACACCATCTACTTCTTTATGAGTGTCAAGATAGGAAGGAAGAAGATATATTATGAATGATATGATGATAGATAATGTATAGGAACAATGGATCAAGGGATAATATGGACATGTTTGATGAGGGATGGATAGATGGAGTGTGTCCCAAGTGGCAAGGTATAATGCAAATAATATATTATTTTACCATGATGCCAAAAACTAGTTTTCATCATGGTACTTGCCCAAGGTGCTAGAAGACTAGTTTTCACCATTAGATGAATGAAGATTTTTTTACTTTTATGGGTATCTCAATTTATTGGATACAAGTACGAGATGTAGGAATTCTAATACTAGATGGAGACATTAGCTAACATCTATTCTAGAAAAAGGTAATGCTAGGATCATATGATGGTGACCTTTATTGACTCTTGATTTAACATCCTCCAAACATTTTAACTAGGTATCTTCATGACCCCTACAAGGGACAATGTTACCTAGGGATATGAGATATGATATGGATTGGGGTATACTATAAATGTGATGATGGGATATGGGATGTAAAGGAGGAATATGATCAAGATGAGTGATGTGATAGGATGAGAATTGGAGAGAGGTTTTAGAAGTTGTAAACACCATTAGATATGGTGGAGGGGACTCTTTAGATTGGTGCCATGAGATTAAGGGATCCAAGACCTTTTGATTTACTAATTCTTTGACACAAGCATTAAGAGGATGATTGACCATATGACTATGTGCTGATTGGATTTGATTTTGACTACCCCCTGGTGATAGATTTTGGATTTCACCATAGGGGATTGGTTTTTGACTTGATATACAATGATTATTTTGACCTTTATGGTACCCTATTGCTTGATATTGGGCTTCACTAGGGGAAGACTTTTTTATTAGGCTAATGATTTGATTTTTATTGACTTTGATTAATGGGACCAAAGATGATTTTATTATGACTTATGGTTTTTGGAATATGGTCTTAGATTTTTATATTTATGGCACATGAAATTGCATGTAAAGGGGACCATGAAAGTGCATGTTCCTATTTGTCCCCTTCATAGAGTGAGATAGAGGGATGATGGATGAAATATGGAGAATTAACATGATGAGATGGACTAAGAGGATAATGGGAAACATAGTCGTCATAAAGGTCACTAAGATCCCTAGCCTCAAAATTGGATAAAGTGTCCTCAAGAATATCAAAAGGATCATTAAGACTTGTATCCAAGGTAGGATTAGATCTACTATAAAAATATTCAATAGATAAAGCATTCATAAATTTAGTTATGACTTCATCATCCTAATTTGGATCTTTAAAATCATAAGAATTATCATCATTTGCTGAAATATTGATAAGATATGATGATTCTAATGAGGAATCTAATTTAGATGTTGGTATGAAACATGATCTAGATGTAGATAAAACTTATTCTAACTCCAATACTGACTTTGGTGTGAAAGATGCTATGATGCTAGTAGGGGAGTGATTGTCTATGATTGTCTGATCAATGGGGGGTATTTAATATTATGGGTGAGATGGATATGATGTATGGATAATGGAAAAAAAAGGTAGGTCCATAAAAGGGATTATGGGATATAGAAGAACTAGATTTATAGTAAGTAGACTTGTTTTGAATGGATGGGTGGTTAGAGATGGGGGTATCATGGAGGATAGATAAGATTTCTTGACCTTTCTTTGGAAGGGGAAAGGTTTGATCATGATAGGGAATGGAATCTTAACATTCCTCCTCTTATTCACCTAGGTATTTAAATTCATCTGATTCACTCTTTATTACTATATCACCACCATTTATGAGGTCTTGGACATAATCTCAGAAGTTTTAACATTGTTTAATTGAATTCCCCCAAGTTTGATGATATAGATAATATGAATTTGCATTATACCAAGAGGGCTTAGGCTTGGTGGGATCAATATGTTTTATAGGTGGATAATCCATCATGTTAATGGTGATAATTTATCATAAAATGGATTCCAAGGATATATAAGGGGAGTATAAGGACCTACTTGGCTTTGTGACTTTGATGTGGAAGTAGTAGACTTTAAATCAGATGGTGTTTGATGGGGTTGGGTGGATGGATGAGTGACCAAGATTAGATTCCATTTGCTAGTAGGAGAAGAGGTAGATGATTGGATATGAATAGTGGAAGGGGTATTGGAAGGAGACTTACATGAAGGGGTTTGTGTTAGAGGTGAAATAAGTTGAAGGGGGTTAACACCTTCGAGAAGTGGTACACCCATCATAATAAACTACAAGAGGATTTCATCCTTGTTGGTAGCTATGTATTGGTCTATGAGAGAGGGATTCAATTGTATGTTTTTGGTTGATAAATGTGATGGATGATGATTAGTAGATGGAGGGTTTGACTATGGAAAGGTACAAATTGGGGCCAAGGGGTTTTGAATAGGGCTAGTGGATGGTGTAGGAGGATGGGATAAGGGTTGATGTTTAACTTGTTAGGGAGGTGAATTTAGGATTATAGGGTCAAAATAATTATGAAAATGAGCACTCATCTTCCATATCCATAAAAGGAACACATATTTATTCTCTATGATGTATTGATTGATTAGGGTGACCACATCAAGGAAGGCTGAGACTGATTTTATTGTGATACAAGATGGTGATTTGGGGTGAATGGGATCAAGGTCTAAGGATAGGAAGCACAAAACTCTAGTTCTCATAAAAGGACTTCATCCTTATTGGATACAATGTATTGGTCTACAAGAATCATGTCCACATCTATGGGAAAGATGGATGATGAATGGGGGTGATTTATTGAACAAATTGGGTTGAAAGATCAAGCTAGTATGATAGGTAATGATGGAGATGAGATATGCTAATGGATTAAAGACTATGATAAAATGTTAGACTGATAGTGTAAGAGGTGCTAATGAGCTATCAATAATGTCTATTAGTCAAGCTAGTAAAAGGATTGAGAATGTGATGGGTGCCTAGATTTCAAACTAATAAGAGGATGATATGATGGGTGTTACTAATGAATAAATAAAGATGATTAGACTAGAGTAGATTGATGCATTTGATAGATTGAGACTGACAAGGTGATAAGATGCTAACAAGATATTGAATAGGTATGATTATTTGACCAAAGGATAAATGTTAGTGGAGTAGGATGATAGGATGATGTGGATGATAGGACTAGGTCAAAACCTTAAACCAATTTGCTCAAGATGTGATGGGGTAGGATTAGGTGATAAAGGTTATTAGGATAATGGAATAAGGTTAATTATTATTATATGTGATGATGAAATGATAAATGATGAATGAAAGGTGGATGGTTTATACTCGTATGTGACCTAGAAGCCAACTAGGATAATATGAGTTGATGACTAGCAAGGTCAAGATAAGTGATCGAGTATGGATTTAAGATAAGATGTGGATGATGAGATATGATATATATGTGATTAGGGAATGACTAATGACATATGGTTCTAGTGATAATATGTGATTAAAAAGATGTTCAAAAGAGTGAATTATATACAAGAAGGTAAAATAAGGATATACAAGGTGATGGGATAATGAGACAAGATGGTATGGGGATGATTAGGACTATGGATGAGGTGGATTTAGGATAAAATTTGGAAGGTGAGATAACATGGGATAGGATAGGTGATGGGTTATGATCAAATATGTAAGGGGGTGATGTCAATAAAATGATATGGGAATGATCAAGATTATGGTGTGATTGATGGTAGAAATGAAAGTACAAGTAGAAAGGAGTGAAACAAAAAAGTACACCACCATAAAATATCAACATAAAATACCTCCCTAAAAGGTTAAAAATTCATGTTCAAAGTACATCGAACATGACTAATAGTACATCTAGAACAATTAGTTCAAGTTAAAAGGATATGTTTTTGAAAATAGGATGAAGACATTAGAGTCTACCAATAATGCATATAAAGAGAAGACTAGTAAAATTAATGAGAAAGATATATAAAATTAATGTTTTTAATGTGAGGGGGTTTGGCCACTTACCAAATCAGACCTCACCCTCTGGTCTTTGTTTACCAAAAAATGAAGAGGTTTGAGACAATCTTAATTTCCCATCTTTTAATGATCTCATGATATAATATACTATTTTTTAGAGCAAGAATAAATAAATAAAATGATAATTTATTAAAACCATATTTTCCCACAATATTATCCCCCCCCCAAAAAAAAAATGTTTTTTAATAAAAATAATAAACCCTTTTAAAATCCTAATCATATTTTACACAATAAGTAGTACTTTGCTTAAAGTCAAGGACTTATAAGTATTATTAAAGGTGATTTAAAATTTAAAAAGGTTTCTTTCTCATTAAAAAATCCAAAACCACCTCTAAAATTTAAATACCATTATTTAAAAAAACCAATACCATTAATAGACTTGGATTAGTATTTTTATGCAAAAAAAGAGTGGTTTTGGTTGCTTGAATGAGGCTTACTAGGTAAAAAAATCAAAATGATGAATTTATAGGTGTGGAAGGTGGTGGAATGACATGTAGGTTTTCTATAGGTTGATAAATGTCTCATGGTGTCAGAACTAGACCAAATGAAGCTATGAGGAATGGTGACATTGTAGGTTTTTTTCACTGTTGTATCTCCCAACTCAAGATCTAATACATAGAAACTATCTTCCAAGCACATGCCACTTTAGGTTATATGATCCATCCAAAGATCTAATGGAGAAAGAGTTATATAAATGATGATTTTTATCATGTAAAGTCTATGGGAACATGGCAAATGGAGATGGGTGGTAGTGTTCAAGAAGATTAGGTCATAGGCTTGATGGAATTGAACCATCAAACCTACCTTCAAAAACATGAGAAACTAATTGAAGAAACACTGCTACATGTAGAGTAATACAACTAATTTTATTAAAAATAATTCCCTTATAATTTTTTTATCCTTATTTTTATTAGGAATAAAGATCCATATATTTATAATATCTTAGGAAAAATCAAGACCAAAATGTGTAGGAGTACATCAGTTAGTTCCACAAGAAGACTATCTAAATGGAAAAATATATAGTGGACCATGACATCTTGATGAAATATTTTGGTGTAATCTATAGCCATTTTAGGAGACCCATACTCTTTTCCAAGCCCAAACATAGATGAGACTTGTTCTCAAGATCATTACTTAGAGATGGATAAGAACAAGGCTACATATACCTCTCAAAGCACTCCAAAACAACAAGATGGTACTAAGAATAAGGATAAAGATAGATGAAAAGGTAATCATAATGTTACTTCTATTTATATGAAGGATATTAGAAGGAATTGTGCACATTGTGATGTTAATAGTCATTTTGAAGAAGTTTTTTGGAAGTTACATCCAAAATTACATATATTCAAGAACAATAAAAAAAAAAGGATTTTCCCTCTCTAAGAGGAAAAGACATTGGTTGAAAATCCAATGTGGATGAGACTTTGTGTTATACCTAAATTAGTAGATATTTGTGTTTGGGTAGTAATAGTGTTAAGATAGTGTATTTTCTAGGCTTTTCCATATTAAAATTAAAATGAAGGAGTTGGTATAAAAATTAGGTATAAAAAATTATATTTATCTAATCCCATATGATTAGGTTGGTTGAATAAAGATGTATACATCAAGGTGATTAACCAATGAAAAATTAATTTTGGTATTAATACACATTTTATTGAAGAAGTCAACATGGATATTGTGCTTCCATATGTGTGTGGTGTAGTGTTTGGTAGTGATTACTAGTATATCAAGGATGATATATTCATGAGGAGAGATAATAAATATCATTTGGTGAAAGATGGAAATAGATAAATCATTTTATCTTACAAGGGTGCTTTTAAAATCTCATTGGTAAGTTCCTCTTAAGCTAAAAGTCTTATTAATTATAGTGGGAAGTTTGTTTTACTTATTTTGAGAGATATACAAGATAAATAAATAGATGCACATAATAATTATTATAGCATCTTTACTATAAAAAAATATATTTGTATGGGAGAGCTAGTGTAGAATTTCAAGGAATGTTTTCAAGAGCCCATGGGATTTCCACTAGTGAGGCCTATTGAGCATGAAATTTATTTTCTATTAGATAATCCACTTATAAATATTGTGTTGCGTAAGTAATCCTTAAAATATTCCAATGAGGTAAAACAATAGTTATAATATTTAATTAAACAAGGTGTAATCTATCCTAGTACTTCTCCATATGGTTCCCTTATTATTTTAGTACCTATAAATATTGGCCATGGAGAATTATGTTGATTATAGAGCACTTAAAAGAATAACCATCAATGATAGGTATCCTCTTTCATGGATTGATGATATTATAGATCAAATTTAAAATTTTGATTATTTTATTAATCTATATTTGAAATCTAAGTATCACCAAGTGAGAATTAAACAAGAGGGAATTTGGAAGATAATTGTCAAGACAAGGAATGGTTTGTATGAATAGTTGGTTATACATTTTTGGATATGTAGTGCATTGACTACTTCCATGTTTTTGATGAATGAGGTAATGAGTAAATTTATTGATTCATTTGTCATTTTTTATTTGTATTACATTATTATTTTAAAAAAATCCTGAGCTTTTTATATTTTTAAAACTCCCATAACTTATTTTTCAAACCCTCTAAAAAATTTCCTTACAATAATCTCAAATTTTCAAGAATATATTAACAATAAAAAACTAGACAAATAATTACCACAGGTGGATCTGATACCATATCGAAGTTGAGTCCAAGGTCTAGAAAATTTGAATGCATGATTAGAGTGAACACATGATCAATGAAAATGCACAACATGAAATAGCTGAAAGCAAATGAAATACACAAGCAAAAATATTACACAAAGAGGAGCCAAAATACTAATCTTCCATTCACCCTAGAATTGCATTAAAATTAGGTACATTTATAGGCTAGTTGAGTGTAATGGTGAGTCACTTGACAAATTGAGTGTTAGTCTCATCCTCCATGAGTGGAGAGGGAACAAGGGAAACACTATTGGGCTGGAGACCTTAGTGGTGAAAGAACAAAGGATACCAAGTCCACCCACAAAGTGGCCCCTTTCACACACATGTGCATAATATTGTTATAATGACATCATTATGATGCAATAAATAAGACTAATTAGCCTTATTTTTCTCAAAATCCACCTTAGCTAGGTAAAAAGTATAAAGATGATAAAAAACCCATGTAAGGGTAAAACCTCTACACTAATAGATTCTTCCTCTTCTTGGTGATAGTATGTTTGGAGTTTTTAGTGGGTTCTAAAGTGAAAGGGAATTAGTATAGTCTTTTTTGAAGGTAGATATGTCTAATAAAATTCATTGAGAAACCTTTAAATAGGATTCACATTGTAATTTATAATGTTGGGGTCTTTTTAAAGGTGTTTCATCTTTTTTATAGATTTGAATGGTTTTTATAGTTCATTTTGGAACATTGTGAAGTATTTAAGAAGTGCGCAAAATTCATGTGTTTCAAGATTTTGATAGAATATTGATAAAATATTTGTCCATGAAGTCCATGTTTGGCAATAAAATGTAACACTATTGAATTAAATATTGGAAATGTGGAAACATTACCTCACCCTATATTTTTTTTCCACATTGACTTTGTCCATGTCATATAATGTGTTCATCTCAAGATTCCTTATTATGATATTTATGTTATAAATTTCATTTCCAACACTTTTTGATATTTGTTTTAGCATTGAAATTAGTTTAAAGCATTAATTTTTAAATCATATGTTGAGATAGGAATATATAATCCATGTTGGTGAAGTTTGTGTGGAATATCCACATTGTTTATAGATCAATTATCAAATACAATAGGCTTTACAATAATTTTGATATGCCCTTGTTTTTTAGTAGGTCTATTGGAGGGTAGAATTGAGATCCTATCATCATCATACTATTTAATTTAGTTTTCTAATTTCTTGGTATATTATTCAAGTTTACTGCATCCAAATATTTCAATATGTCCCATATCATGTGTTGGTGTAACCTTAATAGGTTGTTATTTGATACAAAAAGGAAAATTACTTGCCTAACCACTACTTTAGTCTCCCAAAAAACATACAATTTCTTTAATGAAATTTGTGCAACAAGTTTTAAGGATTCATATTCTACCATGTTGTTAGTGTATTTAAACTATAGTCTATATTAATACATGGTTTTATCTCCCTTGGAAGAGTATACAAAAATACCTACTTCTATTCCATTATTTAATTCTTCCCCATAAAAATAGATTTTATAGAGTCCAATAGAATTTTATTCCTTGTTCTTTAACACATTTATGTTTGGACATCCCTCTTTATGCAAAAATTAAGTGCCCATTCTATTTTTTTCAAATTTATCATATAGGTCAAAATCCTATTTATCAGTTACCAGTACCCTAAACATTCACTATGTACTTTTTTTTATCATCCCCATTCAAGTCTAACCTTGATACCTATAGGTATTTTCATGACATGATAGGGTAATTTATTGGAAATGGTTCTGGTTCAAAGGATTGTAATGGTTACTGATTATTTATTCAATAATAACTTTGACTTTATTACCTTACCTAATTATCAACAATATATCATCCAATATAATTATAGGTATCCTCATATTTTATCAATGAATTTTATAGATAGTAGTGAAGTATCCAAATAATAATAAATTAAATATAGGAAGGATATCTATTATAAAAATTCCTAGGACACATTGATATTGGGATATGCATGGATGGTTATAAGGAGGTCATTTATAATACCTATAGTAGGAACTATGGTTCCATATATTTGGGTGAAACCTCTCTCTTGTGGAACATAAATTATGTTAAAACAATTTCAATCTTATTAAGAATTAAAACATTTATTCAATTTCAAAGGATTGTAATGGTTACTGATTATTTATTCAATAACTTTGACTTTATTAACTTACCTAATTATCAACAATATATCAGTCCAATATAATGATAGATATCATCATATTTTAGCAATGAATTTTATAGATAGTAGTGAATTATCCAATTAAGAATAAATTAAATATAGGAAGGATATCTATTATAAAAATTCCTAGGACACATTGATATTGGGATATGCATGGATGGTTATAAAGAGGTCATTTATAATACCTATAGTAGGAACTATGGTTCCATATATTTGGGTGACACCTCTCTCTTGTGGAATATAAATTATGTTAAAACAAGTTCAATCTTAATAGGAATCAAAACATGCTTTTAAACATATTATATCATATAGTTATAGATTAGATGCTTTCTAATTATCAAGGGTACATAGAAAGGGGAGCTTTGATTTGACCACATGCTTATTATCTTTATAATTTAAGAATATTTGAGTGTTAAACTTGGGTTTTTCCCTTTGGTATAACCTCCTTGTTTATAACTTTCCCTATTCTAGTATATTTATTTAACACCTCCTTAAAAATTTCATTTGACCAAAAATAGATAATGCTTTCCATAAGGAAACATTAGCAGAATCCTTATTCATTTGATCCATAACACTGATAGGATTAATAGGTTGTTTATTTATAGTATAATATGTAAAAAAATCCATCCTAGGGCTTTCCACCATGTGATGTGTTGGTTTATACTACTAGGGTTTGGGGAAGGTTAGTTTCAATTTTTTTTTTCAAATACAGGGCTTGTGTCATCTAAGCCTTATAGGTTCCCTTTTTATTTTGCATTTATTTCAATAGTTATTCTTAGACTGAGTCATATAATTCAACTATAATTGGGTTCTTGCATCTTCTAGTGATTTTAATTCAATATGTAACAATAATTTTGATCCCAAAAGACTATATTACCTTTATTAGTTATGGGGGCTTGAACCTATCCCTATTATGGGGGTTTTTAGCATAGAGAAATTTGTAGCATAAAAACTTGCTATTGATTCCCAAAATGTAAAATATTTAATTAATGTACCTATTGTGAATTGATTTTTCACCCTTGGATAGGTTGTTTAGGCCTTATCCAAATTGATTAAAACATTAGATTACCTATAAGCTGGTGGGTATCCTATAGCAAAGGTAAACCTCTAGATTGAAAGGGCTAGCTCCCTAGATTTACCTTTAATAGCCTATCACCTATACTAATTACTTGATTATATGAAAAGATATATAAGGAACATAAAATTAACCTATTATAATGAGGTGGTACACTATATTGATCTCCACTAGACTATCATATACTTGCACTATGAAAGATGACTCACAATACTAGCTTTAACATCCTAGATTGATCCAACATAAGTGTTTCAAACATGGAGATGATTTACATTACACTTATCAAGTTAGAATAATATTGGGTCTGATTAGAGACACTAATTCTATTCCTTACACTTAGAGATAGACAAATGGACTAACTACAATTCATGTGAACTATTAAGGATAAGACTACTTACACCAAACATGAAAGAGTAAAGAGAAAATAAAAATATAAATGATTATCAATTTTAATTTCACTATGCACTAATCATAAACTTAGACAATAATTTATGAACTCAAAACTAGATTGGAAAATATTTATTCATAGAAATACAATATTCAAACTAGCAGCAATTCATCATACCAAGTGTGGATCATTTTATAATGCCAAAATGGAATGAATATATATAGAGAGGAGTGAAGTTTAATGGTCACAAATCTAAGTTTCAAAGATTTAAATATATTTATAACTCATGAAAATAGGTTTAGGGAATATGTCATGATGTCCTCAATGACAAGTGTCCATCTAAAACATGACACCTTCCTTAAAGTTGGCATGGAGATATCTATGGTATTACTTGAAACTACCCTCATGATGATGAGTCCACCTATCTATCTTGAAATACCTTAGAATATATTAAAACATATCTTATAACTTGAGAAGGTGGAGATATGATGTGATATTCATCTACTCTTTTCAATTATTAGCTTCCCCTTTATCACTTGTCATTAACTTTTTTGCAACTATTTACTAGCCCTCTATGCCTAATCCACACACTTGTCACTTAGGTGACCTAATTTTTTAAAATAAAATTAATTTTAGGGATGTTATAAAACTCATTTAGACCTTTTTTATCCTTTAGTCTATAAAATAGACCTCAAAATATTCAAGACACATACTTCTCATCTCAAACTTAAGTAGTTACTTCACTTCTCTCTGTCTTGTCTAAGAATACCTGTAGTGACCAACCTATTAGAGGGGTTTACAATAATTACCAAGGTGAGGATTGAGGTTTAGGAGTTATATTATATCCATACACACCTCTCACAATGGCCTTCATTCATTAGTTCCCTTTTGTACCTATAAGACACTTCAAATCCTATAAAAAAATAGTATTAAGCTTGTTCATACAAGTGGTGGTACATAAAAATTGAGTTTCAAAGATATTGAGAGAGTATAAAAAGGATCCAAAACACTTTCATGTCTAGTTTACTACTCCTAGATGCATAATTATCTATATCTTCTTCATCAGGTTCATAAGAGGGTTTTATGAGGGCTTTTGGATGTTCAAGTTCTTAGTGATGATTCATAAATGTTAGACATTTAAAATTTGAAACAATCCCATTAAGTCAATTTATATGACCATACTCGATTACCCCTAATTTCTTGAGTCACCATGCACACTATCTGTAAATATATGATCGAAAGAAGTTGGCTTTCAAGCTCCTACTAGGCATTCTAGACAAGCTTAAGACAGATTTAGGCCAAAAAAGGTCAATTTAGGTTGCTACCTAAAAAATAATGGTTCCAATAAACCCTTATTTCTCCCATGAATGATATTAAAATTATTATAGAGATCATATGGTCATAGAAGTAAAATTAATTACCTTGAGGGTTTAGGTCTAGTTCTAAGCCTAATAGACCTAGACTATCTATTCTAAGTATTTGACCCTTCAAGTGTTTTAATGACTGTAGGATATTCCTAAGACTTATAAAACTTCAATTAAACCCTTTCCATCATCCTAAAATTATTCAATATGATGACATTCCATTCATTTACCATTCATGTATTAAACCTATATATTGGATTGATTGTGGAGTTCCCTTCATCTACGAATAAATATAGGATACTTCCCATATTTCTAAAAAAAATTGAGACCATTTAGTTGTATATTAGGTCATGATTATGCTTTGTACCAATTTTTAATGTCTGATCATGCTCAAATATCCTTCTACACCTCAAACTCTCAAGACTAGCTTCTTAAAACTATGACTGTGTGCAGTATTCTTTGTGGACTTAGGAATTGTTAGCCAATTTTTGGCTTACATAGAAAAAATTCATAAATGCAGTGTAATGTCTTGAATATCAAGTATGTAACAATTCTTGAACATATTTCTAGATGAAATTAATGGTCCAAGGATCATTTACTGCTTATAAAGCTTTTGAAACACTTTAAAGTTTACTTAAAGTGTATTTTTGTCAATTTTTGAGGAGCATGTATGCAAAGCAAAGGAGAAGGTTATTGAGTAGGTTTTATGGTGAAATAAAGTAGATAAAAGGTTAGGGACAAGTTTCAAAATAATTGGAAAGTCATTTGAGCAATCAAATTTCAAGTACAAGTTTAGAAGATCATATAGGCTTTAAAAAGGCTAAGTGCAGAACCCTTTTTGGCTAAGTCCTCACTTGTTAAATTATTTTAGGATTTTATTTTTCTAAGTATAAATTATATTTTGGACATTTTGTCCCAAAAAAAAATCCTATATACTTATCTCTTTTAGGCAAAGGTTCTACAATAATTTTCCTGAAGACCCAATTTTTTTAGGAAAATTTTATACATCAAAAGGAAAAATAAGTCCTAAATACAATATTTCTTTCATGGAAAGTGGTTGAGCTAAAAAAATCATGAGGAAATAGTTCTAAAGGCACATTTTAGTCTTTAAAAATGTCCAAAACAAAAGGGCCTTGTCAAAAGTCTAAAGATATTTCCATTAGAAAAAAATTCTATAGCAATATGACCAATTAAAAATCTCCAATAGAATTTTTTGTTTCATATAAATTGATCCAGTAGGGTAATGATGGATGTGCAAGTATCAAATTTAAGCATATAAAATGACCATTAGTTTTCAAATATGTAATGATAGGTACATGAATATATTTAAAATTCATGAAAATGTCAAATTAAATCTCAATAATCATCCATTTGGGTCCAAATATTTATGTTTATATGACATCAAATGACAGGCACACAGATCTCAAATTAAATATATGACAAATAGCTATTGAAGTTAAAATATATTAGAGATAGTAGTGTAGATGTCAAAAAAATTCATGCAGATGTCAAATAAAATCTTGAAGATGTCAAATTAAAGCCTCATGAAAAGACCATTTGTGTTTAAAAAATTACAAAGGATATCTAGGATGAATGCACAAGTTCAAAGTGGTATAATCTCACGTCCAATCAAATTAAAATCATGAGAAATATCTAACAGTGAGTATGGGTCAAAGAAGTCAGTAAATTCTAAGAGCAAATGAATGCATGACAAGTGTCAACAATGTGATCAACTGGTAGAAGATCAATGATTAGCATTCATTTGAATAAGCAAGATCTAGTAGAGTGAGATGGGTTAGCATGTCAATGATCTGAGTTAGTTTTTGACAACCAATGAAAAAATGGCAAGCCCAAGAATTTTTCAATGGAATTCAATGGGACTTTTTTTATCCAAGGTGAGAAAATATAGGGAACCAAGTTAGGATAGTATCTAGGTTTAAATCAAAATAAACTAGCAAGATTGAGCATAGCCATTAACACTCAACAGAGGTGAGATAAGTCCTTTTAGGGCCTAAAATATACCAAATGTTACTAAATATTGACAAAATAAATATTTACATCTATCTAAAGTAAACCAAGCATAGATTTGTCAGTTTCAAGGTATGAAGATTTGGTCCTCCTAGATAGATCAAGTAAAGATGGTGTAGAGTCTTGAAAAGTGACCTAGTGGTTGGATAAAAGTCAATGGAGCATTCAATCCTTTTATGAGGAGATTCTTTCTTGATAAGATTGTAACTCAACATCCTTAATTTGGTACTAAGCCATTGAAGGTGGTTCAACCTCATTAAATGTTTTTTATTTTCTCAATTTCCTCTCTTTCCTTCTTTTTTCTATAAATATAGGCTTCTAAGCCTTGAAATGGGTCCTTTTTTTGGTATGACTAAACTCTACCAAGATTTATACTATAACACCTTTTGATGCAATAAAGACTGAATTCCATCATTTTGTAGCTAAATTAAAGTGTCTCTTATGAGTTTATTGAATGGTTAAGTGAATGTATGATTTCTTTGCCTCTATTTGAATTTTCTCACCTTCATTATCTACTTTGGTAATCCTCACAAGTCATCTAAGCACATATATAGTCTGTTAGTTGGTTTAGAAGTGGATAACTACCCTCCCATGCTAGATTAATAGTTAATTCATGCCTTTTTGTGAAATACTAATGTGAGTGATTTTTTTAGTTTTGAATGCATCCTATAATATGTCTTGTGTGAGTTTGAATGATTTAATCATTGGTTCATCACCTCTTTTTACATGCTTTCATAATTTATTATTAAAATCTCTCTCCTTTTTTCCAATCAAGTGTTAGTTTAGGTTTAGTATAGGTGATAGATCCAAAAAGAAGATGACTTTCTTTGAAGGTCTGATCTATTATTAGGATACCCATAGCTGAAGATCATTCCCATGTTGGACTAGATTTGATTAAGAGGACTTGAACAATCCCCTTATTAGCTAGTGTGTAAAACTAAAACACCAATAGTTTTAGAATGCCTGGAGGGATGTAGTTTCTTTAGTGTAATTGAAGTTTGAAGATTGAGAAGAAGAAATTATAGTAGTAGAGAGATCTACCATCATCAAAAGATGAAGATTACTTAAGTTGTAAGGTTCATAACATCATATAGATAGTTCTTTCATTCCAAATGTTACAAAAAGGTCATCAAGGAAAGGTACTCCTTTTGAAAAAATTTAATTGACTTTTACTACTTATAAAAAAGTCAGATTCAATAAGACTAGACCTTATCCTCAAAAGAAATTTTCACCTCCTGGTCCTTCTATTATTTTAGTCCAAACTATTTTCCCCATAAGCCAAATCCCTTTTGCCCAAATGGTTATCAAGAATCAAGTTTTTATTTTATTTAATAGGGGTAGTCCCCTAAATTTGTCCTAATATGATGACATCTTTGTGTCTTCCCTAAAGAGTATTCCTTTCTTCTCAAGAGAATGGGATAAAACTACTAATATTGAGCATATCCAAGATGTTGCCAACCTATGTTATGTTCATAATTTTGTTCAAGATAATGTGTCTATCAGAATATTTGTTGCTTCCTTTAAGGGGAAAACATTTCAATGGTATATGAATCTTCCTTTGACCTCCATTGCTACTTGGTATGAGCTAGGTGTAGCCTTAGTTAGATAGTTTGAAGACAAATCTAATCAACTATCATTGGTTGAGTAACTAACTACCATAAAAAGGTATACCCATGAGTGCATGTCTAATTTTTAACTTAGATTCCAAAAGACATGGACTAGGATCCTTGAATTGGTTATACCATCTTCAAAATATGCATTTTTATATTATTTAAAGGCCCTCAATCTTGATATTAGTGTCATGATATAGTCCATGCGTGGTAATACTTTTCCAAATGAATATGAAATTGTAATGAGAGTATAAAATATATTAATATAAGCTATTAAGATTACTCTAAGGCCTATAATGACCATATTCATATAATTGTAACTATTCCTCCTCCCCAAGTTCCTCAAATCCCATCAATAGGCAACCTTATCATAATCAAGGAACCATAACCTAAACTAATCCATTTACATCCCTTGGTCTTAATGTACCTTCTAGTTCAAAATCCATTATTCCCACACCTCAAAATAAATTGTTTCAAGATTTAGATTGGTAGCCATTTGATCACAATGATACTCAAAATCAAGCCTTGGTATCCTAGAACATTACTATGCCACAAATATCATGAGAAGAGTGTTATTTTCAAGAAGGTCAATATCACGAAACTAATTTATCACCCCAAGGAGAGTCTTAACACAACCAAATGAAACCTAATTCCATTGGTGTAAATTGGCAAATGGATGACTGGTTTACATTCAATTAAATTGGTGAGACCAATAACACAAGTGGATAAGTTGTAGCTCTAACTAGAGATAAAATAAGAGTAGCTGAGGAAGATTAATATGTGAATAATGAATATAGTACTTATAAGTTTATTCCCCAAATGCCTCTAATTTGTGAATAACTAGTGGTTCAAAAGTTGGAGCCAAAGGTTAGTGGAGCTTAATTTATAATAATATATCAAATGAAAAATTACATCAACATTATCATGTGGGATTCCATTTCTATTATAGGATAAAAACATATGCTTATCCAAGAGCTTTTAGCTCTCAAGGTATCTAAAGAACCAGTTGAGAAACAAGGAGCTATCTTGGCTAATTTAGACCAGCCTACCAAGTAACCTAATCAGTAGGTACATAACATGAAAAATGTGGAAAAAACCAATGTAAAATCAAATAAAAACCCTCCCTTTTATCTCTCTTATTGTTGGTGACTTCTTAGTCCATAATTGTATGGTAGATAATGGAGCTAGTAGCACTATCATGCCTAAGAAAATTATAGACAAGCTTGGTCTTGTCTATGAATTGAATACCAAGGGAGTATTGAAATTGGATGGGTCACCAAAAAAATATAGTAGGCATAATTAAGGACCTAAATTTGACATTACACGCTTACCACAATGTTACCATTTAGTAAGATGTAGTTGTAGTGGACTTACCTCCCTATTTTTCCATGTGTTTATCAGGGACTTTACCTCAAAGATTGGAGGATATTTATCAACTAATTGGACCTATTTAATGTTCATGACCAAGTATGTTAATAAGGTAACAATACATTCTGAACCTATTTCAAGATTTCATTTGGAGCCATATATGCCATGCATGGTGAACATTAATTGTATTATCTCATACAAGGTATTAGAAAATAGTGAGGTGTAAATTAAGTCACCTCTAGATGGAGTTCTATGTCTTTTCATTGATGAATGGGCCTTTTATTTTCATGAGCATTATCCCTAAAATTTAATTGAATAATAATGACCTAGTGTCTATTTCCTTTATGAAAATGATACACCAATTCCAACATTGATAAAAGATGATATGTTAGGAATAAAACACTTATAATTCTAGATCTACTAGTACCATAAACTCGATATAAAGCTATGAAATAAAATACATCATAGAAACATTCCTTAATTCACCATTAATATGAAATCATAAATGAGAGCAAGATAATAATAACATAGATCTAATGTGGTTCATCCAATGTGGGCTACATCCACCAATGAAAATTCTCAAATAAATTAGTAATCTAAAAAAAGATTGCAATGAACTCCCACAAAGATAGAAAAATCTCCTATCAAAAGTGATAGACAAAAAGCTACAGTTTCACTTGCACCTACATAATGTTGTATCTCATAAGTTGCTAAACCACACCTTGTAATGAACACCTGCACTTTGACTTTGATCCTTAAAGCTACACCTAGTAAATAAACCATCAACCTCTAAAGGCCACACCACACCCTATATATATAATAAAATAAATAAAATCCACAAAAGGAGGAGCAAATGTGCAATGCTTATCTAAAATAAGCATTATCCAACATGTGACAACCCTCCTCCACCTCATCAAGCTTATCTAAAAGCTCTCCCAAGGAGGAATTTTCCATTTCCATCTCTCCACCTTCTAAGTCACAACCAACTCCTCTCAACAAGGAAGGGGTTCCTTTTTTTTAAAAACAACTAGATTCTTCAAAACAAGGAAGTCAACATGGGAAAAGGCATCTAACAACCAACTCCATGAAATATGGAATACATATAAATTAGGAATACAAGGAATATTCCACTCACATGTGGAAAACATTAAAATTATGCCACCCACATGTTTGGGGATCTTTAGGCCCCCAAAATTTATTCCTATGGTCATGTGATTACCCCAAAGGGCCCCACACTCAACAATCTCCCACTTGGAGATTGTTTCTCCTAAACAGAATCTATTACTACTCCATGACCACTAAGGCCAACCAAATCTAAACATAGTCTCAAATTGTCCAATGTGATCACCTCAATCATCATATCCATATGATTTTGGATAGTATGAATCTTCTCTAGCTTCACCAAGTTCTCCTCCAAAGCTATCCTAATGAAGTGATATTGTAACTGAATGTGTTTCATCCTCGAGTGTAAAGTGGAGTTCTTTGCCAAATGAATAACACTCTGAATATCACTATGTAGTCTTCCAACTTCCCGATCATGCCCCAACTCTTGAAAAAACTCCTATAACCAAATAATCTCCTTACTAGCCTCCATGGAAGAAATATACTCTACTTCTATGGTTGACAAAGCAATAACCTTCTGTATCCTAGAAATCTAACTAACTATTTTGTCTCTTATAGTAAATATATATCATATCATACTTCTCTTTCTGTCAATATCCCCTACCATATCTAATTCCACATAACCATGTAAAATGGCATTTGATCCACCATAACATAATACAAAATAAATGGTTCCTCTCAAATATCAAAGAATCCATTCACTGCCTACCAATGCTCATAACTTGGATCACTCATATACCTACTCACAACTCCCACTACTTAGGCAATATCTAGCCTAGTACAAACCATGGCATACATGAAGCTTCCAACTACTAATGAGTAAGGTACCTTGGACATCTTAAGCTTTTTAGCTTCCATCTTGGGACACTACTCCTTTGATAATCTAAAGTGGCCTACTAAAGTAGTACTAATAGATTTATCATCCAACATAGTAAACCTTTCCAAGACTTTCTTCACATACTCTAATTGGGATAAAACTAGTTTCCTCTCCTTCCTATCATGATAAATCCTCATACTAAGGATTTGCTTTGCAGTACACAAATCCTTCATATAAAAGGAGTCATGAAGTTATTTCTTAAGCATATGAATATGTTTTATGTTTTTTCCTAAAACTACCATGTCATAAACATACAATAATAATATAATAAAGGAACCATCATCAAAATATTTGATGTACATGTAATGATCAAAATTACACCTTTGATATTCTTGTTCTAACATAAAATAATTAAATTTCTTGTACCATTGCCATGGAACTTGTTTAAGGCAATACAAGATATTATTTAGTTTGCACACATATTTATCCTTCCCTTTGACCTCATAACCCTATGGCTACTTCATATACAACTCTTCATCCAAATCACCATGAAGAAAATCAATTTTCACATCTAACTATTCTAAGTACAAATCCTCAAAAGAAACTACACCAAGAACAATCCTAATAGAAGTCATGTTTACAATAAGAGATAAAATCTTATCAAAATCAATACCTAATTTTTGTGCAAACCCCTTGACCACCATCTTGGTCTTATACCATTTTCTCCTTTCATCCTCTTATTTGATTCTAAAGATCCACTTGTTTGGTAATACACTCTTGCCCTTAGGTAGCCTAACTAAATCCCATGTTTGGTTATCTATCAGAGATCTATGCTTTTCATCCATGGCTTGTTCCCATCTCAACTTGTCATCTACCTATATTTCTTCCTCATAACAATATATTTATCCATTGTCAGTGAGTAATAAATAATTAAAAGAAGGAGAAAAATGTTTAGGTTCTCTTGTTACCCTAGAAGATATTCTTACCATAAGAGTTTGGGGTCTTTATGTAGAAGGTTCCTAAACTGAATCCTTCGATACTTTTTCCATCCGTAATGTCAACCAATATTATGTCCTCTTTTTATTCTTGATCATATTCCTTCAACTGATCCTTATGCTTGCCTTTTTCATTAAAAACTACATCTCTAGACCAAAATATTTTCCTATCTTTAATGATCCATAAATGGAAACCAAATTCATCCTCACCATAACCAATAAATGTGCATCTATCTAATTTAGCCTCTATCTTGGTCCTATCCTCTTTCTTAATGAGAGAAAAAGCATCACATCTAAAGAGACTAAGATAAGAATAATCAAAATTCTTACCAAACTAAGCTTGTTTTAGAATGCATCCATCCAAAGGCATAGAAGGTCCTCTATTAATTAGATATACTATCATGCTACTGCTTCTACATAAAACTATAAATGCAACCCTACATGTAACCTCATGCTCCTAGCATGTTCCATTATTATTTTTTTCATCCTTTCATATACCCAATTCTTCTATGGAGTTATTGAAACCATCCTTTGCCTATGAATTCCATTGTTAAAACAATAATAAAAAAACATTACTACAATAGTCACCTCCATTATCTGATCTAAGATATTTCAACTTGGGACCTATTTCATTCTCAACCAAGGATTTTCACTTCTTAAAAGTCTGAAATACATCATATTTATTTTTAATGCAATAAACCCAAACTTTTCTATTTGCATCATCTATAAAAGTAACATAATAATTAGATCCACCAATAGAAGATACCTGAGCTGGTCCCCATACATTTAAGTATACCATATCTAACTTATGATATTTATTTATGGGTCCAACCTTTAGGAAATTAACCCACTTTTATTTCCCATACACACAATTCTCACAAAATTATATATCTATGTCTTTTAATCTAGACAACTTATCTTTTAATATCTACATACCTTTATGGCTCATATGACTGAGCCTATAGTGCCACATAATTGCATCTCCATCTACAAAAACTAAATCAATAGAATAAAAACTACTATTCAAATACAAAGTACCAACTTTCTTACCTCTTGAGATCACAAGATCACCTTTGGTAACTTTACAAGAATCTATAGTAAACAATATTGAACATCCCTCACTACCCAGTTACCCCACTGAAACCAAATTTTGTCTCACCATAGGCACATGTATAACATATTTAAGGATCCATGTGTTCCCATTCTACATATTAAACTAAACACAACCTTTCCCTACTATCTCACATGGTTCATCATCACCAAGATATACATGTCGTAGATTCTCTTAAACATAATTAGTAAAATAATGCCTATGTGGGGTGGCATGAAAAGAAGCCCCTAAATCTAATACCCAATACTAAAAAAAAACTATCCATATGGAAATAATTAAGGCATCTTGACATGATCTACCTAATGTCACATTTACCTCATTCATTTCCTCCTTATTGGCATTCTTATCTCGAAGTGACCAACAATCCTTCTTTGAGTGTCCACTCCTCTCACAATGCCAACATATCATCTTAGATCTAGTTCTGGACTTATATCTACCTTTTAACTTTCCTTGATTACCTTTGCTCTTATCCTTTTGATTCTCTCTAGTATAAATGGATAAATCATTACATGAAGATGATTCACTAGTGCTTTTCCTTCACATCTCCTTGCTAAAGATCACACCTACAACATCCTCAAAATTCAAGCTTCTCTTGATAGGGACTGCATTACTTACAACCATAACCAAACTATCTCAACTATCAAGCAAAGAACATAATATTATAAAAGCTCTAAATTCATCATCAAAATTAATTCCAATTGAAGTGAGCATAATTATAATCATATTAAAGTCATTAAGATGATTAGCAATTGAACCATTCTCATACATTGTCATGTTAAACAATCTTTTCATAAGAAAATTTTTATTAGAAGCTAAAGGTTACTCATATAACTTCCCAAGTTTATCCATGAGATCCTTTATAGTTATATAATCTGCAATGTTAAATGCAATAAAATATGAAAGACATAATTGTATGGCTCCTAATGCCTTCATATTAAGTAATCACCAATCTACATCACTCATACTTACAAGTTATCCTCCTTTCCCCTCCAAAGGGAGTTGATGTTTTTTCTGATATAGGTAATATTCCATCTACATTTTTCACAAACCATGATTCTTACCATCAAAATTCTCAACTCTAAATCTAATCTCTTCTCCCAGAGCTCCCACTCAAGCTAATAGCCTTCTTGTGATCTACCACTTTAGCAAAACACACAACCAATGGCTCTGATAACAATTGTTAGGAATAAAACACTTCAAAATATATCTCTAATATTACCATAAACTAGATTTAAAACTATGCAATAAATACATCATAGAAATATTCCTTAATTCACCATTAATATGAAAGTATAAATGACAGAAAGATAATAACAAAGATTTAACATGGTTCACCCAATGTGGGCTACATCCACCAATGAAAGTTCTCAAATAAATTAGTAATCTAAAACAAGATTATAAGAACTCTCATAGAGATAGAAAAATATCCTGTAGAAAGTGTTTCATAAAAATTTTCACTTTCACTTGCACCTGCACAATGTTGTATCTCAAAAGTTGTTAAACCACACCCTATAATGAACACACGTACTTTTAAAAACACTTGCACTTTGACTCTAATTCTCAAATCCACACCCTAAAAATAAACCATCAAACTCTAAAGGTCACACCACGCCCTATATATATATATATACGCACACACACACACACATATACATATACATATACACACACATATATATATACATACATACATATATGTATATATATGTATGTATATATATGTAGGTATATATATATACATATATATATATACACATATACACACACGCACACACGTGCGTGCGTGCGTGCACACACACACACACATATATAATCCATAAAATGAGGATCAAATGTGCAATGCTTATCCAAAATAACCATTATCTAACATGTGACAACTGCCCTCCACCTCATCAAGCTTATCTAAAAGCTCTCCCAAGCAGGAATTCACCATTTACATCTCTCCACCTACTAAGGGCACATTTTACCAAAATCATGTGATAAAAACCAACTACAATAAATAAGGAAGGAGTTCCCTTTTCTAAAAAAAAAATTATCTTCCTCAAAATAAGGAATTCAACATGAGAAAAGGCATCTAACAACTAACTCCATGAAATATGAAATACATAGAAACTAGGAATACAAGGAATATTACACTCACATGTGGAGAACATAAAAATTATGATCCCCACATATTTTTATCTCTTTAGGCCCCCAAAATATATTCCTATGGTCATGTGATATCCCTAAAGGGCTCCACACTCAACATGATCAACCTAGTGATGGCCTATGGTAACTATACTTTGATGGATCAAGGAACAAACATGGTGTTAGGGCTATAATGATGTTAATTTCTCTATCCAATAAAATATATTTATCTTCTCTCAAGTTTTATTTTGGTTATTCCAATAATGTTTTTGAATATGAAGCACTAGTGCATGGATTACAATGGGTAGGAAAGATGAAGGTTAGTACCTTACAAATCTTTGGTGATAGTGAATTGATAGCTCATCATGTAAGATGACCTAATGTATGCAATAACCCACTACTTAGGTCTTATAATCATAGAGTATGGGACTTACTTGAATACTTTCAATCTTTCAATATTTGTGCCATATCAATAAATATAAAAAAATATGGAAACAAGTTGGTTACCATTGGGTCATAATTCAATATCCTAGATGACATAAATAATGAAAAGGTTTAGTCACACATCAAGGTGATTCTAAGGCCTTCTATCCAAAACAACCATGATAATTGGAAATTATTTTAAGATGATAATTATATTGTTATATTTTTACAAGAGGAATCTAAATTCTCTTCAAGGAGCCAAGACAAGCACTTGTAGTAGTATGGAGACCTGATTGTGCAATTGAAGATAAATAAGCTACCTAAAGGGTTGGTCACCCTTGAAAAAATATTCAATAGAGATGATGAATTGATAAAAAAATTATTTTTCAACCAAGTAATAACACTATACAAATATGGAGATTGCCACTAGCAAGAGCTTAAAGTTGGACAAAATATGCACATCTTTAGAGAAAAACATCTATTGAGTTATGTTCAAGTTTTATAGATTTCTTTGCATGGTAGTAAAATGACCTTAAAGTATTTTATCTAATTATATCTCAACATAATATTGAGTTAGAGGATGAGACTAGGATAGGTAGACAAAAACAAAGGATGATTAACCTAAATCTCAAACCTTTGATGAGAGCTGAGATACATAAGCTCATTGAGTCATCTATAATATTTCCAATGAAGCAGTCAACTTAGGTGGCAAACCTTGTTCCATTATGGAAAAAGAGTGGTGAAATTATACTGTGTTGACTTTCATGACTTGAACAAGGCTTCCCTTAAAGACCACCAATAATTTCCATCTATGGAACAAATTCTACAACTAGTTATAGGTTTAAAAAGGTTCTCCTTGTTGGTTGACTACAATGGATACAATAAAATTTTGGTCAAGGAATAATACCAATTCAAAACATCCTTAACCCCAAATTGAGGGACATTTTGATAAAAAAATGTGCCTTTTAGTTTATCCAATGCTAGAGAAACTTCTAGAAAGCTATGGATATGGAATTTTAGGGTCTTCTTAACAAATTTATACATTTTTATCTACATGACATAATAGTTTTTTATAATAGTGTATATGAGCATATGATTCACCTCAGACAAGTGTTTGAAAGGTGGAAATAATTTGGAGTGTCTTTTAATCCCAAAAAGTGTATTTTATCTATTCATGAAGGTAGGCTTCTTGGATATGTGATTTGAAAATATGGTACAAGCATAGATCCTAATAAGATAGACTAAATTCTTTAACTTTCCTTTCCTAAACTCAATAAATCCTTGCAAATCTACTTTGGCAAGATCAATTTCATAAGAAGATACATTTCAAAGTTTGCTACTTTAGCTAGGCCACTCACAACCATGCTAAAGAAGGGTTAGAGTTTCGACTAATCCAAAGAAGGAGTGAAAATATTTGAATAGATGAACAAAGCTATATCTAATGATCCTACACTTTTGAACCCTAATTTTACAAAGTATTTCTTCTTGTACACCTATGCTAACATTGACACTATTTCAGGTATCCTCATGTAGTAGAATCAAGAGGACGTAGAGAAGCTAATTGCCTTATTTAGTCAAGGCTTAGAATAATATGAAACAAGGTATTATTTTGTTGATAATCATGTAATTTTATTTATAATGTCTCTTAATAATTTTAGATATTTTTTGTCTAATAATAATATATATTTGATGGTTTCACATCTAAGTGTCAAATACTTCCTCTTGAATGAGGATATAAATGATAAGAGAGCTAGTTGGATAACCAAGGTCATGGAATATGATGTTGAGATCAAGGTCAAAAAGTTGGTTAGAGTCAAAGGACTTTGTAAACATGTATCTAAATATTTTAAAGAGGCCAATAGGGTGGTTATGGTGTCAAATAAATAAGTTGCAAATGATCACACCTCATCTTCTAACTAGTTCCTAGACATGGTAAAGTATCTCCAAGATGATATTTATCCTTCTCATCTGGCCCATTCAAAGAGGAGATATTTTATATTTAGTCAATTCCTTTTCCTTTTGTTGATAATGTGTTGTTAAAAAAGTATATCAATGACATATTGCTAAGGTGCATAAATCTAGGTCAAACACAAAGATTACTTGAGCAATTCCATGATGGACATGATGGAGGACATTATTCATCAAGGATCACAACCCACAATATCATGAGAGGTGGATACTAATGACCAAGTATATTTGGTGATTATCATGCATGGACTAGGAAATGCATACAATATGCTATGTTTATTGGGAAATTTAAGCTGGTAGCCTTACCTCTCCAACCAATTTCAATAAATCAACCCTTTGTCTAGTGGGGTTTGGAATTTATTGGTCTCATTAACCCTTCTTCAAACTTAGGACACAAATGGATCCTAGCTACCACAAATTATTTTACTAGATGGATAGAAGTAGTGGCATTGAAATAAGCTAATGAAATTTATGTTTTAGACTTCTCTAAAGGTTTGATTACTAGATTTGATGTCCCTTCAACTATTATTTATAACAATCCTATGGCTTTTATAAGGTCTAAGATCATCCAGTGGGTAGTTCAACATAGTGTTTTTCTTAGTACCTCATCAAAATATTATCCATAAGGCAATGACATTATTGAGACCACTAACAATAATTTTTTGAAAATCATCAAAAAGACTATTGAAGACAATCAGAGGTCATGGTATCTCAAATTGAAGTCAACTTTATGGGTTGACAAGATCAGCTATAAAAGTTAAGTAGCTAATTCTCCATACAAGCTAGTATATGGTGAGGAAGCAAGAATTATGATTTCTCTTAAATTCCATACTTTGGAATTAATGCATCAACTTGAGCTTTTAGATCCAATAAAAATTAGATATGACAGCTCATAGAGCTAGAAGAGACAAGGCATCTATCCATGTTGGCCATGGAGACCCATCAAGCAATGGTAAAGAGATATTTTGACAAAGGATCTTCTTCAAGAAGTTTTAAATAAGGATATATGGTCCTCAAGTGGGATGAAGATAGAGCTAAACTAGGGAGGCACACAAAAATTGATTCTCTCTAGAGTAGTCCATACACAATCTCAAGCTATAAATCCCATAATGATTTCTATCTTGCAAAGATGGATGGTGAAGAGCTTCATATACCAATCAATGTGATAAATATTAAGCAATGTTATTAAGGAAGCTAAGTTCCTAGTACATAGTTATTTTGTCTTGTTTTTCTCTAAGTGTTGTTTTAACACATTAGTTTGTTTTCTTTTTGTCTAAAATAAGTGCTTTATTTGCACATTTGTTTTGATATGTTAGTTTCCTTATTTTATTTTTGTTTTTATTTCCCTATTTTGTTGGAATTATTTTGTGTTTTCAATAAAGAGGATGTCTTGAAATCATGTAAATGGTCCAAGAGTCATAGAGATGGTCTGAGTTCACAAGCATAACAGGCATGCTACCCAACTGAGTTGTTAAATATGTTATCCAATTTTTGGCCTACATAGAAAACTTGCCTAAATATAGTGGAATGTCTTGAAGATCAAGTGTGGAAGGATTGAAAATATTTTTGAATGGAATGAATGGTCCAAGGATCATTTGTAGTTTACAAAGCTTTTGAAACACTTTAAAGTTTATTTAAAGTGTATTTTTGTCAATTTTTGAGGGATAGGTCTATAGATCAAAGGAGAAGGTTATTGAGAAGGTTTCATGGTGAAACCAAGTAGATAAAAGGCTAGGGAAAAGTTACACAATAATTGGAAATTCATTTGAGTAGTCAAAGTTCAAGCACAAGTTTAGAAGAACCTACAGGGTTTAAAAAGGCTAAGTACAAAACCCTTTTTGGCTAAGTCCTTACTTGTCAAAATCTTTTGGGATTTTATTTTGATAATTATAAATTATTACAAACCTTTTTATCTAGATAATTAAATAATTCTTTCAAAAAAATTATTTGAATAATTTTCTTGAGGATCTGAATTCTTTTGGATATTTTGTTTGAAACAAAAATCCCATAGACTTATTTCTTTTGGGAAAAGGTTCCATAAAAAATTTCATTAATACCTAAGTATTTCAAGAAAATTTTCCACATCAAAAGGTATCATAAGTCCCAAAGACATTATTTGTTTCAGGGAGAGTCATCAAAACAAAAAAAGCCTAAGGAAATAGTTTCAAAAACACATTTCATTTGGAAAAAATGTCTAAAACAAAAGGGCCTTGTTTAAATCCCAAATATATTTCCATCAAACAAAATGTCTGCAATAATATGATCAATGCAAAATCTCTGGTAGAATTGTTTATTTCAGATAAACTGATCTAGTAAGGTAATGATGGGTGCACAAGTGTCAAATTCAAGCACAAAAAATGAACATTAGTTTTCAAATATGTAGAGATGGGTGCATGGACACATTTGAAATTTGCACAAATGTCAATGTAAAGCTCAACAATAGTAGATTAGGGTCTAAAGATTAATGTTCATGCATATGTCAAATTATGGGCATGTGTATGTCAAATTAAATCTATAAAAAATAACTATTGAAGTTAAAATATCTCATATGTAGTTGTGAAAAAGTAAAAAATGTTCACACAAACATCAAATATAGTCATGCAAATGTCAAATTAAATCCTCATGAAATAACCATTTGGGTTTAAAAAATTACAAAGAATCTCCAAGATGAAGGCACAAGTGCCAAGTAAAATGATCTCAGGCCCAATAAAATTAATATCTCATGTTTAATCAAGATAAATATCTAATGGTGAGCATGGGTCAAATAAGTCACGAGATCCTGAGAGTAAATATGTACATGACAAGTGTCAATAATGCATTCAATTGGTAGAAGATCAATGATTAGCATTCATCTAGATAATCAGGATCTAATGGAGTGAGATGGGTTAACATGTTAATGATCTGAGTCTATTTTTGATAGCCAATAAATAAAGGGCAATCCCAAGACATTTTTGGTGGAAGTTGATGAGCCATTTTTCTAGTCAAGGTGAGAAAATATAGGGAACTAAGGTTAGACATGATCTAAGTTTGAACCAAAATGAACCATCAGGATCAAACATATCCATTAAAGCTTAGTAGAGGTAAGATAGGTCCTTTTAGGTCCTAAAATAGACCAAGGGTTAGAGACTATTGAAAAAATAGATGTTTACAATCATCTAAAGTAGACCAAGCATGGATTTATTAGTTCTAAGGTATGAAGATTTGGTCCTCCTAGATAGGTCAAGTAAAGATGGCATAGAGACCTGAGAAGTGACCTAGTGGTTGGATAAAGATCAATGAAGTAATTTATCATTTTATGAGGACTTTCTTTCTTGATAAGATCATGACTCAACATCCTTGAGTTGGTGCTAATACATCAAGGGTGGTTGTGATTCATTTAATGTTATATATTTTCTCATTTTTATAACTTTCCTTCATTTTTATTTAAATATAGGCTTCTAAACCTTGAAATGGATCCCTCTTTTTGGTATGACTAAAGTCTACTAATATTTATACAATAACACCTTTTGATGTAATAAAGACTGAGTTTTATCATTTTGTAGTTGAATTGAAGTGTGTATTATGATTTCATGGATTGGTTAAGTGAATGTATGCTTTCTTTTCCCTTTTTTTTAATTTTTTCACCTTCATGATCTGCTTTGGTAATCCTCATAGGTAATTCTAAGTGCATATATACTTTGTTAGTTGGTTTGAAAGTGGATAACTGAGCTCCCATGCTATATTAATAACTAATTCATGACTTTTTGTGAAATACTAATGTGAGTTATTTTATATAGTCTTTAATGCATCCTATAGTGTGTCTTGTGTGAGATTGAGTGATTGAATCATTGGTGTATCACCTCTTTTTACATGCTTTCATAAGTTATTTTTAAAATCTCTCTCCCTTTTTCCAAGAAAGTGCTAGTTTAGGTTTAGTATAGGTGATAAATCAAAAATGAATCTAAAATTATTCAAAGGTATAATTTATTATTAGGATAACCATAGCCTAGGATCAGTCCCATGTTGGACAATATTTGAGTAAGAGGACCTGAACAATTCCCTTCTCAACTAGGGTGCAAATCTAGAACACCAATAGGAACATTGAGTTTTAACTATAGATTGAGGGTCTTTCTTCTTGAAATCACATTGGAATATGATATTACCACTATGATATTCATTTCAACATGGTATTCCATACCTCTATCAAAATCCTAAACCTATGATCTTCATTGGCTAGGCTAGTTTGTAGTATGTGTTGACTATGTCACCCATAGTTGTGCATATTAGGGAAGTTGTGAGATTCTTGTAAGTAGTGATGTGTGTCTAAGAATCACATATAATGTGACATAATACTTTCATTCACTTAATACTTATGTCTACTAACTAATATTGCATCCTTCATTAGTTTAGTCTAGTCTGAGTTCTCATGTCAAACTATAGGCACTTATTTGGGTAGAAGTTGAAGGTTTATTATAGGTGATGATATTATTGAACACTATAATCACACCCTTGGTCTATTTTTAGGTCACTAATCCCATTTAAAACTTAAATTTATCCACTCTTACATTGATACCATGCTCTCATCTCTCTATCACCAACATACTATAGTGCCACTGTTGTATTTCAAGTTTCCAAGTTTATTTGGATTCAAAGCACTATGTTTAGTGAGAATTTTAAAAAAAAAATTGTCTAGGTTGAAAACCACTCAACCATCACTTTATTTGACCAAACAACCTCTTTATTGTGATCAGGGGATATCTCTAAACCTAGGTTTGCAAGAAAGGAACCATCAAGTTTATCTAGACATCATATACCTTTACAAATAAATAACATTTTGTGGAGCAAAATCCCCTTTTGAAGAGAATAAAGTAAATGTTCCCACTTTACAACTTTATCAACTCTAATTGAGAGTAGATTATGTAATGGCTTATGATCAACACTATGATCCCTGAATGACTTAAGAACTACATTCAAGTCTTAGAAACATACACAAAATGTCTCTTAGGTTTTAGAGAGTCCTTTCATTGTCCATACATACCTATAGGTGCATGTATGTGACTATGCACATTAGGACTCTGATCAGTCTTATTGACCTATAACCCTATCTCAATCAATATCTAGATATTTTAATGGTTAATATGAATAATACACGATCTAAGAGAAGTGAAAACCAACATTCTATCCTTGACTGTAAAGCCATTCATAAGAAGATAAACACTATAATTGATGAAAACATGTTATCTAGACCATTGGCATTCACTTCTAGAATAAAATAGTGATATTCTTATCTCTCTATGTTCATACATGCCAACATACTAAATCTAAAATTAAATTAGTGACCATTATCTTTAAGACCACATACATCATTTAGAAGCATCAAACTAATGTAAATTGGAAAGAAAACTAAGGTGTTGGGGATGTGCAAGTAGTTTGGAGGTGCTAATAATATTAGTGATTTTTCATGAAGTAGATATCATCAAAATTGATACCATGACCATAATTGGAAGCTCATAAGGAGTACTAACATTCCCCAAGTGCACTCAACCCAACTCTTCTTCTCTAGTTTGTATTAACTGAAAAACCATTGACCTATTTTGACTTGTCCAAGAGAGTGATGAGAGAGAGACTAGTTTTGATCAAATTTGAACCTTAAAGCCACCTAATCTTGGAAAATACTTATGGGCATCTGAAGAGACCCTCTATAAGCCTTCAAATTTTCCATATTTTTCATATAGTTTGTACAACATCAGAAACTACCCTTTTTCTAAGAGATCTTTTTCTTATGTTAGACCTATAAAATTCCAATTTAAAACTATTCCACTAAAATTTCATGACTTTTGGAAAATTATTTATCTTCTTGACACACTTTTATTTTGGTTAGAAACCATAAATTTCAAAAAATGACCCAAAAGGTGGCCTAAAATGACATTTAGACAAATGATAAATGTGACAAAGTTAAAACATACTATGTGACCTCATTAATGACCATGACATTATTATATAACCATTTTGACCATTTTATGACTACAAGACCTTATGAAAACTTTGGACATGCAGTGAGGTTGACTTGTTTTTACCTAGGGGTAATCCTAGTCAATATTTTGGTGATTTATATGGGGTAGCATGCCTACTATGCTAAAGACCAATTGCCTTCTCTTATCCTTTTGAAATTTAGTCACCTATATTCTACATTTGACATTGATATGACTCTAAAATGACACCAAAAAATACCAAACATAATAGAAAAAAAACACACAAATAAAGACACAAAACACACTCTTTCTCTCATGAAAACTTAGGGAAAACACACAAATACTTAAAGGAAAACACACACTTATCCTAATATGTACAAGACCTCAAAACACTTGAGGTGAAAAAAAACTCTTCATTACTTCAACTAGGGTCAAAGACAATGCTTCTTACATCAATGTTGCTCCATGAAAATAAACTATTATATGATGCATATTTGTTAATGAACACTTATAGAGATAGTCAAATGACTTACCATCTTCGGAGATTCTACTAACAACAAGTTTGTCATTTGGAGCTCTCATGAATAGTCTATCTATATTTCTAATAGGATTATTAAATATTTTAGTCTACTTGACCTCTATCATTTCCACTTGGAACACCTTAATCTGATAATTATGAGTCATTAAAGTTGTCTCAACTTCACCTTCTTCTAGAACATGATTCACTTGATGTCTAGAGCTATGACTTTTTTCTCCATGCTAATCCAACATGTCTGAAAGTGATTAAACATAAAACTAAGGTTTAGACTAATCCTTAACCATAAACATTTATGTCTTGGTTTCATTTCACTCCTTCATGACTCCATCCTTCTTGATAGTGTTTTGACACTCATTCTCATGCTCAATAGGATACTCTCCTTCATGTTTATAAAGTTCATCAACAAAATTACTATAAGGTTCATGCTTCTTAAGAAGGGGATTTAACTTACTCAGATGTTTAAACTCTTTAACTATGGCATATATTTACTACCATAGCTCATTTTCTTCTTTATAGCTATCACATCCATGGACTCCTTCATCTTGGGTAGGTAAAAATGCATTATATTCCTCATTATATTGATCTATTATACTTTTAAAATCATCATCATCATGCATATGAATAAGGTTTTTACCCTAAACACCTTGTTAAAAATAACCATCAAGGCTTACCTCAGAATGTTCATCACCTTCATCATGGATTTTGTATGTGCCAAGGTTTGTCTCTTCAATGAAAGTATATGGACCATGTCTATAAGTTTCATAATCATACTCATATAGGAAAACATCAGATATGCCTTCAAGTTTGGAATATGCTCCATCATCCATAGCATGTTCTTCTTGATCATTGATGGTACAATTCATATTAGAACTTGCTTCTACATATGGCTCAATGTGAAACTTGGACAATGGATATGTTATAGTAGTCACCTTTGCTCCATACTTTGTTCTAAAGTCCAATAAGGACCAATAAACTATGATATATCCTTGTATCTTGGTCATGAAGTCCCTTTATAGGTAAATATAAAAGTGAGTAGGCACATCTACCACCACTATATCTTAAAGGATTGGAAAGCTTGGATAGTCATGCAAGAAAAATATCAAAATATTGATGATCCCTACTGACTTATCTTGTGTCCCATAAATTTTAAACACTACCTTGCTATATGGATCATACTTCAAGCCCAACTTAACTACCATCATTTTTGGTATAACTGAATTACTTTCCCCACTATCCACAATGCAATTATGAACAAGCTTGTATCCTATAATGAGTGTAAGATAGAAAGGTAGGGGAGTGTTCAAAAATGTGAGTAGGAACATTATTAAGGGCTACACCATCATGTATTCATTGTTGAGAATAGATATGGATTTGGGATAGCTTCTCTTCAAGTAGTTCTTTTTGACTTAGCATGTGGAGCACTTCCCAAAGAGATATACTAGTCTTAGCATTCTTCAAGGAATAAATGATATTCAAAGAAGGAACACTCACATTTTATTATATCCTTGGGGGAAAATAAGTGCCTTGATATTGAGGCAATAGAGTATTTTGAGTCACGCTTCCCACATTTTTATTTTGAAGAGGTACATTATTTATAGGGGCTACCACATTTACTTTCACATGTTGTACCCTTGGAGGAAGGTTATTTAGACTTGTGTCTACATCATGAACATCTCCCAAGGCTATTATATATGACCTTATGTTGTCTTAAACTAAAGATCTCTAATTCAAGGAAAGTTTATCTTCCACTTGAAATTTTGCAAGGCTCACTCTTTAAGGTTTCCATCATTCATTTTTTTCTACTTACATAAAGTTCTCATATTATTATATCAATTGAGGAGTAGGCCCTCTTTGAGCTACCAAATATTGTCCCTCACCTTCATTATAATTCATATATTGTCATTTAGGATGCCATTATTATCCTTGAACAAATTTACTATAGGCTATAACCATGGCTCTTGTGTTGGAAGTATAGGTTGTATTATATGAATTGGGTGGCCTATTGAAGTTAGGCTAGTCTTGTCCCCTCCCTTGATAATATTGATGAGGTGGGAATCTATTTTATTGTGGAGGATAAGAGTATGGGTTTTGGTGAGATAAATGTTTTAGATTTATTTTCCTAACTTGGGATGTTAAGGCATTGGATATTGCCTCTTAATCAATGGTTTCTACTGACTTCTTTGGGGTAGCTCTAAACTTTGAAAAGTAAAAGACATGTTTTTGATAAACTAAGGTGGAAAACTAGGGGCCAAACCCTATACAATAAAAAAATATAAGAAGGCAAACAAACAAAAAATGCCTTCAGAGAAACAACGGCACAACCAAGAACAACAAACAGAAACAAAACACAAGCAATAAAAAGACCAGAGTCAGAGAGGTCTCCCCTTACATAACTATTGATTTGATAAGATCATTAAGTTTCTCATTCTCTGCATTGTCAGCATATCTAGTATTACCCACCACTTCCAGCATACACATGTTCAACAAAATTGTATTTCAAAGCCCTTTGGCAAAAACCTTCTCCAGCTTCTGAATGCAGTCCTTTAGGGCCCCAATTTTAGTTTTCCAATCAGTCTCATTATCAGTGTCCTCACTAGCTTCTTCGACATACATTTCCCCCTTATTTTTAATAGTTCCCATAGTGTTAACACCCTGCTCCTCAGTAACCTCAAAATCCCTAATAGCCTACTTCCCTCTAGTGTCCTCTAAAATTTCTTGGATTTCCAGCTCCTCAGACTCTTCCTCTTGGGTTTCTTCTTCCAAAGCACTTTCCAAGTAATCAATCAGTTTGGCCTTTAGTGTGGGTTTACCAAAAATCTACCCCAACCTTTACACTTCAAAGGGGAATCCTTCCTTATTAATTTTAGAAGGCTTGTGAGATTTGCCACCTTGGCCCCCCGTGGCCCTGCCCAGATTCTTATGGGTCCCTTCCATAGTCTCTTTAATATTTTATTCCTCTTCATAAACCTTTCTCTTCTTACCCTTCTTGCTTGTAAAAGAGCTGAGGGTATCAACAGGGGTCTTTTTAGGGGTGGAGAAAGAGACATCTTTTATTTTGGTAGAATCAAGGGAAACCCAAGACTCATCAATAGCATCATCAAACACCGGGTTGGAAGGAATGTCTCCACTGTCAACTCTGATATTCTTGGTTGGCTCAAGGGCACGGTGAAACTTGTATAGGCATAAAATTAGCCCTTGGTGTAGGGGAATAGGGTTTATATCTGGATTCTTAGCCATTTTAGCTCTCACCCTTAAGAAAAAGTGTTCCAAAGAGGAGAGCAGGTAAAAAGGAAAGTTAATAATAACATTGCACCTAAAATGATTTTAAAAAGGAAGGTAGTAATTGTAGAAACTGGTAAATCACTCCTCAAGAGTGAAGTGCTTCATGAGAATGAAGCACACTCCATCCCATGGCGCCATAAGTTTAGCATGCTCAAACCCTCCTTGATATGGGATGAGTTCTTCTCCCTCACCCAAAAATAGTATATGGCTAGCCATATCCATGATTTTGGTTTTCCTTTGAAGTTTTAAACCCTACATGGTCATTCTTGAGGCCATAGAAATCACCTTTTCATATATTTCAAAACTAATTCCACCCACTGTGACCTGCCTATTCAACTAAGATCTCACAAACTGCTTGGACAAGTTTTCATCATAACCATTCAACCTTTCCAAATATGGGCTGATACCCCCTTCTTTAAAATAATGCCAAACCAATAGATTATCTTTAAATTCATAGTAGGAGATAGGTTCAATTTGAATACAATCTCTCCCCATTCCATATTTATAGACCCAGATAGTGGATTTCCTAAGTTTTGCCTTTAGCTTTGAACTATTAGCTAACTCTTGCTTTTGTTTATGTAGAATGCAGATGTGATAGCTCATTTTATGAAATGCCCTACAGTGATGACATTTTCTACTCCCATGCTTGAAAATAATTTCCCCTTGATTTTCATGATGAGACCCACGCACCCCAACCTCATGATACAATGAATTATGAATGATTACCAAGAAAGTACTAAGGTTATCAAGTTCTAAGATCCTCGATGGCCCTCTCCATGTGGACCACCTTTGAGAGTTATCCTTGTCATCAGTGCACCTCATTCTTGACAAGTCATCTCCTTTTGAATGATCTCCCTAATGTTTAAGGGAATATGAACACCTTGTCACCACACCCTCTAACCTAAAAATTGCTGACCAAGGTTGGCACAAGCATCAACGACCCTGTTGCCTTCTCTATAGGTATGGGAAATCTCAACTTTGGAAAACTTTTATAAAAGAAATTAGATATTAGTAATGATGTCTTTTAGCTTGATTCCCACATTTTATGCTTTATTAATAGCATCTATGACCATCTTAGAGTCTCCTTGTATATTCAAGTTCCTTATGCCTAGGGATATAGCTAACTTTAGTCCCCATAGTAAAGCCATTACTTCAGCATAGTTGTTGTTCTGGCATCCAATTCCACGAATTTAGATAGTATACATTCATCCTTTATCATTCCTTATAATTCCTCCTCCACTAGCTTTACCAACTAACTTGGATGCCCCATCAAAGTTGAGTTTCATCTAGTTAGGTTTAGGGGGGATCCATTTAGTATTAAGTCTCTGTAGCATTTTGGAGTTATTATACCCAGGGATCTAGTTTAAAACCTTCCATTTGGCTGAAATTTGGTTTTCAATTTTAGATAGGGGTTTCTTCGCAACATGAATATGAGTTGTTGTAACACTTTCCATAATGGTCTTAGCAAAGGAGTTAAACACCTGAGAAGCATTTCTAGCAGTGTCCCTAAAAATTTTGTGGTTGCACTCTTTCCATAAAGTCCAACTCAAACATGGTAGAGCTTGCTTTCATAATTCCATAAGCTAGGGATGTGTAAAGGTTGGGTTCTAGCTAAGAATTACTTCTTTAAGGTTAGAATTGTAGACCCATTCAATACCAAAGTTGTTAAGTATTGTGCCCCATAATTCCCAGGCAAACTCACAGTGGATAAAGAGGTGTGAAACCGATTCCTCTTTTGAACCACACATGAAACATTTGTTATCCAGAGTAAGGATTTTGTTATGAGCAGTAGCCCACCAAAACATGTTAATTTTTAGAATAAGTTTATGATTCCAAACCTTTTTTCCATACATATTTATTCTGAGCTTTAGGAATGAGCAGATGGTAAACAAATATGATAGAGAATGATCCATTCTTATTTGGCCACCAATATTGTTTATCCTCCTAGGGGAAGAGAGGGATTCTGATCTCTTGAATGCACTATTGGATCTCCCAAACTCTTGGGAAAATTTTAGACCGGTGAACATAGCAATCAAAAATATTTTTCTAGCTCCTCATCCCATTATTATTTTACATATAATCACTGACCCTATCTCCAAAAAATTGGGTAGTCAAGTCAGCAATCTCTCCATAGTTTCCTTGTGTGATGAGAGCCTTATCCTTTAACCAGATATAATCCTAGAATTTAATATGCCAGCCATTTCCAAGTTTCCATCTAATTCCCTATTTAAGAAGGCTTATACTTTTTAGCATTTTATTCCATATCACAGATCCCTAGGGTAATCCCGTCTATTGAAGAAAGTTGGAATCATCAATGTTATGCATGTATTTGGAATACATTATTTCCCCCCAATCATTATTTTATGGATCATGTTCCAAATCACTTTTGAGAGAAGGGCTTTGTTCATGTTCCTGATAGACCTAATATTAAGTCCACCATGAGATTTGGAAGACACACTTTTTCCCATCTGACTAAAGACATTCTTTGTTTGTCTTCCACTCCATCCATAAAAATTTCCTTTGGATCTATTCCAATTTCTTAGAAAAATATGTAAGAATTTTAAAAAGAGATATGAAGTAAGTAGGAATACCTTGCATCAAAGCCCGAAGAAGTTGCAGTTTACCAGCACTACTGAGTAGTTTCCCCTTCCAACCAAGAATTTTCCTCTACGTTCTTTCACAATTCCATTCCAAAAACTAGGAAATACCTCTTTGACAGAGAGTGGGAGACCCAGGTAGGTAGCTGGTAGGCTAGCTTCAACACATTCTAATATATCAATGATTATATGTCTAAGTTCATTAAGAGTGTTAAAGAAATACACATTGCTTTTCTAAAAATTTATCCTTTGTCCTGACTCTCTACCATAATTATTTAAGATATTCTTCCATCTTCTAACCTCAATCACCGATGAGATGCCAAAGAAGATGGTATCATCCAAAAACTACTGTACCACCATAGGATGAAGGGAGGAGGCAGGTTTGATGCCCACTAGCTTTTTTGAGGCTATATCTACTTGTATGTATCTTCCTAGTGCCTTTGCCATAATGATGAATAAGTATGGGGAGAGAGGGTCTCCTTGATGAATTCCTCTTGAGGATGAGAAAAACCCTCTAGGAACACCATTAACTAGCACTGAGAATTTTATAGAAGAGACTGTGTTCCATAACAAGCGAGACATTTTATCATTAAACCCAAATTTTTTGATCACTTGGAACAGGAAAGTCCATGAGACTCTATCATAAGCTTTAGAAATATCAAGCTTGAGATCCATCCCAAGGATTTTGCTCTTATCCATGGAGTGAATAGTCTCATGTGTGGTGATCACAACATCAAGAATCTGCTTGCTCGAGATGAAACCTTTTTGAGTAGGAGAAATAATTTTGTCTAGCAAAGGTTGAATCCTCATGACTAGCATTTTAGTACATAACTTATACACAGTGTTGAATAGACTAATGGGCCTAAAATTAGTGAGGTGTGAGGGTTGTGATTTTTTATTAACAAGTACTATGAAGGTATTATTAACTTGTTTCAAAAGTTTACTTGATCTAAAAAAATCATGAACAGCAGCCATGCGATCTGCTCCTACTATCTCTCAATATTCATGAAAGAATATAGGAGGAAAGCCATCAAGAATCAGGGCTTTGAAATCACCCATGGAGAATAAAATATCATGGACTTATTCCTCAGATATAGGCTTTAACATCTCCAGATTATCTTCTTTTGTTATCAAACAGGGGATTTTATCAATGAATTGATTCATAGGTCTATCAATTCTATCATTATTATTTTCTTTCGTAAGCAGATTCTGAAAGAAAGCCCTGGCTTGTTCCCCTATTTCATTATCCTCGATAATAATGTCACCATTATCTAGGATAAGCTTATTTATTGAGTTGGCTTTCCTATGTTTCATAGCTGAGAGATGAAAAAAGGCAGTGTTCCTATCCCCCTCTTTAAGCCACTGAACATGGGATTTCTGTTTCCAAAAAACCTCTTCTCTTTCCATAAGATTCTTCCATTCTAAAGATAGTGAATTCTCTTCTTCTAAAGTTTCCTTAGAGTCATCCCCTTGATCTATCAGTTGCTGTATATCATTGAGTTTTCCCACTATATTTTTCTTCTGGTGGAAGACCTGCCCAAAGCTATATCTATTCCATCCATAAACTTCTTGTTTAATGTGCTGAAGTTTCTTGACTATTCTAAACATAAGAGTACCTTGAATAGGAATTTTCCATGATTGGGACACCATTTGTCTAAAGTCTTTGTGTTTGATCCACATAGCTTCAAAATGGAATGGGGAAGGTCTAAAATGTCCCTGTTCTCTCTAATTGAGGAAGATCGGGCAGTGGTCAGACATGGTTCTAGGGAAAGCCTGCACCTGCATATTATGATAATCCTTCTAGTTGATTGATATAAGAAATATGTCTAATTTAACTTGAATCATTTGATCTCCTCTTCTTCTATTGGTCCAAGTAAAATTTTTGTTTTGCAACTCTATGTCCAATAATCCCCAATCATTGATGAATTCAGCAAAGTTGAACATGTTGTCTGAGTAATCCATAATTCCACCCTATTTTTTACAAGGGTATAGAGAAGTGTTAAAATCTTTGGCTAACATCCATCTAATGTTCTAGGGATTATTCCTGAAATTGCTCAAGTCTATCCATAATTTTTATCTCAAAGATCTGTTATTCAGTCCATAGACATTGATCAACGGCCAGTTCAAAGATTTTATAGAAAAATTGGTAATCAAGAAGTGATTATTATAATCCTTAAGAGACCCCTAGATTTTATCACTATTCCACATAGTGACAATCCCCCCTAAAGCCCCTTTAGCTGGACTAATGCAAAAAGCCGCCTTAGGCCATATATAGGCAGTAATTTTTGTAAAACTCTCCTCATTCATCTTGACTTCTTGGAGTAATAAAAAATCTAATTTATTATCTAAAATTTAGTTTTTAACCTTAAACTACTTTGAGGGGCTATTAAAGCCCCTCAGGTTCCAAGATAATATTCTCATTTAGAGGGTTTGGGGGGTTGGATCTCTAGTTTTTTATGTTTACCACTGGAAATCTCCCTATTAATCTTTCTTTGTCTTATTTCTCTTAGGGTTAGTCTACCTTGTTTGGGGTTAGTCTACCTTGTTTGGGCTTAGTGCCAACATCTATATATTTTTTGCCTTTTTGATTCTTTTTCTTTGGGGTAATGCATTCCTCCTATTCATTAGTGCCACTTTGTCTTGTTACACCTATTGCTAAGTAGTTTCCTACTTGGTCTCTGACTTCCAGAGCATGGAAAATGTCTATATTTAACTGTGGGTCTGCTGCCCCTTTAGTGGGACTTTTTGGAGTTACTTCTTCCTATCCAACTCTTGGAACTTTGTCTTCTTCATTGACTTCCTCTATTAAAAGGTTACCTCTTTCTCCTTCCTTAGACATATTAGTCTATTTTTCTAGAGGGTTGGCTGTGTTAAATATAGCCTTCTGACTATCATCTAATACTATATTTTCCTTTGGAATAGATTTTCCCTCACTACTAGTGATATCCTCCTTCCCCATCTCCTCCTCTCCCTTTTCTGTGTTGTCGAGATTTTCCACATTACTCTCCATTTCCTGCTTGCTATTCTTTCTATAATTGAGATCCTGATCTTCCCCTTCAATCTGGGAATCATCTTTCCTCCCCTTTTGCTTTATTATGCATTGTGTCATTGAATGTCCCTTTCTCTTACATATTTGATAGAAAGTGGTAGCATTTTCATAAGTGATCGACTGAGTCCAAGTCCCATATTTAGAGTTTAGCTCTATGGATGTAGGGAGAGTCCTATTAATTTCAACATTGACACAAAGTCTAGCATACACACATCTAGACTTTATTCTGGTTGTATGATCTATAGTGACATATTGGCCAATAGAATTGCCAATAGATGTGAAAAAAATTTGATCCTAGAATTCCAAAGGGAATCCTGACAGTCTTACCCAAGCAGGAGTAGACTTATTAAGGTCTGAGTTAGGATCAAATCCTGGTTTCCATGAACATAAGGCAAGAGAATGTGGGCCATACAGCCATGGTCCTCTAGCAAGAGTAGCTATCATGTCCTCCCTATTTGTAAATCTAAAAATTAATAGGCCTCTTGCCATGGTAGTGATCGAAACACTACCCTTAACTTTCCACCTAGACAAAGACCATTTCCTAACAATTTCAATATTAGGATGTAAAGAAAAAAAATTACCTACCAACGTAAGGTCCATGGATGCCATGATTTCCTCCACCAGATTGTTTGGGATATTCAGGGTTGTGCCCTCCAAGATAACAGGGAGGCTCGACATGATTTTTGAGGGGCACATCTTTTCACCTGTAAGTGCCTTCTTCCATCTGTTAGATGGACTATCCACTATCAAATTTCTCAATAGATCCCTAGAGGTACTACCACTGATAGCATCCTCCATTAGATCCATGATCCCATTGGTCACACTCAGGGGGCCCAACTAGGTGGGAAAAAACTAGTTTCAAAAGTTGTCCACATAGAGCCGCTTATCCCCAGAGCTGCTTATTCTCAAGTAAAAGACATGTTAAACAGAATAGGAATATAGACTTTTAGATGTATTTTACTAGCTTATATAAAACCATTTTCATTTCTAATGGCTATATCATAGTCTTTATTCAAGGTGTACACACCCATGGACTACAACATGACAACTATATCAATCCAAATAGCTCTTAAGTATGCTGGGAAGAAAAAACTTGGATGGGGTCTTATGGGAGGAGGTAACCTATAACATGTTATTTAAAACCTCTCATTGAACTCATTAATAGTTTCTTTATGAACTATTTAAATCACATTCAAATTATTAATGAATGATGTATGATCATTCTTGTATTCAAAACTTTTAGTCAAAAACTCTCTAAACTCATCCCAAGTGGTGATACTTACTCTCAAAAATGTTCTATACTAATCAAGGGATTTTCCTCTTAGAGACATTGTAAGTAATCTAAATACAATGTTAACCTCAGTGACATGATTAAAATTATAAAAGCTAGAAATGTCCTTAATATGCTCACTTGGGGTGATAGGACCTTCCCCATTGAAAGTGGGAAAACTCTTAGTGGCATTGGGGGGATATCATCATAAGGATTGAGGTGTATAGGATTTTTAGTATTGAAGGTTGGGAAATCATGTTGCCTTACCATTTTTTCCTCAAATTCATCTTCATTCTCTTTCTCTTCTTGAATTTCAAAGTCCTCTTGCTCCTTAAATGTCAAGATAGGCTCAAAATATTGAACTTCAAGAGGAAGTTCAGGTTGAGGGAGTGGATTTATAGGATAGTTACCTCTACTAGTATTTGAAATAATAAGGACCATGAGCATGAAAAAAATTAAAAAGAAAAATTGGTCTAAAACTATATATTACCTTTAGTAGAGTCACCAAATTCTAAGTAGAACACTTATGCAGTTGTGATGTTACCAAGACTAGGATTTACCTTGACAAGATGTGCTTGAGATAATAGTCTCATCAGGCATGCCAAAATTATTATCACTCAATTTTGAACCCTTGGATAAGTTATTAAGGCATTCTTAAAATTTAAAAATTTATTAAAACATTGAATTACCTCTAGTCATGTGGGTTGCCTATAGTAGAGGTAAACCTCTAGATTGAAAGGGTTAGGTCCCTAAATTTATCTTTAATATCCTATCACCTATACTACATGCTTGATTAGATGAAAATAGATAGAAGGAAAATAAAATTAATATATTATAATGAGGTGATACACCATATTTATCTCCACTAGACTACCATATACTTGCACTATGAAATATGACTCACAATACTATCTTCAACATCCTATATTGCTCTAACATAAGTGTTTCAAACATGGAGGTGGCATGAATTGCACTTCTCAAGATAAATAAAAAAGATATATTATTATAGATACTAATGTTATTAATTACACTTAGAGATAGACAAATTCACTGACTACATTTCATGTGATATATTAGAGAGAAGACTACTTGCACCAAACATGAAATAGTAAAGAGAATACAAGGATAGATGACTATCAATTGTCATTTAATTATGCACTACTCACACACTAAGAAAAGAAGTTATGAATTCAAAAATATATTGAAAAATAATTTTTCAAAGTTAAATACAATATTCAAACTAGTAGGGATTCATCATACTAGGTGTGGATCCTTTTATAATGCCAAAGTGGTGTGGATATATAGAGCATATAAAAGGATAGAGAAGGAGTGAAGTTGAATGGTCACAAATCCAAGTGTCAAATATTTAAATCCAATTACAATGCAATAAAATAAGTTAGGTAACATGTCATGAGGTCTTCAATAACAAATCTCCATCTAAATCATGACACCTTCCTTGAAGTTGGCATGAAGATCTCTATGGTCTTACTTGAAACTGCCCTCATGATGATGAGTCCACCTATCTATCTTAAAATGTCTTAGAAGTCCTTGAAACATAACCTATGACTTGGGAATGTGTAGATATGAATTTTTATAGTTATCTACTCCATTTAATTGATATCCTCCCCTTTGTCACTTGTCACTCACTTTTTTACAAATATTCACTAGCCCTCTAGGCCTAATATACACACTTGTCACTTAGGTGATCTATAAATGTTCAAGAAATTTTATTTTAGGGATGTTAGACAACTCAATTAGACCTTATTTTTCCTTTTTTATATAAAATAGACCTCAAAAAATTCAATACACACACTTCTCATCTCAAACTTATGTAGTCACTTCTCACTATCTTGTCCAAGACTATATTTAGTGACCAACCTAGCAAAGGGATTTAGAGGCATGACCAAGGTGATAATTGAGTTTTAGAATTTATATTGAATACATAAAAACCTCTTAAAATTTCCTTTATCCACCAGTTACCTTTTGTACCTATAAAATACCTCAAATCTTGTAAAAACATAGTATTAGGCTTATCCATACAAGTGGTGATACAAAACAATTGAGTGTCAAGGAGATTGAGAGAGTCCAAAATGGATAAAAACACTTTAATTCATATTTAACCTATCCTATATTCATAAGTATCCATATCTTATTCATTGGGTTCATAAGAGGCTTTTAGGAGGATTTTTGGATGTTTAGGTTCTTATTGATGAATCATAAAGGTTAAACATTAAACATCCAAAATAATACTACCGAGTTAAATTATAGGACCCTCATCAATTAACCCTAAATACTTGAGGCACCATGAAAACTATCATATATATATATATATATATATATATATATATATATATATATATATATATATATATATATATATATATATATAAAATCAAAATGATTTGGCTCTCGAGCTCCTACTAAGCATTATGGACAGGCTTGAGATAGATTTAGGCCAAACATGGTAAATTTTTTCTCCTTACAAACTAATGTATCTAATGAACCATTAAATATACCATTAAGGATAATAAATTTATCATAGAGATCATATGGTCATATAAGTGAAATTAAGCACCTTGAGGCTTTAGGTCTAGTTATCAACCTAATAGGCTTAGATTGTGTATTCTGAGTATTTGACCCTTCTAAGTGTTTAAAAGATTGTAGGTTATTCCTAAAAATTATCCACATTCAATTTAACTCTGTTAATAATTTTAAAATGCTTCAAAACCATGCCATTACATTCATTTTCCATTCATGTATTAAACCTATAGGTTGGATTAACTGTGGAGTGCCATCTATTTGAGTCAAAATAGAAGACACTTCTCTTATTGGTACAGATAAAATTAGATAATGGACGTTTATATTAGTTAATTATTATTATTTTTACCAAGTTTCAAGGTTTGATCATGCTCCAATATCCTTTTACACTTCAAACTCTCAAGACTAGCTTCTTCAAACTATGACTGTGTGTAGTGTTCTTGGTGGACTTAGGAACCTTGAGTTATGACTATAGATTGAGGTTATTGCTTCTTGAAATCACATTGGAATTTTATATTAACATTGTGAGTATGGTTTCAACATGGTCATTCCATACCTTTATCAAAATTCCAAACTTTTAATCTCTATTGGCTAGGCTAGTCTATAATATGTGTTGACTTTGTCACCTATAGGTGTGCATATTAGGGAAGTTGTGAGATTCCTATAGGAAATGATGTGTGTCTAAAAATCACATGAATTGTGACATAATACTTATGAACTCAGTTTATTCATGTTCATTCACTTCATACTTCTATCTAAGAATTAAGCTTCGTTAGGCTAGTCTGAGTTCTCACCTCAAACTGTAGGCACATATTTGGGTAGAAGTTGAAGGTTTCCTATAGGTGATAATATGATTAAACATTATACTCACACCCTTGGTATATTTTAATGTTTTTAATACCATTTCAAACCTAAATGTATCCAATCTTACATTGATACCATGATCTCATCTCTCTATCACTAGCATACTATAGTGCCATTATTTTATTATAAGTTTCTAGGTTCAATTGGCTTCAAAACATTATGTTCACTCAGAATTTTCAAACACAATATTTCTAGGTTTGAAACCACTCAACCTTCACTCTCTTTGACCAAACAACCTCCTTATTTTTCTTAGCTTTTATCTCTAATCCTAGGCTTATATTAAAGTAACCATCAAGTTTATCTAGACCTCATATACCTTTACCAATAGATGACATTTTGTGGAGCAGAGTCCCCTTTCAGAGAGATTAAGGTAAATGTTCCCACTTTGTAACTTTTCTCAACTTTGACTAACTATAGGCTATGTAACATCTCTAGGATTAACCTATGAAACCTAAATGACTTTTTTGGGTGAATATTTTATCACCAGCTGACTGATGGAAAAATAGGTGCATCAACCACAACATAAGAAGATTTATACAACAAAATAGATGTGGTGGCCACAACCAGATTGAGACAAATCTCTCCTCTTAATAAGGGGAGGTTCCCTATAAACTATAGTATACTATATATATATGCTGAAAATACACACAAGGGTGAAATCATACCATCCATCTCTCTTTTTTCAGAGATGATGTTCACAGAATAGAGGAGAATTTTGGTGTAAATACTGAAAGGCACTTCTCTTCTTTCAGAAGTGATATTCAACCAACAACAAGATTCTTCTAAGGTAATTATAATAGAAACCATAAGAAAACAATGAAAGCACAAAATCTTTCGTTGTTCCTCCCACTGACTAAGACAAAGGAACACAGTAGTTTAAAGAGTAGCCCAAAGTCTCCACTTCAAATACAACAGATCAAAAGGTTATGAAGGACAATGGGAGCTCAAAGTCTCTCCAGTATCCTTTACACAAGACACAAACTAAAGGCAATTACGGCAACACAAAGTCTCCCATAGTTGACTTCAGGACATCTTCCAACTTACTTCCACTTGTTTGATTAAATGGACAAGATTGTATTTAGGAAATAGACATAAGAACAATTTCCTAAATGACAAAAGCTATTTCAACACAAAGTCTGAAAGGTCACTTGTTTTCTCATTCATTTAACAAAATATGATTAACGTTCTAAGCTCAAATTCTTAGGAATGCCTTTCAATTTGGGTAGAGATTTGCTTATGATAATAGAGACATCCCCCTTATACCAAATGGGAGATTACAATATATAGCATTACAAGAAAAACTTGGGTGCTTGTTTTCATGAAATTGACCCATGCTGATTTGAATGCATTGAATATCTATGAAAGGGCCATGCTAAAATAGGTCATCAACTTTGACTTTGGCATTCTGAATCATCTCAAATGTCTCCTCCTAAGCATAGGTTGTCTGGTCTTCTTTATGATGCTTACACAGCTATCTATTCAACTTTACTTAATGTAGAAAATAGGCTACGTCCTTGAATGTTTGTGTTCTCTGGTGTCTACTTAGTGGACTATTTCACTTACTAGATATAACTCTCCTACATATATTTATATATTTCCTATAGTTATTCTCTCTTTCCTTGCCACATTTTGTCTTTTCTTGGCAATCTGAGCTCTCACAGAATCTTCTCATTTTCTGCTAGCTCTTTCGGCTTCTTTCTAGGCTGGTCACTAAGCTTGTTCTCAGTTCTTTTGAAAACCAATGGTTATTCCATCACCCATAAATTGATGTCTATGGGGATGTCAATGGTTGCTTTAAACCTATTTGAACCTTGAACCTTGAACTCTTTTGGTTCAAAGGTTCAACTGTTCGGTGATTGAATGTTTTGTAAAGGGTCGCGTTCGCTCTCTTTTTATTCTTTAGTTGAACCATTTCTTTGAACTTATTTCTAGAATCTTCCACTTCATCCATTCACTTGAAGCTTCTATTTTAAATTTTAACTCTTTAAACCCTTTGAACCTTTTGAACCATTTCGGTTCAAGGTTCAACAGTTCAATGTTTCATTCTATTTCTTTGAATCCTTTGAAGCTTCAAACTTTTTGGATCCTTTCATTTTATAAGTCCATCAAACTTATTGAACTCATTGAACCTTTAAACCTTTGAACTATTTCGGTTCAAGGTTCAATGGTTCAATGGTTCGATGGTTCAATTTTAACTCTTTGAATCTTTCCTTTTCTTTAAGTTTTCCGAAGTCTTTGAACCTTTGAACTCATTAAACTTTTGAACCTTGCAGAGGTGAGGTTCAATGGTTCAATGGTTTAAAGTGGTTCATTCTATTTGTTTGAAGCCCACTATTAAGTCTTTTGGTCAAAATTTTGCGTTGAACCATCCTCAAAACACTAAGGAAAAGCCTTAAGTGTTTTGAACTTGCTTTGAAGAAAGTATGCCTGTTGAACCTGCAACTTCCTTAGCTGAAAAGGATTGAATATTTGAAAAACTTAACTGCTCAGAATATTTTTGAGAAAGAAAAGAGAGATTTTTGGTCTATAGAACCAAAATGGTCGGTATGTTATCCAAAAAAACAAGTGAAATTTTTTGGGAACAATAGTTGGCTCCAATTCGGGAACTTCCATTAATTGAAAACAAAAGCAATCAAAGGGAGTAGAATCTAGAATCTCAGTGCCTTCATCTATGCCATTGGGATTTGGAGTCATGTTACCCAAAAAGAAAGGTGCCAAAAACTAAACGGTGCCAAAAACAAATGAAAAACACAAAACAAAGAAAGACTATACATATATATAAATGGACTTATCTAATACTTCAAGGATTGAAGTGCTTCAGATGTTGCCCACTATGAGGCAGAGTAAATGGTGTTCCATCTTGATATTTCAACAAGAAATTATTTTAACCATTTAAACGATGAATGGAAAATGGGCCTCTCCATAAGGAATCAAATTTTCCATGCATTCCTTTTGGTTCTCTCCTCTTGTCCCACAACAAGACTTGATCTCCAATCTAAAAGTCATAGATCCTTGCTTTCTAGTCAAAGAGTCTCTTTACTAGACTTTGATGCACAGCAATTCGGTACACCACCATAGATCTTTGCTCATTAAGTTCAGTCAAGAACATGATCCTCTTGTCGATGGAACTTTCAAAAATTGAATCTTCTACTACCTTTGCTAATTTTAATGCTAGTAATTCTAGGGTGATTGGTATTTCTACATTGAGACCATATAGAATTTGGAATGGGGACATACCTATCACCCTCTTAGGTGTAATTTTATCTACCCATAAAGCATCAATCAATGATTTATGCCAGGTTCTTTGATTATTATCTACTAGCTTCATGATAATGGTCACCAAGTTCTTGTTGCTTGATTCTGCTTGACCATTTACTCGTGAATAATAGTCAGAAGAGTGGGAGAGAAAAATCTCATAATAGTAATAGAACTGGGTGATCTCATGAGAAGATAAATAGGTAGCATTCTAGTTATAATCTTGGTTGGGACCCCAAACTTGGAAATGATGTTTTCCTTAAAGAAATTACATACTACTTCTGAAGTAGCATGATTGACTAGAATGGCTTCTACCCACTTGGTAAAGTAGTCTATGGTTATAAAGACATAATCATGTCCAACACTTGAAGATAGATTTATATCACCAATGAAATCAATTCCCCATTGCTAAAATATCTCTTCTATCACCACAAGGTTGAGAGGTAACGCAACCAACTTGGGTTTGCCAATGAAATGTTGACATAGCTCGCATCTACACACCCAAGTGTATTAATCTTGAAATAGAGTAGGCTAATAGTACCTAGCTCACAAATTCTTATGGACAGTTACAAGTGCAAAAAAATTTCCTCCATAAGCTAAATTATGGAAGGACTCCAAAAGTTTGTTCTGATATGCTTTATCCACATAGTGAAGGAATACTCCATCAAGGTTCCTCTTATATAAACCATTGTCCCACAAGACAAAATTGGTAGCTTTCAAATTAAAAATCCTCTTTTATTTATGAGACAGGTGAGTAGGACACTCACCATAGGTAAGGAAATGAATAATATTTAAATACCACTCATTCGTAGTGGTGACAAAGAAAATTGTTGGCATGTCTTCAACTTCTATTTCTTCATAATCTACTTCTTTTAGTATGTTATCAGCAATTAATTGGTAGAGACCCCTTCCCCACACAAGCTTTGTTGGTTTGATAACAAGATCAAACTCCTAGATTTTGGTAATCCAATTTCCCCCCTTTTGGTTCCAAAAAACCATCGAGTTAGAATGGACTTGACTTTTGTGTTAGGAACCAAAGAAATAGTGTGTGAGTTCAAAATGTAAAAATGGAAGTGCTTTATCACCTTTACCACAACATAAGAATGCTTCTCCGTGTTTGAATACTTTAGCTCATGAGCTTTGAGAGGACAACTCATGAAAGATATGGGAGATTCCACACCTTCTTTGTTCTATTGAACCAATATGGATGAAAGTGTATGTTCAGAAGCATAGCTATACATCATTAAGTCTTTGGTGTAATAAGGAAAAACTAGAATTGGGGCATGGGTGATAGCTTCCTTGATGTCTCAAAATGTTGATTTGCCTTCTTCAGTCCAGCTGAAAGTGGATTTGCCCTTCAGCATATTGATAATGTGGTGAGTCTTCTCTATGAATTTAGGAATTAACCTTTGTAGAAAGTTCACCTTTCCAAATAAAGAGTAGACTTTAGTCCTACTAACAAGAAGAGCAAGCTTTTGAATATATTTGACCCTTTTTGGGTCAATCTTTATGCCTTCCCAAGACACAGTGTGATTGAGAAGTTTACCTTCTGTAAACCCAAAAATTGACTTCTTAAGATTAAGAGAAATACCATTTTGTCACCATTGCTCCAACACTTGTTGTAGATGATACAAATGATTAGTATGATGCTTATAAAATACTATCAAATCATCAAGGTATACCACAATGAACTTCCCCATTTCATTTTTGAAAGTAAGATCCATCACTCTTTGGAAGGTGGTGCTAGCATTGATCAAACCAAAAGGCATTCTGTGATATGTAAAAGTACCCCAAGGTGTTGTGAAAGTGGTCTTATGTTGGTCTGCTTCACCAACCTTCACTTGATTATATCCTAAAAAACCATCTAGCATTGATAACATCTGAATGCCAGTCATTGTTTGTAATAGCTAATCCATGATGGGCAGGGGATAGTTATATTTTAAACATGACTGATTCATATTTTTGAAATCAACACACAGGTGAATTTATCCATTCTTGTTTCTCACAAGGACTATGTTCACAATCTAGGTGGAATGATGGATTGGGAAAATAATCCTTGCATTCAACATTTTCTATATCTCAGACAAAATTATGCCTAATATCTTGGGGTTATACTACCTTTGCTTCTACTTGTGAGGCAATGACCTAATCTTGAGAGGAATTTTGTGCTAGATTTATTTAGGTCTGAGAGGTTTCAGATCATCATAGGAGTAGGCCAAAATATCAATGTAATGGAAAAGCAGTGTAATAAATTTGAGTTTCTCATTAAGAGTGCAACAATTCCCAATGTTGACCATTTTTGGATTGTCTTTTGTACTCAAATTGATTTGATCAAAATCCTTGGAGGATTTTGAATCCATTTGATGTTCCTTTATAAACCTATCATACTTGTCAAAATGTTTCTCAATAGAAACTAATCCTTTTGGAATTGTATTCCCTTTGAGCTGAAGGAACTCTTCATCAACTTTTGAATTTGTTTTTAGAGTTGATTCCCATGGTAGAGATTCACTGCCTTCAAATTAAAGATTTTCAAAGTTGTCTCTTTATTCCAAAAAAGTAATGATTTGGTTATCACCATTGAATTCCTACCAATGGTCAACATTATCAGGTACACTTGGTTGAAAAACCAACTTGATAGTGTACCTATTTTCTTTGAAGTCTTTATGAGGGACCAAGAGAGTTACAAAGATAGCCAATGAATCTGCATGACTGCTGAATTCTCTGGGCATGGAAGAAATGCTGAAAGCATCAAATATTTCAATGTAGTCCCACACTCGATTACGATAATGTTGCAATCTCTCATTCTTGGTTTGATACAGGTTTTTCACCTGACAAACCACTAGTTCAGCATCACCTTTGGCATGAATGATTTTAACACCTTTATCTTGAGTAGCCTTTAAACCGAGCAATAGTGATTCATATTCAACAGTGTTTTTAGTGTTGTTGAACTGCAAGTTATATGCATAGGAGAAAATATCTCTTTGAGGAGCTATTAAAACTAATCCAACTCTAGAACTTGTAGAAGAATTGCTAGCATCAAATTCTAGAATCCAAACATCATTAGAATCTGATCTTCTTTAAAAAAATTCTTCATCAAGAAGGGAAGATCCCTTTTCATGTGTAATGTGCCCTACTAATTATTCTAATGTCTTACCTAATTTTTTTGTATTGTCACTTAGTAAGCTTTCATCTACTGAAATAGGAACATCCTCAGTAGACAAAAAGTAATTACCCATTCCTGAAGACTCAAACAAAATTTGAGCTTCAGGGGCTGACATTTGGGTGACAATGTAATTTGATTCCTTCTCAAGAAGTAGCCTTTACATGATGCCCTTGTTAAGAATTCTCACCTCAGATAGTTTCATGCTCAATTATCCACCAACTCTCTTTCAAAAACTTTGCCCAAGCAGAATGCCATAGGAGGCTGAAACGTCAGCCACCAAGACTGTCATTTTGATTCTCTTATTTGAGAAGGCCACAAATGAAAATTGAGAATCTTTGATTTGTCCCAAAAAAAGCACTTGTTCATTTTCCATGGAGAAACATCTCTCAAAGGTTTTAGTCAATGTGAGAGCAACAAATTCTGCCACCTTGGTTGGCATTACATTGTCAGAAGCTCCTGAGTCGATAATGTAATTGTTCAGCTGATGACTATTTATCAATAGGGAAACATAAAATGGTTTTATTTTCCTAGTGGTAGCTAGAGGAGTAATCATAAGATTATTTTAGGTAGGTGTGTTCTTTGGGGGAACATGAGTTACCTTCAAAATTTCTTGTCCTATAGGGACAATTTTATTCTTGACACATTGAACTAACCTATCCAACTGCTCTAGGTTGGATTGCAAGAATTCAAATTCAAACATTTGAATTTTGGTCTTCTTAGCATGGTAAATTATATCAAATGATTGAAATGAATTAGAAACAAAAGAAGGCAGTCCATCAATCTAGATTTTACTAGGTGTGGGATTGGTTTGCAAATTTGAAGCAAAAGGTGAAGGAATATTTGAGGTACTTAATTTTTTAGTGATCACCAAGTCCTTTGATTGGAAAGGCATAGAATCCCCTCATTTAGAAATTGAGATTGTTGGTCGATATTCTTTCCCTATTTTTTCTTTATCCTCTTATTGAGCTGACTGGTTCTAGGACCTAGTAAATACAATGTATGAGCCATCAAATGCTTCACCTTTACTTTTATGTTCATCTTGGTAATTTAGGAAACCAATGTTGGATTCGCTAGCTAATTCTTCTTGGTTCTCTGCAAAGAGATTAGCATCATCATCTTGGTTAAACTTAGGTTGGAAGGAAAAATTAGATTTAATTTCAAGATAATCAGCTGAGTTAGTTGGTGCCACCTCAATGGCAAGCTTCCTTGGTGGGGGAGGAAGGCAATTTGGTTTTCCTTGATTTTTGGCAGCATTGCCCTAATACGAATGGTTGGGAAATGTCCTCCTTGGTATATCCTGATAATAAGGAGGAATAGACATCCCTTGCACCATTTACTTTTTTAGAGCTAGCAATTCATTTGTTAGCTTTTGCACCATAGGATCAGTGGTGCCTGTAGAAGAATATTCAAAAGATGAAGAGGATTTACTTCTATTAGGATTTCTTATTATCTTTCCTACCAAGATAAGATCATCTTCAACCTCAGTTGCCAAAATATGTGCTCCAAAAATATCTATGTGGCCAGCCCACCTCAACAAGAAAATAACTTTAGGAAGCTAAGAACTGATGAAGAAGCATTTGAGATTCTCAAGCATCAGCTGAGCAATTATGGGAATATTATTCCTCAGCTTGTCAAATTTGGCAATGAAGTCTCTTATGGGATCATGAGGCTCCTTCTTAATTTGTGTAAGCTAAGCTAACAGGGCATGTGCATCTTCTACAAGTTTGAACCTAGCCTCAAATTTGGCTTTGAGAGTGTTCCATTTAGTCACTATTTGTACTTTTAGATGATAAAACTAGTCAGCGACATCACCTTGCAATGTCTCCACAAATAGTTTGACTGCAATGTCTTCATATTCAATGCCTATTACACCACAAGCTATGCAAAAGGCTATAATATGTTCATCAAGATGAACTTTCCCATCACTATAGAACTTGGGAAATTTTTTCCTTGAGCTATAGGGTAGCTCATGTAGAGATAGGGTCAGATTCAGGGGACCAAAAGTATTACCCAAGGGGCCTTGAGCTGCCATGAAATGGCTATTAAAAAGAGGGATAATAAATATTTGTGTGATATGTATGGATAAAGCTCTATTAGTAGAGGAAAGAGTAGCTTTTCTTGGTATTGGGGACCTAATGTTTATAAGAGGAAAACTCCTAGTTCGTTGAAGGTGAGATGGTGGAGGAAAAATATCAAAATTACTTAGCTGCACCAACTCAAATATAGGGTTAACAATACCTTGAGCTCTCTAGATTCACGTGTACAATGGATATACTAGAGTGTAAAATAAAAATGGAAAGGGATTGGAAATACTCATCGATCCCCAATGGAGTCACCAAAAATTATTGGGTGAATATTTTGTCACCAACTGACTGATAGCAAAATAGGTGCATCAACCATAGTATAAGGAGATTTATACATCAAAACAGATGTGGTGGCCATAGCCAGATTAAGACAAATCTCTTCTCTCAACAAGGGGAGGTTCCCTATAAACTATAGTATACTATATATATGTTGAAAATACACATAGGGGTGAAATCATACCATCCATCTCTCTTTTTTCAGATATGATGTTCACAAAATAGAGGATAATTCTGGTATAAATACTGAAAGGCACTTCTCTTCTTTCAAAAGTGATATTCAGCCAATAGCAAGATTCTTCCTGGGTAATAATAGAAGCCACAAGAAACCAACGAAAGCACAAAATATTTCATTATTCCTCCCACTGACTAAGATAAAGGAACACAATAATTTGAATCATATCCCAAAGTCTCCACTTCAACTACAATAGATTAAAAGGTTATGAAGAATAAGGAGAGCTCAAAGTCTCTCTAGTATCCTTTACACAAGACATAGACTAAAGGAAATTATGCCAGCATAAAGTCTCCCACAATTGGATTTAGGACATCTTCTAGCTTACTTCCACTTATTCTGCTTGTTTGATTAAATGGACAAGACTGTATTTAGGAAATAAACATAAGAACAATTTCCTAAATGACACAAGTTATTTCAACATAAAGTTTAAAAGGTCACTTGCTTTCTCATTCATTTAACAAAATATGATTAATATTCTAAGCTCAAAGTCTCAATAATGCCTTTCAATTTGGGCAAAGCTTTTCTTTTGATAACAGAGAGATCCCCCTTATACCAAATGGGAGATTATAATATATAGCATTACAAGAAAGACTTGGGCACTTGTTTTCATGAAATTGACCCATGCTGATTTTGAATGCATTTAATATCTATGAAAGGGCCATGCTAGAACAGGTCATCAGCGTTGACTTTGACATTCTAAATCATCTCAAATGTCTCCACCTAAGCATGGGTTGTTTGGTCTTCTTTATGACACTTACACAATTGTCTATTCATCTTTATTTAATGTAGAAAAATAGGCTACATCCTTGAATATTTGTGTTCTCTGGTGTCTACCTGGTGGACTGTTCCACATACTAGAAATAATTATCTTGTAGATATTTATATATTTTATATAGTTCTCTCTTTCTTTACCACATTTTGTCTTTCATTGGTGATCTGAGCTCTTGGGTCTATCTTCTCATTTTCTACTGGCTCTTTCAGCTCCTTTCTGTGTTGGTCATTAAGCTTGTTCTCAGGTCTTTTAAAAACCAATGGTTATTCCATCACCCAGAAATTGACATCCATGGGGATGTCAATGGTTTCTTTGAACCTCTTTGAACCTTGAACCTTGAACTCTTTTGGTTCAAAGGTTCAATGGTTCAACTATTTGGTGATTGAATGTTTTGTAAAGGGTCGCATTTGCTCTCTTTTTCTTCTTCAATTGAACCATTTATTTGAATTTCTTTCTAGAATCTTTCACTTCATCCATTTGCTTGAAGCTTCCATTTGAAATTTTAACTCTTTAAACCCTTTGAACCATTTCGGTTCAAGTTTTAACGGTTCAATAGTTCATTCTATTTCCTTGAATCCTTTGAAGCTTCAAACTTTCTGGATCCTTTCATTTTATAAGTTTGTTAAACTTATTTAACTCATTGAACCTTTGAACCTTTGAAATATTTTGATTCAAGGTTCAACAGTTCAATGGTTCAATCTTCACTCTTCGAATCCTTTTATTCTCTAAGTATTTTGAACTTATTGAACTCATTGAACCTTTGAACCTTTTGATTCAAGGTTCAATGGTTTGAGGGTTCAATCTTAACTCTTCAAATCCTTTCTTTTCTTTAATATTTCTAAATTCTTTGAACCTTTGAACTCGTTGAACCTTTGAATCTTTTAGAGGTGGGGTTCAATGGTTCAAAGTGGTTCATTCTATTTTGTTTGAAACCATAGTTAAGTCTTTTGGTCAAGCCTTTGCATTGAACCATCCTCAAAACACTAAGAAAAATCCTTAAGTGTTTTTAACTTCCTTTGAAGAAAGCCCGCCTATTGAACCTGTGACTTCCTTAGCTGAAAAGGCTTGAATATTTGAAAAACTTAACTGCTCAGAATATTTTTGAGAAAGAAAAGAGAGAGTTTTGGTCTACAAGACCAAAATGGTCAGTATGTTGTCCACAAAATCAAGTGATATATTTTGGGAACAATATACTTGATAACTCTATTCAAGTCTCAAAAACATACACAACATGTTTCTTAGGCTTAATAGAGTCCTTCCATTATCCATACTACCTACAAGTACCTGCATGTGACTGTGTACATTAGGACTCTAATAAATCTTTAATTAGTACCCTATAACCCTACCTAAATCAATATATAATTATTTAAATGGATAATATGAATAATCCAAGCTCTGAAGGAGGTTAAAATAATCATGATATCCTTGACTGTAAATCCATTCATAGGAAGACAAACATTGCAACTGATGAAAACATGTTATATAGACCATTGACATTCAATCTAGCATAAGAGAGTGCTATAATTATCTCTCCATTTTTACATGTGCCAACCATAATAATTATAACATTAATTAAGTGACCATGTTATGCAAGACCACATACATCACTTGCAAGTGTTAGACCAATGCAAACATGTACAAAAACTAAAGTGTTGGGAATGTGAAAGTAGTTTGGAAGTGCTAAAAATCTTAGTGATTGATCATGAATAATAGATCATCAAAATTGAGACCATGAACATGAATTTTAATCTCATAAGGATTACTAACATTCCTTGAATTCACTTATTTCAACTCTTCTTCTCCAATTTGTACTAACTAAAAATCATTGACCTAGTTTGACCTATCTAAGAAAGCAATGAAAGAGACAAATTTTTATAAAATTTGAACCTATTAAAGATACTTGAGCTTGGAAAATATGTATGGGGATATTAAGAGACCCTTAAAAAGCCTTCACACATGCAAAATGTGTCGTATAGTTTGTATATCATTAGAAACTACCCTTTTTCTAAGTGATCTTCTTGTTATTATGTTATACCTACAACATGTCATTTTAAAACCATTCCTCTAACATTTTATGATAATTGGAACATTATTTATATTATTGACACACTTTTATTTTGGTTATAACCTAAACATTTCATAAAAATGACCCAAAAGTTGGCCTAAAATGACATTTAGACAAATGACAAATGTGACAAAGTTAGAACATATTATGTGACCTCATGAATGACTATGCCATTATTCTAGGACCATGGTGACAATTTTATGACTCATAAGACCTTATGAAAACTTAACACATTAATGGAGGTTGAATTATTTTGACCTAGAGGTAAAATTAGTCAATAGTACCATAACATAAGGATAACATCATATATTATTATCTTCTGCTAGAATGTTTTATGTATGAACTAAGGATATGTTTGGGTTTGGAACCCATTATATAGGTTTTATAGCCTTATAATAAACTTGAATATCATGATCTTGATATTTTTGGAATTGATATCTTACAAATGTATATTTAGGTTGGTATTTTAGGTAATAACCTTGGTTATTTAGGTAGTAAGATGTTTGAAGGGCCTGATATTACTATCTTTTAATAACTACTAGCTCATTGGAAAAACTTATAGGCATAATCTCTACTTTATCTATCTCATTTGAGGTTTGGTAATCCACCTAAGAATAATTACTTATGGAATTCAAAATATGGGTATGAAATAGAGTGGGAAATTGAGCAGGGTTATAAATCTCTAGGAATAGTAGCATAGTAGGTCTAGTGGCCAACTTTATTGCTTGTATTAGGTTTTTATCTACTATAATAACAAACTCATAAGAAACCTATAATGTGAAATTTTATGTATTAATGGGCTTAAGTACCCCATAAACCTCTTTTAATGATTTAAAAAAAAATAACTCATAAGCAATGAGAAGTGTTTTTTTGTTAGGATTACCCTTTATTTGGGTTAATATTTTAATCCTAAGTTTTTAGGTGTATGTAGGTATTGTATTTATGTTAATTTTTAATTCACATAAATCTAAATTTTATGAGGTTTCACCTTTTTAATCTTTTTTATATGGAATCTCGGAGTTACATGTCACTTGTAAATTCCTCCACACTTGTCACACACTTCCCCCTCACCTTATATGTATTAAGGACATTTGACACACACAAATAATGTGGTGTAAGGTCATGATTGGATTATTTTTAACTCCATCTTCCTTACTCTATCTCTATTTAAATATTTCTCTCCTCATCTATTCTACACTTGAAGTTCATTATTCTTGTCTATTCTCATTTTTTAAAGATTATATTTGAGAATAATTATTCATATGCCTTCTTAATGATGTGGGGTTTTTTATATTAATTTGGTTTCCCCACTTCAAAAATATTATCTAAAATTTATGGTTTTAATAAATTTAAATAAAATTATTCCCTTTTTATATTCATTCTTTCATGCTTTCAGTGTTAATTTAAAAACGTCTTGACATAATTCCTTCATTTTTCCTCCCATAGATTTTTTCATTATAACTATAGATGGATTGAAATATTTTAAGAATTATATTTGTATGACCCCTTCATTCTAACTCTTCTATTTTGTATTAGGTATTATTAATAAAAGCTTAGACATATATATATTTATAAGTTATCTTATTTTTTATTTTCAATTATCCCACATGTATGGGAGGTAGTAGTTGTCTTGAGTATAATAGCTCAAAGAGAGGGATTGTGTATGAGGAAATATCATCTATTGAATATTTTTTATTAATTTGTGCTCAAATTAAGTTTCCCCCTTAAATAGAACACAATACTTTGTAGTGATATGTTCTCATTTGACATAGAACATTTTTAGTCTCTTTTGATTTAGTTCATATTGGCTATATTTTTGTTGTTATATTAACTTATATGTAATCCAATACATAAAATTTGGTATCAGATCTATTTCCAAGGCCAATTTTCAACAAATTTTTTTAGTGGTTTAGGGTTATCTACTTTTATCCATTATATGCTCTCACCTTACCTAAGCAAGATCTTGTTGATCATAAAGTGGTTATATGGTGGTAGAACTAATCTTATTCCCTTTATTTGTTTTTTTATCTTCTCTCTTATTTCCTAAGGTTATAAACTATGTCTGAATAGTTTTAAAACTAATATAAAGTTGTCATGTTGGTTTAAGTGGTTATTGGTTTTCCCTAATTATGTGAAGTGAGGGTTTATGTCCCAATACACAAACTATTAAATAATGATTATACAAATTGTAATTCCATGTACCTTAGTGTATATAGGAAAACCTCATAGTTTTTTTTTCACTCTAGCCATAAGAATTCTTTTATCATTTATTTCTATGATGCACTGGTAAGTGATTAGCCTCAAGAAGTTACTTGCATTATACCTTTGAGATAGGATAGTGGGATATAAAATGGTTAATAATCATAGTTATAACTATGACATATCAAGTTTGCATTATTTTAAAAATGATATTAGTATATTTTCAATCTCATAAATCAAATATGCACTATAGTATCCTTCCCTATAAACCTAAAATTCCTATAGTCACAGATCTATTTATGAATTCTTGAAAACTAGATTAACAACCAATAGTTAGAAAAATAATATATTATTATACCGGTTAATAGAAATACATTAAATATAGCTACTAGAAGGGTTAGAATGATTCATAACAGTTACCTAAACTTGTTTCAATATACATAAGTGTCATAATTTTTTTAGAATAATTATCTAAACTTGTTACAATAGTTAGTCATTAGAAAATCCAAAAAAAAAATATTTTTCCCATGGGGAAAATATAATGTTGTGATTTTATTTTTAATATGATCATTTTAATAGTTATTTCAAGTTTTTGGAAAAATATTTCCATACAAAATATTTTTCACCTGTAGCCTTAAAATAATTTATTTTCATCCTTGTGAAAATTATACCATTGTGATCTTCTCATCGAGTTAATCATTTTAACATATAACTTAAATTAACAAAATATGTCACCCTTGGATCCCTATAGTCAATGATTTTTACCAGTGTGGGAAGTGAAGCCATGGAATAGAACATTGAGGACCTTTAAGCTAAATTCAAATCTCAACTCGACACCTGAGTCACTAAGATGAATAAATGACTACATGACAGATGCAAAAAGTACCATGCTCTCCAACATATTAAATGTTTATTAGCATTCTAAAGGTTGCTTTATATCTTTAACCATGTTTTATAGCCCTAAATTGAAATTTCTATTTTTTTATGGTACAAAACCAACCAACTAGATTTATCATGTTGAATAGTATTTCATCTTACACAACACATTTGGGGTAGACAAGGTACCCAACTATAAGACAAATGGTGTTACCACAGACCATCAACTAAATAAGAATATGTTTTGGTTAAACTACATAGAATATTTTAAGATAATTTTTTTGGATCGCACTTTATGAGCCATCATCAAGATAAGAGAATAATATAATAGTAAGATAAGATAACAAACTTAGGTTTCAATTTATAGATGTTAATAGTGAAGAGCTATGTAGTCAGGTGATTGGTAAATAAAAAATAAATATTAAATAAGATAAATTGAAAAATAAAATTAAGAAGAGAAAATCAAATAATAATTAATTTTAGTTAGTTATTAATTAAAAAACTAAGAGAATGCTTAAAATAAAGTAAATAAAGTTATTAGATTATTTAAGTTGGGATATTCTATAATTTTTTATTGATTGGTAAGTTGAGAATGATTGATACCATGGATAGGAATATCTAAGTGGATTGATGAAAATAAATAATCAAATTAAGATTATTCAAATTTGAAATCAGGAAATAACTATAATGAGCTAACAAATAAGACAACAACATCTAGGGAAAAAGAAAGGCAATTATTGAACAAATTTGACTTTTAAGTCAAATTGGGGCACCCCTAGGTAAAAAAAATGGTATTTAGGTGTTTTAGGGGTCTAAAATTATATAAAAAGGTGTATTATAAGATAATTGATGTCATTTAATGTTATACTTGCGTTGGTTTTTAGTTTTTTTAGTCCTTATAACATTTTTGGGTCATTTTGAGGTCAAAAGGGGTGCATTTAATGAGTTGTATAGATTTATTGAGAAGTTTGAATGTCCAAATGGGTGATATCACATTAAATGTGTCCTAGGAAGTCTTAATCCAATATTGGTAACTGAAAGTGGTAGGTTCATCAGAGAAAAAAGTAGTTTTCTTGAGGAAAAGAAGAGTTTGGCACTTGTACAAACTCCTTAGGAAGTGTACCATGTGGTAAATGGTTAGGAAATGTCTATTAAGATTATAAAAGCTCATTTAAACATTTTTTTGATCTAGAAATGCCATTTATTTCTTAAAACTATTTTACTCTTTTTCACCCATTTTAGCAAGCAAAAGTGACCTTCAAGTTTTTGCTTGGTACAGATAGCTCAAGAAGTTTAAATGTAAATGTTTTTGGGAAGTGATTTTACACTCAGAGACCTTAATTTTTATATAATTATTTTTAAAAATGGTATCCTATGATTCATGAACCAACCTCATGAAGTTGACCTTTCAAATTTGCCTACTAATCTATGCATCATGCAGGTTCTTCTCTTGTTTGGGAAAGTCAGGACAATTCTATTATTGATATATTTCAAATGATTTTGGGATCCTTATATAATGATTTATATGGTTGGTTTCATGTTTCAAATTTATTTAATGGTACAAATAATCCTTTTATAGGTAGGTGCCACCATATGAGGTTTCAATCAAGGATCTTTGTTTGCAGAGTGTTTGGTCCTCAAAATAATCTTAATAAGAAAATGATGTGATGTTTCACCATGTCTCAATTCCATATTGATCATCTTACTTCAGGTTTGATATTATTACATCATGTTTAGAACAAATTTGTAGTCCACTATCATACTCAGTCAACTTCTTGCTTACTCCCACTTGTAGTTATGGTGAACTATGTGCATGAGGTATGTAAAACATGTTAATAAAGGTAGGTTAAAGGGTTTGAAGTCTTGGTGTTTCATTTAGAAGCATAAGTGGTGATTCAAGTATTCACTTGATGAAAGAAATAGGGACTATGTAGTCAAGCACAATATCATCACACATTATACAATAAACACTCATCTACAAGTGCCCCATAAAGGATTTCAATATTAAAGGAAGTATTTGAACTAATTAGGGTCCTATATAATGTAAAGGAGCTATTTCCAATCCTTTTGATAGACCTAAAACCCTAAAAAAACCCTTCCAAATGACTTTATTGGAGAAATGAGGCTAAAAATGCATCTAGATGGACAAATTTTCTCATGAAATCTATTGTAACTTTCAAAGAACTCACTCAGGCTCCCTCCAATGTAAATTAGTTGTACAAACTTGTATGGATGGGGTTGTAAATAGGCTATTTTTGACCATTTTTATGTTTTTTAGGACATAAAAAGAGTATAAAGGAGAAATCAAGTTTTTATGAAATTTTTAGACTTTTTATAACTCCATATAGTCATTTCATGGCTTGAATAAACTTCTAAGTGTCCAAACTAGGTGCTTCAACTTAGTGAATCAAAACTAGCCTAATAGACAAGCTAGTGAGAAAGGTGGAAAGATTCATGTGAGCTAATTTTAAATATTTATTTATGCCTCTAAGGTCATGGAGGGTCTTGATACTTATCATCCACTCCATCCCATGTATTTCATGAGTACCTGATGCCTTTTTGGGAGGAAAGTGTGCAAGGTACATGAAAAGAGAGTTTTTTAGACTATAGATGATGATAGCTCCTTTCTAAGTGATTCCAAAGGACCAGGCATGAAATTTTTTTATAGAGATGCATGATTGAGACCCTTACCCTTATTTATAATCATTAAACCTGGTCTTAATTATTTATTAGGAATTCAAATAGGGTCAATCATGAAGGCAATTTTTTTGAGCTAGTCAAGGAGTTTTCATGCCACTTTGCAAGAGCTTGATGACTTGGATTGACATTTGTACTTCTTAGCCTTGAATTTTTCATCTCATACCATTGTAACATGCAAAATTAACTCCTTGCATCATCTTTACAAGTTTCCTTGTGACCCTTGGACTTCTCTTTTCTCCTCTCTCTCTCTCTCTCTCTCTCTCTCTCTCTCTCTCTCTCTCTCTCTCTCTCTCTCTCTCTCTCTCTCTCTCTCTCTCTCTCTCTCTCTCTCTCTCTCTCAATTTCTATAAAAATTGGACATTTTGGAATTGTAATAGATGCTCCACCTAAGTATGTCAAAGACCTACTCAAATTTATACCTTTTGATCAATATTATTACTAATTTTTACCTCCTCCATGATTGTTCTTAGTGTGTTCATTTGGAAGGTTCAAATTTTCATAAGTGAAGACTATGGATTCCTTAGAATGTTATTTCATTTTATCATCTATTTGTAGTTGGAAAGCTTCTTCTTACATGGCATGTGAAGTGTTCTAGAAAATTTCTAAGATTTAGTGAGTTATATTATTCACTATTGTCCTCATAGGCCTCTTTTCTAGTCCTCCTAACTTTGCACATTCATCCATAACCTCATAATGTAACATTGATATGAGAAAATAAAGATTAGAGAAGTCTATGTTTAGTTTGTCCTTTGATTTAAAGTGTAATATTCATAAAATTGGATTTCATCATGTTATTTTGTGTATCACCTCCCTTATATTAGTTTTTTTTCAGTTATCCTTCTCCCTTTTCACCCCCCAAGTTAAGTATAGTTACAATCCAAAGTGGTACATCAAGAGTGCTAGCCCTATCTAGAGATTCACCTCATTCTTTAGGATACCCACAAGCTTAGAGTTGATTCCATTATTCTAATTGGACGAGGAGAGATTTTTTATCTCCTTAAATGGTGTAAATCCAAGTGAGAATAGTAACATAGGAAATGCAACTAGTAAATACATCATCATTTTTTAAGTAAATTAATTATCAATCCCCAAGATTGGTTTAATTTCATAATTCCATCCTTGTTTAAGTTGTTATCATACTTACAAATTTATATATCTTATTTTAGTCATTTTTTAAATTATTTTTCATCTATGGCTAACACCTTGGTATTATCAGTGAAAATGTGATGACAAGTTTTAAGGGAATGTTCTACTAAAGTTGACTTAACTACTCTTTCTTTGTCAATATTTTCAACATGTTCATTTATCTTAATGTTGATGGAGTGACCCATTTCCCAAATATATGACACTCCTCAAGGTAAATCAATTTTATACACTAAAATTCTAAGATTTGGTTTTAAATTACTTATAAAAGGAAGTTGTCTAGTAATAATAATGGTATCAAAAATTTCATACATAACTCACTTGGGATGATTTTTCAAGGTTTTGCTTATTTTATTTGGTCCTAATACTTATGATGATTTCATTGGAGCCATGAAAAAACTATGGGAAGTTAGATAATTTTGTGAGTATCATGCTAAATTTGAAAATTTAGCCAACCAAACTGAAGGATTAGATGATAAATTTTTCAATATTTATTTCATCAGTGGGCTCAAAGATATAATTCACATAGAGTTCAATATGTTTAAACTATAGAACATGGTGGAAGCATTAGGATTGGAAAATATTGTAGAAGATAATATTTTTGAGTCCATAAAATGGTCCATTATATCATCAAATGGCATCATTTTCTATTTCATAAATCATGTTCTAAAATTAGACTTAAACATAGTTTAATAACTTATGTTTGTTTTAGAATGAAGTATAGGATATGTATCTAGTCTATTATTTAGAATTCATTGCAATCTACATTGTTTTTATTTTATTAAAAAAAATGGATAAAATATGTCAAATTTTTTATGTACAAACTAAAATGATTCATCAAGAAAGATAACAAAGTCTAGACATATCAACCATAGAATCAAGAATACTTTTCATGTAGCTTTAGAGATCATCACTAAGCTTTAGAGTCCAATTTAAATCATCATCAAGTTTATTCAATTGATATTTATATAGATTTATTATTTATGCATGATCATATAGGACATTTAAACACCTTTTTATCAACCAAAAACATGTCGTGTGTTCTTATGTTGGTTTTTTGATGTTTTGGTATGTGAATGTGTAAGGATAGATTTGAAAAGATATGTAAAATAGTGAAAATTTTCAATAAAAACATATCTAATAATTAATATAATTTCATATTCATATTCTTCTTGAAAAAATAAATAATTTCAAAACAATAATCATCTTGATCTGAGCTAGTATGTAGAAATTAAAAGCATTTTAGTGGGCTATGTTCATGCATAGGCAAATCTCCAGAATTCAAAAATAAAGCTTCGAAGTACATCATATGAGATCTGTAGTTACTCATATTTGAGTCCAAGGATACAAATAATAAATTTTTAGGTTTATGAGGCTAAAGGAATCATGAATTCATGTCTTGGAACTTATTTTAAGTGTTTTTATTTATATAATGTCAAAACTATAACTTTTAAAAATAGACATCAACACTACCAAGTCTGAAACTATGGAAACATGCAAGCCAAATATGATTGTTACCTATTTTAAGATATTTATTTATATTACTTAAACTACGGATATTTTGTATATCAAATTTGTAAATTTGTTATTTGTTATCCTAGAATAAGAGTTGGTTTGCAAACCAATTTGTTAGTTTGTTGAGGTTAGTAAATTAGTTTCAAATTAATTTGTTAGATTTTTAGAATAAATAATATGATTTGTTATCTTTAGGATTAGAAAATCAAGTTTCTAATCTCCAACAATAATTTACTAAATAAGTTTTATTATAAACATAACCTTATTATTCATTGTGAGAGTTGAAAAATTTAATAGAGTTAGAGATAACATAGATTTCATAGCTATCAACAATTTTTTGGATTGTACCCATTTAAAAAATTAATCAAGAGTTAATTTTATGAAGTTTATACAAACATAGTTTGTTTTAAACTTATTCCAATGGAGAGAAAGGGCCACTCAACCAAGAAAGCATGATCTTTATCAATATTTATATGTTTATATTTTTTTGTGTTTGGTATCTCATTTATTTATGCAAATTATTTTGTTATATGTCTAAACCTATATGTCTATGTGTTTCCAACAAGTTTATTTTTATCTATTTGAATTTTCAATATTTATCTTTATATTATTTACATTTCAACAACTTAGATATAAAGTGCGAGATAAGAATCCAAGAAGGGAATCAGTCAAGTGTTAGTATGATAAAAATTAATAACACACTAAGAAATCTAACACCTCAAGACTAGACACTCAAGGAGAAAGAAAATAATACAAGTAACTAACAATGTAAGAAAAAAACTATTCTTTACCTTCCTTGAGAGAAATAGTTTCATATTGGCCATAGAGTAAATTGATTGGTCTTGTGCTCAAATAATCTTTGATAATGGTGTTCCTTGTATCATTTATCCTTCTCACCTTGGCAATGATTGGCTTGACTTTGTCTTTGGCTTGGATTTGATGTATTAATCTATTAATATTTATGCATTATAACCTTAAAATAATGATTCTCTCTCTTAACAAATTAAAATTATAAAATTACACAAAAAAACTCCCTTTAGAAGGACCTTGGCACTTCTATTTATAGCCTTTTAGACTAACCCTAACCCAAGTGAAGTTAGGTTAAATTTAACTATGGTTAGGTTTAGTTTCACCTTGGTTGAGTTAAGGAGGAAACAAGTGATTAATATTTTTGATAGAGATGCCATTTATTAAGCATGGCTCTCCATTTATGAATTTAAGGCTCTAATGGAGATATTTTCAATTCCTTGACTTTGAGGATGATGACATCATCATGACCTTGATTTTATTAAAATTTAATTTAAAAAAAAAATATTTTTAGTAATTATACATGGAAATTTCACTTAATAATTTAATTTTATTTTCATAATTAATTTATTTTGCTTAGCATTTTTTCACTTTAAGAATTATTGAAGTGCCCTGCTTAATGGGTCCAAAGGTTAAACTATCAATTTTCTAGGTTGCAAGTTGACTAGAGATGAATTCATGAGAGGTTACTATTTAATATAGGATAATACCCCAAATATGGATGCCTCAACATGATTTTTATCACTAATTTCTGATGTATAAATGAAATTAAGACATTCAATGATTTCTAGGCTTAGTTTGTATTTTTTGGTAGAAACCAATATATGTTTTCGTTAGAACATAGTTATGGCCAAAATGGAGTCTCTATAGTTTTTAGATATTTGGGAAGACATTTTAATATGTATGCATAGTAACATATTCTCAAAGAATTAAAAAAATGTTAATGCCTTAGCTAATGCCCTAGAAGGTGATGGATGAGCCTTGGATGCCCCCTCGAGGAGGTGAGTGGAAAAATAGAATTAGGAAATATTCCCTCAAAAAGAAAGAAACAATGTGATTTATAGGTAATGGGGGTGGAAATATTGATTTTACCAAAGGAATTTATAATTAGTGGCATAATGAGGCTCCTTAATAGGACATATGAGTGAAAATAATGATTTTACCAAAGGTAGTTATAATCATTAACACAATAAAAAATGCCCTAGTATGGTGGATAGGTTGAAAAATAATGATTTACCCAAAGGTGGTGATAATCATTAGCACAATGGTTTACCCCAATAGGGTAGATGGAATCATGATATATTTTGTCTTTATCCCAATAGGGTGGATATGATTAGGAAAGGTCTACATTTTTTACACTAATATGGAAATTTAGGAAAAGGGGCTTATGTAATAAATTTATACTCACAAAGTAACAATAAGATGGCACAAAGGATAAGCATGAATTTAGGCTACCTACTAGTATGGATATGCACATCTAAACTATTAGAGAATATAATTCATTTGTGATTTAATTACTCTACATTTGGGTAGTATTTGGGTAGGTTAGGTATTTTTCTAGGTGTGAACTACTAAATAATTTTAACCATAGTTCAAATTAGGCCAACCCCATACATATTAAATTTTTTCATAAGTCCTCCTAGGATTTAACATGGTCAATATGGTCCTAAGTGAGGTCTAGTCACATTATGAAGGTCATAAAATATGTCTTAACCTTAGTCACATTTGTCTAAGTTTATCTTATATCATTTTATGTCCTTTTGGGTCATTTTAATGAACTTATATGGTTATACACAAAGGATAAATATGTCAAGGATTTGTATAATGTCTCATGTGTCATATAAGTGTTAGAGAACTATTATGTAACTAACATGATGCAGGTTCAATGTGGAAAGAAAGAGACCACTACAAAACAAGGTTATTTTCAATTGTTGTACAAACTACAAGATAGTTTTGTCATCTGTGACTACTCTAGGAGTGTCCCTTCAGATCCACACAAGTAATATCCATGTTTAGATAGCTTTGAAAGGTTTAAAATTGATTAAAAGCAATCCCTCTCTCTCATCACTCTCTTGGACAAGTCAAAGAAGTTAATTGGTTTGAAGTTAGTATGGAAAGGAGAAGAAGAGATAAGGTGAATGCACTTGGGTGATGAAATTAGTCTCTGTATACTAAAATTTCATGGTCATAGTTCCAATAATGGTGTTTTGTACTCTATGAACAACCTCTAAGATTTTTAGCATCTCAAAATTGCTTTCATAACCCTTGCAACTTTAATTTTCTTCTCTATTTTCATTAGTTTGAGAAAACTAGGTGATATATGTGTATTTATAGAGTATGATCATCCCTTTTCATGTGGTTTTAAACTAGTTTGCACAATTGTATGTGTGAGGATTACCAAAACCACTTTCATTGAGCTAGAGGTTAACAACATGGTCTACAGAATAATGTTCTATCAATTGTAATGTTTTAACTACCTATGATTGATTTCAAGTCAAGGTTAATATGTTTTTTTCAATCCTCCATAACATGGTGATCAGTTATCCACTAAAGGTTTAGTATTAATATTGTCATTTATGGAATTCTAGACCTAAAACACAAACACATTTAGTAATCCCAAATATACAATCATCTATAGGACCATGTAGAAGAGACTATAAAGTGGTTTGATATGAGGATTAGTCTCCAAGATAGAGCCTTTGTTAAGTTTATAATACTAGCTTGAAGATATATAAGTCTTAACCACATGAAAACACATTCAAGACTAGTATAAACAACATACAGAGGTGCATAGTTAGAAAAGATTCAAAGTGGGAACATTTACCTTATTTTATCTAAATAAGGTTTCTACCTGATATAATGTCTTATGTTGGTGGAAGATAATGAGGTTTGTGTGAGCCTTGATGCTCTATTCTTGTAGCCTATACCTAGATGTCATGATTGAAAATGAGAGGAAGTATTCAGGATAAGAGAGAGTGATGGTAAGTGAACTTCCAGTACAATCAAGTTTCCACTCAAGGCATCCAATGATATATAGTTCTTTAAGCCAAATGAACCTAGAACACTATAATGACAACTAGTGCACTATAATATATTGATGAGAGAATAGTTATAAGACATGAAATGATCTCAAATAGGTTTGATATGGTCTTATTTATATCAATATGGATCATAAGTCATGAAATACAATGTTCAAACATAAATAGACACCTACAAGAATCTCATATTACCTAAGATGTACACCTGCAAGTTGGTCCATATTGTAGACTATTAATCTAAGCATATGAAAGGCACATATTTGAAAGGTAGGAAGAGGTTTAATATGATCAATAATGTTGAAACCACCTCATAATGGTAATGATACACTCCTAGATTTTTTTTAGGAAGTAAGAACCTCAAACTATAGTAATGAGCCTCAAACTCAATCTAACTAAAACCTGCATGCAATCCTCATAGTCCTAAAAGCAAGTCATGAGAAAATTTGATGTTGAGGGATAATGGATTATTATCAAGTTTTGTAACTTGATATAAAGCATAGTCATGACCTAAAATATACCTCCATAGTCTCTATTTAATCATACTAACAAGGGAGGTTCCCTCTATTTTGTCTTAGATAGAGGGCACTCTTTGAACAAGAAATTCTATAGGTTAGTATGTGAAGAGTGAAAAGATGAGTGGAAAAGTCTTGGAATTATTTTCGAATGGTGTGAAAATTTGATTTATATGTAAAAAATCATGGATAAACACATACATTAATTGGAAAATTATAGGTGGTCATATACTCAATCAAACATAGTTAGGCCTATTAGGCTTAGAACTAGGACTAACCCTCATGGCCTCTAACTTGATCCAGATGATTGAATGAACCTTCCAATATAATTGAAAACCTTTAGGGAAGATTAAAAGGTTTATTATACCTATCAATTTGTATAAAAAACACAAAGGTGGTCATTTAGGCCTAATTTCCTCTTAGGCCTAATCAAAATGCATAGAAGGATCTTGAAGGCCATTTTATTTTGCTTTCATCTATATAGATATTATGCATGGTGCCTAAAGGAGTTGATAATAGTTTTAAGGGGTCCTTAAATTTTTCTCGCTATAATTTGTTTGGGAGTTAGATGTCTAGATTTTATGAATCATTGCTAAGAAGCTGACTCAAAACCCTCCTAAAACCCTTGATTTAAACCAATGGAGAAAAAATGAATGAAGATGAATCCAAAGTGGTCAAATGTCCTATAAAGTGACTTGGAAATTATTATCACTATCTCAATCTCCTTGACATCTAAATTTTCCATATTATTACTTATACGAACATACTTAATTCTATATTTTCTATAAGTTTTGAGGTGTTTCATAGTTACAAAAGGGAATCAGAAGATGAAAGTCATTAAGGAAGGTGTGTATATACTTATTAAAACTCTCATATTCAATTATATTCATATTGATACATGAAATTACCTTTGTTAATCTATTTGAAATAGGTAGTCTTGGACAAACAACGAGAAGGCATAGTGATTGCCTAAGCGTGATGTTAAGAAGAGTGTCATTGAATATTTTGAGGTATATTTGATTGAATAGAGACAAAATAGGATTTTAATAGATGTATTAACACCTATAAAATGCATATTCTTGAACAAATATAGGTCACTCAGGTGAAAAGTGTGAAGATAAGCCTATAAGAGCTATGAGTGACAACAAATAATGAATGACAAGTGGTGAAAGAGAAGTTATCAGTTGGAGAGGCATATATGACTACCAAATCTTATTTCCAACTTCTTAAGATAGAGAACATATGTCAAAAACTTATTATATAAGTTTTGAACAATCAAATGAAATCCTCGTCATCAAGATAGTTTCAAGAAGGATAGTGAAGAGCCTCTATGCCAACTTGAGGGAGAATGATGAACTCTAGGTGGACACTTGTCCATGACAACTTCTTGAACTATTTTCCACTTAAATCTCTTACCTTATATCTAGTTTTCATTATTTGACACTTGTACATGTGACCCTTCTACTTCTCTTCTTGTTTCTCATTTCCTATGCTTTATATATGCAACCTTTTAGCATTTGTATCTACTACACACCTAGAATGGTGAAGCCCTGCTAGTTTGGCACCGTATTTTTCCTTTAAATAAGATTCTAAAGTTTATTTTATCTATATAATCTCTTGCCTAAGTATTTTAGGTGGTTTATGCAATTGATAAGTGATGAATATCTTTTCCTTGTTTCCATTCTACTCCTGTATATTTTGTGTGCATGATATCTCTTACAATAGGTCTCATAAAGTGTGTGTATTTGATAAATGTGTCTTAAAGTGTGAGAGAGAATAGTAGTGGCAAGTATCAAAACTTATTTTCACCCATATTTGGATATTCATAAAAATCTACCTCTATGAGAAATACTTGTGCTATAAGGACAATGAGTTAAGGTCAATTTTAGTAGTCTCCTTTCTTAATGTAGAAGCAAGTGTGTTGTGTGGACTTAAATTTAGTGCATCACCTCATTAGTATAGTTTTATTTTAGGTATCCTTATTCCCTTTTCAACCCTAATAGTGATTAGCCTAGTGTAGTGTGAATCTAAAAGATAAATTAAGGGAGCTATCCCTTTAACCTAGAGGTTTACCTATCAATAGGCAACTCATAGGCCTAGAATTAATCCCATATTGGCCAAATGTGAAGAGGTCTAAACAACCTCATCTAAGGGTTCAATATTTGGCTCTAACATGAATTATAATAAGTACTATCCACTACATTTTTTGATAGATTTTGGCCTAATTATGTTCTAGATTTTGATATTAGATATCATAGATATAGACAACTATAAAAACAATGTGTATACAAAGCATATAAAACTCAATTTAAAATCAAGTAAAAATAATTAAGACATAATATATGAAAAATCAAATCCCAAGTGAATATAATGTAATAAACTAAGTGGAGGAACTTACACTAATTCCCAACTAAAGTAAAAATTATAAGTAATCAAGACTCAAGTGTAAATAAAGTGTAAGAATCCTATGACAATTGAGAAATAATAAGTCAAATAGGAAAATAAAAAATAAATAAATAAAAAACCAAAACACCAATAAATAAACAAGGCCATAAATAAATAAAACAAATCAACCAAAATAAACAAATAATCCAAAGTAAAGAAAATGTAAAATAAGTAAACTAATCTAAACACCCAAATTTAATATAAAGATAATTATTAATTATAATGTTAGTAACAAATAAAATATAAATTATTCATGTGTGTGTAATAGAAGTGTTACTCTTGACAATATGGTGACCCCTAATCTAGGTATTAATGATGTAGTTAAAATAACACAAGAACAAATGGCATAAGGTTGACCCTAGGTTATAGGGACCAGTGACACAAACAAAATGTCAAACATTTTCCTTAGGCTATAGGAGACCAAAAAACAAATAAACAAAATGGGGAGAATATAAAAAATGTAAGGAGTAGCTGAGTTGACTCTAGATGCCTTAGGTGAATAGATGTTGCCTACATAGTTTCATGGACACAAGATCTAACATGAACTTTAGGACAAATGTAATTCTCCCAGGATATGGGATAGAATAAAATAAATGATAAGAAAACTTGAATGACTTATAATAATATAAGAATAGCCTCACAAAATGGTGAGTTCATAGTAAAATTGAAGGATGATGCTCAAATCCATAAAATCATCAACACAAACAAAATTACACAAGCATGAGAGTGTGGTTTAGGATAAAACCACACTAAAAGATAATAGAAAAATACTCACACATGAACTTGGTTCATAATTCTTACTACATATAACACTAAGAATGAGAATGAACTCATAAAATAGTAAGAGAATAAATAACTCACAAAATGATCAGAGCATTTATGGAGACAAAACTAAAGGAAGGTATGATCCAAGAGAATAGTTAATGAAATCAATCACCAAAACTAGTTGAGTTGACTCCAAATGCACTAGGTAACTGGCCATTACCTACATAGTCCCATGGACAAAAGGTCCAATGTGAACTTTAGGCCAAATGTAGTTCTCCCAAGATATGGGATAGAAGAAAATGGATGAAAATAAAAATATGATTGAGTTTTTATAGAAATATGGGAATGGTATCATAAAATGGTGAGTGCATAGGAAAAGAGGGGGATGGATTCCAGAATCATTAAATCATCAACACAAATAAATTGTATGAGCATGAGAGTATGTTTTAGACTAAAACCACACTAAATGATAATAGACAAGTGCTCACACATGAATTGGGTTTATAATTATTACTACATCTAAGGTTGATAATGAAAATGGGATGAAAACATGATGAGAGTGTAAAGTTTGATGACCCACAAAATGGGGAGAGTGTAAATAGCTCACAAAATAGTGAGAGGGTTTTGGAGACAAACCTAGAGGATAGAATGATATGAGAGACTAGTGAATGAAATCAATCACCAAAACTAGTTGAGCTGACTTCAAATGTGCTAATCAATTATAAAATACCTACATAGTCCCATGGACACAAGGTCTAATGTGAAATTTAGGCATAATGTAGTTCTCCCAGGAATGGGATGAAATAAAATCAAAGTATAGGACATGCATATAGAAATGGTCATGACAAAATTCATGAGAATGCTTTAGTTATACCATTCAACTAGGAGATGCACATCCTGAGTGGACAAGACGCAATTTGAATGGTCAGCCATACATCCATGTTTTTTAATTTTATTAGGAATCTCAACTCAATGGATAATTACAAGACATAGGATGGGTTAAATCATAAAATAATGAGAGCATAGTTGAAATATTCTCACAAAATGATGAGAGTGTTCAAATTTAAAGTGCTCACAAAATGGAAAGAGTGTGGCAAAGGGATGACTAAGATGAATTCAACATAAATAAAGAACTAATTACATAGTCTCATAGGATCTTAAGTTAATGTAGTTCCACCCACGGTGGAAGATCCAATTAGGTAACAAAAAGCTCATGAATAGGCAAATGGTAAAGTATAGAATAGTGATATGACAATGTGGATAAAAATGAGGTTGTTCCTAATTTGCCCAAATGTGGTTATAATGAGGAAAAAATATCATGGGTTAGTGATACTAATTATCCCAAAGGTGTTTATAATTAGTATCATTGATAATGAGATAGAATATGACAATAATGAAGAATGTAATCGCCAAAGCACTATCATAATTCCCCAAGATACTACCTCATTTTGAAAAATAGGTACTCAATGAATTGTCATACTAGATTAATCACTAAAAATTCATATAAATCCAATCTTTGAAGGTTTTTAAAGTACCAATGAATTAGATCCAAGGCTAAAATGGGTGGGTAAGGGAGTGTAAACAATTTTAGCCAATAAGGAAGGTATTTAAGGAATGGTATATCGTATAAAACAAGAAAGTTGATAGTATGGTATGACATAAATTATCTTAATAGACAATACCTCAGGTCTCTCAAGTGAAATAATGCTTGGCATATATTATGTTCATGGGTTCACCAAGTTCATGTCCTTTTGGTGTAGCTAAATGTAAGATTTAGATCCATAATTAGCAATAATGACATAAGAGCCTATCCAATTAGGATTGAACTTTCCTTTCTTCTTTTTCCCAGTCATGGTTTTCTTATAGTTTTTTTTTAGGATGATCACAAGCTCATACTCTCTATGCTTGACATATTGGTTATATTGAACACATAAATAATTATGATATGTTTGAAGGTTGTTTATATTGACCATGTAATTTTTATCCAGTAAATCCAACTCTTATAGATGAGTGACTTTGTAATCCTCATCATCAAGGATGTGCTTTAATGAGATATGCAAAGAAGTTAAATTGATCTTGATGGGTATAGTGGCCTTAGTACCATAGATAAATAAATATGTTGTGTCTCTTATTAGAGTACAATAATTAGTATGTTAATCCCAAATGGTGCATAGGATTTGTAAGTGTCAATCATGGCCAACATCATTGACAATCTTTTTAAGAATATTGACAATGGTCTTGTTAGATACATCTGCTTGGCCATTACCTTGTGGGTAATATGTATTTGAAAAATGTTGGTGATGTTAAAATCAACACAAAGCACCTTGACATTGTTATTCTTAAATGATATATCATTATCAAATATAATGTTAGATGGGATACCATAATGACAAATGAGATGGCTGAAGATGAATTTGAAAATCTATTTTACAGTCATGTAAGTGAGGGGTATATATTCAACCCACTCAGTAAAGTACTAACTGGCAATAAGGATATGATTTTGGCCATTTGAGGAGGTAGGGTTAATCTTCCTTATAATATTGAGTCCCCACATTGAAAATGAACATGGTATAGTCATTGGTTTGAGTGTTTTGGCTAGAGCATGGATCAAATCTGCATGTCTCTAATGTTTTTTTACATCATTTACATAATTATATGTATCTACTTACATGGTTAACCAATAATAACCATTACATAAGATATTTTAGCAAGGATGGCCCTACTAGTTTGGGCCCCATAAACTCATTCATAGAATTCTCTCAATGCTAATGTGGATTTGATTATATTCAAATAATGAATAGGAGTTTCATCAAAGCTTCTTTGATAAAGTATTGGGATGAGTAAGGTATATTGAGAGGCTTGGTGTGTGAAATATTTTTATTATTTACACAAAAGGTTAGGTGGAAGGACTTAGTAGTGGAGGTAATTATATAAATTAGAATACCAAATATAACTAGGACCAATAATTTCATAGATAATTTCAATGGTCAATGGTTCATGAGTAGGTGGTAAAAGATGTTCAATGAGGAAATGATAGTATTTTGACTTGTCGATGTTACATATCAAATAACCAATGGTATCCATGGAATTTTTTATCCTATTATTGGCTTGAGGTATGTGTTCAAATTGAATGTGGGAAATATGCTACTTGAGAATGTCCACCAGGACCTTATATGGTATCAACTTATCATATTTGGTCTAGAAATGGTAACTTATAGATGATTAGCTGAGAATTACCATGAAGCAAAAGATGTTGAATGCTTTATTATACTACTTGAAAAATCCCTATAATGAGTGATTCATTTTTAGCTATGTTATTTATATAAGGAAATTTGATATAAAATGATATGGGAATGAGATCCCCCTATGGTATAATAAATAGAAATCTAGCCTCTGATCCATGAGATGTGAATGACCCATCAAAATACACCTAGTGTTACTCTTTAGGATGTGTTTCTATGATAGTCATGATGTACTCATCTGGGAATACAAGAGTGAATGCTTGAGTATTTGAGATGGGAATTTTAGCAAGCTAATTTACAACTAATTTCCCCTTAATGGCCTTTTTATTGACATAATCAATCTCAAACTCACTCAAAATCATGATCCACTTAGCCATGCAACCCTATAAATATGTTTTTAATAGTAGATACTTGAGTGGATCTACTTTGTAAATGACTATGGTTTTATTATAAGAATATAATGACAAAGTTTATAGGATGCAAAGACTATAGATAAATAAGATTTTTCAATAGGTGTATAGTTATGTTCATATGGTACGACTTTATGACTTAGGTAGTACACTACATGATCTTTCCCATGTTCATCATATTGGGCTAAAATTGCCCCCAAGGCATTATCAGTGGTAGAGAAGGGACTCCCTATCATTAGTGGTAATATAATAGGTGGATTGGATAAGTATTCCTTCAGGTGCTCAAATTATTTCTAACATTTTGAATCTCAAATAAATGTGATACCTTTGTTTAATAAATGAGTGAAAAGATGGAATTTATCAACCAACTATGAAATGAATCATTTAATAAACTAGATTTTTCCCTATAAACTATAGATCTGCTTCAAAGTGGAATGTGGTGGCATCTCAACAATGGCTTGAATCTTGGCAGGATCAACTTCAATGCCTAAGTAAGATACAATAAAGCATAAAAATTTACTTGAATTTATTGTTCCCAAAATCTCTCACTTATTTTTGTGGACAACATATTGACCATTTTGGTCATGCAGACCAAAACTCTCTCTTTTCTTTCTTAAAAATGTTTGGAGTAGTTAAGTTTTTCAAATATTCAAGCCTTTTCAGCAAAAGAAGTCACAGGTTCCATAGGTAGGCTTTCTTCAAAGGAAGTTCAAAACATTTAAGGCTTTTCCTTAGTGTTTTGAGAATGGTTCAACACAAAGGTTCAATCAAATATTTAACAGTGGGCTTCAAACAATTATAATGAACCACTTTGAACCATTGAACCATTGAACCTTGTCTCTGCAAGGTTCAAAGGTTCAAAGACTTCGGCAGAATTAAAGAAAAGAAGGAGTCGAACAGTTAAGATTGAACCATTAAAGCAATGAACCCCGAGTCTAAAGGTTTAAGGTTAAACAAATTAAATAAGTCTAAATACTTAAAGAAAAGAAGGAATCAAAGAGCGAAGATTGAACTATTTAACCATTGAACCTTGAACCAAAAAGAGTTCAAAGGTTCAACAAGTTCAAAGGTTTAAATGACTTAGATGGACTTATAAAATACAAAGAGTTCGAAGCTTTGAATAAATAAAAGAAATAAGATTGAATCATTGAACTATTGAACCTTAAACCAAAATGGTTCAAAAGGTTCAAAGGTTCAATGAGTTCAATAAGTTTGATAGACTTAGAGAATAAAAGGCTTCAAAGAAAGAGTTAAGATTGAACCATTAAACCTTGAACCAAAATGGTTCAAAGGTTCAAAGGGTTCAAAGAGTTCAAAGTTTGAATGAAAGCTTCAAGAGAATGGATGAAGTGAAAGATTCTAGAGAGAAGTTTAAAGAAATGGTTCAACCGAAGAAGTAAAAGAAAGTGAACGCAACCCTACATAAAATGATTGAACCATTGAACCATTGAACCTTCAAAATAAAAGAGTTCAAGGTTCAAGGTTTAAAGAGGTTCAAGGTGACCAATGACGTCCCCATGGATGTCAATTTTAGGGTAATGGAATAACCGTTGGTTTTCAAAAGACCTCAGAATAAACTCAGTGACCAGCCTAGAAAGGAGCTGAAAGAGCTCAAATTGCCAAGAAGAGACAAAACATGACAATGAAAGAGATAACAACTATAAAAATTTATAAATGTCTATAGGAGAGTTATTTATAGTAGGTGAAATAGTCCACTAGGTGGACATCAGGGAACATAAACATTAAAAGACACGACCTATTTTTCTTTGTTGAGTAAAGGCGAATATACAGCCGTGTAAGTATCAAAAAGAAGATCAGACAACCCATGCTAAGGAAGGGACATTTGAGATAATTCAGAATGCCAAAGTCAAGGCCGATGACCTATTCCAACATGGCCTTTTTATAGATATTCAAGGTATTCAATTTAGCATGGACCATTTTCATGAAAATAAGTGCCCAAGTTTTTCTTGTAAGACTATATATTGTAATCTCTCTTTTTGTATAAGGGAGATCTCTCTGTTATTAGAAGTGAAGCTCTACCCAAATTGAAAGGCAATCCTGAGACTTTGAGATTAGAATAATAATCATATTTTGTTAAATGAATAAGAAAGCAAGTGACCTTTCAAACTTTGTGTTGGAATAAGCTTGTGTCATTTAGAAAATTGTTCTTGTGTCTGTTTCCTAAATATAGTCTTGTATATTTAATCAAACAAGTAGAAAAAGTGGAAGTAAGCTAGAAGATGTCTTAAAGCTACATATGGAAGACTTTGTGCTACCATAATTGTTTTCAGTATGCGTTTGTGTAAAGGATACTAGAGAGACTTTGAACTCTCCTTATCCTTCATTATCCTTTACTTTGTTGTAGTTTTAGGTGCAAACTTTGGGCTGCACTTAATACTATTGTGTTCTTTTGTCTTAATTAATAGGAGAGATAATGAAAGACTTTGTGCTTTCATGGGTTTCTTGTGGTTACAGTTACTATCTAGGAAGAATCCTATTGTTGGTTGAATATCACTTCTAAAAGAAGAGAAGTGCCTTCAGTAATTACACCAGATATCTCTAAAAAAAGAGAGATGGATGGTATGATTTCACTCCTATGTGTATTTTTAGCTTATACATATATGCTATAGTATATAATAAATTATAGGGAACCTCCCCTTGCTAGAGGAGAGATTTATCTCATTCTGGCTGTGGTCACCACACCCATTTTTCTGCATAAATCTCCTTATTCTATGGTTGATGTAACCATTTTACCATCAGTTAGCTAGTGATAAAATATTCACCCAACATTTTTTGGTGACTTTACTAGGGAAAGAATGCATAGTTTGAAGCCTTAGGCTTCAAATTTAAGTAGTTTCAGTTCTTTTCTATATCCTTTTTAGCACTCTAGCAGATCCACCATACACACATGGCCAGAGAGCTCAAGGTATTGTTGACCTTGTATTTGAGCTTATGCAGCAAAATAATTTTGATCTTTCCCCTCCACAAACTCCCCTTTAATGAACTAGGAGTTTTCCTCCTACAAACATCAAGTCCCCAATACCAGACAAAATTGCTCTTTCCTCTGTTAGCAGAGCTTTGTCCATACTTACCCCATAGAGATTTATTATCCCTCCTTTCAACAACGATATAATGGCAACTTGAGGCCCCTGGGATAATACTTCTGGTCCCCTGAATCTGACCCCACCTCTACATGAGCTACCTCGTAGCTCAAGAAAAAATTTCTCTAAGTTTTATGGTGATGGAAAGGTTCATCTTGATGAACATATTGTAGCCTTTTGCATAGTCTGTGGTGTAATAGGCATAGAATATGAAGACATTATAGTCATACTATTTGTAGAGACATTATAAGGCACTACTGCAGATTAGTTTTATCACCTACAAGCACAAACAGTGACTGACTGGAACACTCTCAAAGCCAAATTTGAGGTCAAGTTTAAACTTGTAAAAGATGTACACAAACTGTTAGCCCAGCTTACACAAATGAAGAAGGAACCTCATGAACCCATGAGAGACTTCATTGCCAAATTTGACAAGCTGAGGAATAGGATTCCTAAAATTGCTCAACCGACGCCTGAAAATCTCTAATGCTTCTTCATCAATTCTCAACTTCCTAAATTGAGTTTCTTATTGAGGTAGGCTAGCCACATAGACCTTGCTGGACCTCAGATTTTAGAAACTGAGGTTGAAGATGACCTTATCTTGGTAGGAAATATAAGAAGAGATCCTAATAGAGGTAAATTTTCTTCATCTTCTAAATTTTCTTCTACAAGCACCACTGATCCTATGGTGCAAAAGCTAACAAATGAATTGTTAGCTCTTAAAAAATTAATGGCACAAGGGATGTCTACTCCTCCTTCATATCAAGATATACCAAGGAGGACATTTTCCAACCAGTCCTATCAGGGCAATGTTGCTAGAAATCAGGGGTAACCAAATTGCCTTCCCCACCAGGGAAGCTTGCCATTAAGGTGACACCAGCTAACTCAACAGTTGGTTATCTTGAAACTAAATTTGATATTTCTTTCCAACCTGAGTTGAACCAAGAAGATGATGCTGATCTATTTGTAGAGAACCAAGAAGAATTAGTTGGTGACTCCAACATTGATTTCTTGAATTATCAAGATGAACTCAAAAGTAAAGGTGAAGTGTTTGATGGATCATACGTTGTATTTACCAGATCCTAGAACCAATCAGCTCAACAAGCTGATAAAGGAAAAATAGGGGAAAAATCTTGACCAACAATTTCAATTGCTAAATGAAGAACTTCACTACCTTTTCAATCAAAGTATCTAGTGAGTAATAAAAAAGTAAGTACCTCAAACAATCTTGCACCTTCTACTTCAATTTCATAGACCAGTCCTACACCCAATAAAAATGAAATTGATGGATAGCCTTCCTCTATTTCAAATTCATTTTAGTTATTTGATATAATTGACCATGTTAAGAAGACCAAAATTCAAATGTCTGAGTTTGAATTCTTGCAATCCAACCCTGAGTAGTTGGATAAGTTAGTCCAATGCATCAAGAATAAAATTGTCCCTATAGGACAAGAAAATTTGAGAGAAACTTGTGATCCCCTAAAAAACACACCTGCCTGAAATAATTTTTTGATTACTCCTATAGCTGCCCCTGGAAAGGCAGAACCATTTTATGTCTCTTTGCTGATAAATGGTCATCAACTAAATAATTATATAATTGATTCTAGTGCATCTGACAATGTCATACCTACCAAGGTGGTAGAATCTCTTGGTCTCACACCGACTAAAACCTTTTGGAGATGGTTCTCCATAGAAAATAAATAGGTGCCTTTGTTGCGACAAATCAAAGATGCTCAATTTGCATTTGTGGCCTTCCCAAATAAGAGAATCAAAATGATAGTCTTGGTGGCCAACGTCTCAACCTCCTATGACATTCTTCTTGGGCAAATTTTTTTCAAGGATGTTGGTGGAGAATTAAGCATGGACCTATTCAAGGTAAGGATTATTGTCAAAGGCTTTATGCAAAGTTTTCTTCCTATAAAGGAGGTAAATTACATTGTCACCCAAACATCATCCCCTGAAGCTCAAATTTTGTTTGAGTCTTCAAGCATGGTTAATTACTTTTTGTCTACTGAGGATTTTCCAATTTTAGCAGATGAAAGCTTAATAGGTGACAATCCAAAAATTTTAGATAAGACATCAGAAGAATTAGTAGGGCACAGTAAAGATGAAAAATGATCTTCTCTCCTTAATAAAAAAATTTGAAAGAAGATCAGATTCTAATGATGTCTAGATTCTAGAATTTGATGGTAGCAATTCTTCTACCAGTTCTAGAGCTATAGTTGTTTTGATATGTCCTCAATAAATTGTAGTTTAGCAACACCAAAAACACTATTGAATATGAATCACTACTTCTCAGATTAAAAGTTGCTCAAAATAAAAGTGTCAAAATCCTTCATGCCAAAGGAGATGCTGAGCTGGTGGTTTGTCAGGTGAGGAACCTGTATCAAACTAAGAATGAGAGATTGTGACATTATCACAATTTGGTGTGGGACTAAATTGAAAGCTTTGATGCTTTTAGTATTTCTATCGTGCCTAGAGAATTCAATAGTCATATAGATGCATTGGCCATCTCTACAACTCTCTTGGTCCCTCACCAAGATTTAAAAAAAATAGATACACTATCGAGTTGGTATTTTGACCAAGTGTACCTGATAATGCTGACCATTAACAAGTGTTCAAAGGTGGAAACCAAATCATTGATTTTTTGGAACAAATAGATAGCTTTGAAAAGCTTCAATTTGAAGGCAGTGGATCTCCACCATGGGAATCAGCTCTTGAAACAAATTCAAACACTGATAAAGAGTTCCTTCAACTCAAATAGAATAAAATTCCCAAAGGATTAGTTTCTCTTGAGAAATTTTTTAAAAAGTATGACAGGTTTATCAAGGAAAAAAAATAGATTCAAAATCCTCTAAGGATTTTGATCAAATCAATTTGAGTACCAAAGATAATCCAAAAATAGTCAACATTGGAAATTGTTGTACCCCTGATGAAAAACTCAAATTCATCACTCTGCTTCACCATTACATTGATGTTTTGGCATATTCATATGATGATCTGAAACCTCTCAAATTTAAAGAAATCCAACATGAAATTCCTTTCAATATTGGGTCGTTACCTCACAAGCAAAAGCAAAGGCAGTATAATCTTAGGATATCAGGCACAATTTTGTTTAAAATACCAAAAATGTTGAATGTAAGAATTATTTTCCCAATCCATCATTCCACCTAGGTTACGAACATAGTACCTATGAGAAAGAATAATAGATAAATTCACCTATGTGTTGATTTCAAAAATCTGAATTAGTCATCTTTAGAAGACAACTATCTGTTGCCCATCATGGATCAACTGCTATAAATAGTGACTAGCATTGAGATGTTATCAATGTTAGATGGATTTTTAAGATATAATCAAGTGGAAGTTAGTGAAGCAGACCAACATAAGACCACCTTCACAACACATTAGGGCACCTTTGCCTATCACAGAATGCCTTTTGGCTTGATCAATGTTGGTGCCACCTTCTAAAGAGCAATGGATCTTACTTTCAGAAATGAAATGGGTAAGTTCATTGTGGTATACCTTGATGATTTGATAGTCTTTTATAAGCATCATCCTAATCATGTTAATCATCTACAATAAGTGTTGGAGTGATGTAGGTAGAATGATATTTCTCTTAATCCCATGAAATCAATTTTTGGGGTTATAAAAGGTAAACTTTTTAGTCACACTATGTCCCAAGAAGTCATAAAGATCGATCCATAAAAGGTCAAATCCATTCAAGAGATTTCTCTTCCTACCAATAAGATTGCAGTTCACTCTTTCTTTGGAAAGGTGAAATTTTTGTGAAGGTTCATTCCTGAATTCATAGAGAAGACTCACCACATTGTCAATATGATGAAGGGCAAAGCCACTTTCAACTAGAATGAAGAAGGCAAGTCGGCATTTCAAGACATCAAAGAAGCTATCACCCATGCCCCATTTCTAGTTTGTCATGATTACACAAAGACTTCATGATGTATAGCTATGCTTTTGAACATATGCTTTCAGCCATCTTGGTTAACAAAATAAAGAAGGTGTGGAATCTCCCATATCCTTTATGAGTTGTCCTCTTAAAGATCATGAGCTAAAGTACTCAAACATGGAGAAGCATGCTTATGATATGGTAAAGGTGGTAAATCACTTCCATTTTTACATCCTGAACTCATACACTATTGCTTTGGTTCTTGATATAATAGTCAAGTCCATACTAACTTAGTAGGAGTTTGGAACTAAAAGGGACAATTGGATTGCCAAAATCTAGGAGTTTGATCTTATTATCAAACTAATGAAGCTAGTGTGGGGAAGGGGCCTCTTCCAATTAATTACTAATAACATTCCAAAAGAGGCAGGGCATGAAAAAGTAGAAGTTGAAGACACACTAACAGTTCTTTTTATCGCCACTACAAATGAGTGGTATTCAAATATTGCTCATTTCCTTACATATGGTGAGTGTCCTGCTCACTTGTCTCATAAAGAAAAGAGGATTTTTAAGTTGAAAGCTTCCAATTTTGTCTTGTGGGACAATGGTATGTATAAGAGGAACCTTGATGGGGTATTCCTTTGTTGCATGGATAAAGTGCAGCAAAACAAACTTTTGGAGTCCTTCCACAATTTGGCTTGTGGAGGACATTTTTCTACACCTGTGACTACCCATAAGATTCTATGAGCTAGGTATTATTGGCCTACTCTATTTTGATATTCATACACTTGGGTGCATAGATGTGAGTTGGGTTAACAGTTTGTTGGCAAACCCAAGTTGGTTGTGTTACCTCTCAAGCCTGTGGTGGTAGAAGAGTCATTTAAGCAATGGAGGGTTGATTTCATTGGTTCTATAAATCTTTCCTCAAGCACTGAACATGATTATGTCCTTACAACCATAGACTACTTCACCAAGTGGGTGGAATCCATTCCATTCAAGCATGATACTTCAGAATTAGTATGTAATTTCTTCAAGGAAAACATCATTTCCAGGTTTGAAGTCCCAACCAAGATTGTAACAGATAATGTAGCCTATTTATCTTCTCATGAGATTACCTAATTTTTTTACTCTTATGAGATTATTCTCTCTCATTCTTCTGACTATTATCCGTAAGGAAATGGTCAAGCATAATCAAGCAACAAGAACTTGATGACCATTATCAAGAAGCTGGTAGATGATAATCAAAGAACTTGGCATAAAGCATTGATTGATGCTTTATGGGCAGATAGAATTACACCTAAGAGGGCAATTGGCATGTCTCCATTCCAACTTCTATATGGTCTAAATGTTGAGATACCAATCACCTTCGAATTACCAGCATTAAAATTAGCAAATGCAGTAGAAGATTCAACTTTTGAAAATTCCATCGACAAGAGGATCATGTGCTTGACTAAACTTAATGAGCAAATAACTATGGTTGTAGACCAAATTGATATGAATCAAATTCTAGTAAAGAGACTCTTTGACTATAAAAAAATGATCCATGACTTTTAGATTGGAGATCAAGTCTTGTTGTGGGACAAGAGGAGAGAACCAAAAGGAATGCATGGAAAATTTGATTCCCTATGGAGATGCCCATTTTCCATTCATCATTTAAATGGTGAAAATAGTTTCTTGTTGAAATATCAAAATGAAAAGGCATTTGCTTTGCCTCAAAGTGGACAGTATTTGAAGCACTTCAATCTTTGGAGTATTAGATAAGTCCAGTTGTGCATTTATATATATGTATAGTCTTTCTTTTTGGTTTTGTGTTTTTTATTTATTTTTGGCACCATTAATTTTTGGTGCCTTTATTTTTGGGTAGCATGACTCCATATCCCAATGGAATAAATGAGGTCACTAAGATTTTGGTTTCTACTCCCTTCAACTGTTTCTATTTTCAATCGATGGAAGTTTCCCAACTAGAGCCAACTATTGTTCTCAAAATCTATCACTTGTTTTTGTGGACAACATATTAACCATTTTGGTATTGCAGACCAAAAATCTCTCTTTTCTTTCTTAAAAATGTTCTGAGTAGTTAGGTTTTTCAAATATTCAAGCCTTTTCATCTAAAGAAGTCACAAGTTCAATAGGCAGGCTTTTTTCAAAGGAAGTTCAAAACACTTAAGGATTTTCCTTAGTGTTTTGAGGATGGTTCAACACAAAGGTTCAATCAAAAGACTTAACATTGGGATTCAAATAATTAGAATGAACCATTTTGAACCATTGAAACATTGAAGCCTACCTCCACAAGGTTCAAAGGTTCAACAAGTTCAAAGGTTCAAAGACTTCGGTGGACTTAAAGAAAAGAAGGAATTGAAGAGTTAAAATTGAACCAATGAACCCCAAGTCCAAAGGTTCAAGTTTCAATGAATTCAATAAGTCTAAAAGACTTAAATAAAATAAGGAATCAAAGAGTGAAGATTGAACTATTGAACCATTGAACCTTGAACCAAAAAGAGTTCAAAGGTTCAATAAGTTCAAAGGTTCAAATGACTTAGACAGACTTAGAAAATCCAAAGAGTTCAAGCTTTGAAGAAATCAAAGAAATAAGATTGAATCATTAAATCATTTAAACTTGAACCGAAACAATTCAAAAGGTTCAACAAGTTCAATAAGTTTGATAGACTTAGAGAATAAAAGGCTTCAAAGAAAGAGTTGAGATTGACCCATTGAACCTTGAATCGAAATGGTTCAAAGGTTCAAAGGGTTTAAAGAGTTCAAAGTTTGAATGAAAGCTTTGAGTGAATAGATGAATTGGAAGATTCTAGAGAGAAGTTCAAAGAAATGGTTCAACCAAAGAAGAAAAAGAAAGTGAATACAACCCTTCACAAAATGATTAAACCATTTAACCATTGAACCTTCAAACCAAAAGAGGTCAAGGTTCAAAGAGGTTCAAGGTGACCAATGACATCCCCATGGATGTCAATTTCATGATAATGGAAAAACTATTAGTTTTCAAAAGAACTGAGAATAAACTCAGTGACCAGCCCAAAAAGGAGCCTAAAGAGCTCAAATTGCCAAGAAGAGACAAAACATGGCAAGGAAAGAAAGAACAACTACAAGAAATCTAGAAATATCTACAGGAGAGTTATTTTCAGTAGGTGAAATAGTCCACCAGGTGGACATCAGGGAACATAAACATTCAAAGACACAACCTATTTTTCTTCATTGAGTAAAGGCAAATGGACAACCGTGTAAGTATCAAAAAGAATACTAGACAACCCATGCTAAGGAAGGGACATCTGAGATAATTTAGAATGCCAAAGTCAAGGCCGATGACCTGTTCCACCATGGCCCTTTAACAGATATTCAAGGAATTTAATTTAGCATGGGCCATTTTCATGAAAACAAGTTCCCAAGTATTTCTTGTAAGACTATATATTGTAATCTCTCTTTTTGTATAAGGGAGATCTCTCTATTATCAGAAGCGAAGCTCTGCCCAAATTGAAAGGCAATCCTGAGACTTTGAGCCCAGACTGCTAATCATATTTTGTTAAATGAATAAGAAAGCAAGTGACCTTTCAAACTTTGTGTTGGAATAAGCTTATGTCATTTAGGAAATTGTTTGTGTCTATTTCCTAAATACAGTCTTGTCTATTTAATAAAAAAAGTAGAATAAGTGGAAGTAAGCTAGAAGATGTCCTAAAGTTGACTATGGGAGACTTTGTGCTACCATAATTGTTTTCAATATGTGTTTGTGTAAAAGATACTAGAGAGACTTTGAGATCTCCTTATCCTTCATTATCCTTTACTCTGTTGTAGTTTTAGGTGTAGACTTTGGGCTATGCTTAATACTACTATGTTCCTTTGTCTTAATTAGTAGGAGAGACAATGAAAGACTTTATGCTTTTGTGGGTTTCTTTTGGTTACAATTACTATCTAGGAAGAATCCTATTGTTGGCTGAATATCACTTCTAAAAGAAGAGAAGTGCCTTAAATAATTACACTAGAATTATCCTCTATTTTGTGAACATCATCTCTGAAAAAAGAGAGATGGATGGTATGATTTCACCCCTATGTGTATTTTTAGATTATACATATATGCTATAGTATATAATAAATTATAGGGAACCTCCCCTTGTTGAGAGGAGAGATTTATCTCATTTTGGTTGTGGTCACCACACCCATTTTTCCACATAAATCTCCTTATGTTATGGTTGATATAACCATTTTACCATCAATCAGCTAGTGACAAAATATTCACCCAACAAAATTAACCCCAAAGATGCACTTTTTGGTATTAAATCTAACCTTGCACTCATGAATCCTTTCAAATATGTTTCATAGTATGGCTAGTTGATCTACATAGCTCTTAGATTTACCTAGTATGTCATCAACATAGTCTTCAATAATATCATGCATAATATTATGGAATATAATTTTCATATCCCTTTGATATGTTTACCGAACATTCTTGAGTCTGAATGGCATGACCTAATAGAAAAATGTTCCCTAAGGAGTGGTGAATGTTATTTTGTGTTTTTCCTCTGACATAATCCCGATCTAGTTATGCCCTAAAAATCCATTCATGAGGGAAATCATTAAATACCCAACTATGGATTCAAATATCATGTTGATATTTAGTAGAGGAAATCTATCTTTTGAGTAGGCCTTGTTGATGTCTTTGAAATTAGTGCAGATTCTGATCCCTTCTAGATTTTTATGATAAACACAATGTTGGAGATCCACTTTGAATATTTGATCAATCTAATGCATCTCACTTTTAAGATTTTTTCCAACTATTTTTTGACTAACACAATAATATGAGGATTCATATTATGTAATTTATTCTTAATGGGTTTGGAATAAAGATGTACAATGAGATGGTCTAAACTTGTCATGTCTGAATAGGCCCATCCAAATATGTCCAAAAACTCCCTCATAAGGGTTGTAATAACTTCACATTCCTCCTTAGTGAGGTATGTGCCTAATTTAATCCACTTTGGGTCTTCAATAGTTTTGATGTTAAATTTTTAGTATCCTCTATTAGGATAATCAAGCCATCTTCTAGAATAGTTAGCAGATATGTAAATTTGCCAGCAATGGAAAATTCCTCTAGTTGAACTTGTTATTCAAACAAGATGAATCTGAATCTCCTAATGGTAATAAGGTCCATATAATAAACATTGTAGGACATTATCAAAAAAAATTATCAAAGGAATGTTGTTCCTTTATACTAAGCTTAAACCTAAAAGTAAGTTCACTATTGGTGATCTCTTGAGCTTTATTTAAAGAAAGTTAAACATCCCCATCTAGTGGCATCTAAAATAGGTTCTCACCAAGAGACTATCCTTTTTCTTTATTTTTACCTTGGTCTAAAAATTCCTCAAAAAGGTTTTCACTTTGGTACCTCAATGTTTTATTCTTTTATTTTTGGCTAAGGGTGTTCACCTAATCTCTAAAATAGGTAGAAAGATCCAATTTGATAGAGAACCCTTATCTATGGTATCCAAACAGAACATTATCTCTTAGGCTTAGAAAATAGAAAAAGGCCTCATCAATCTCAAATGCATCTAAAGGTACTATGGATTCTTGTTGGTCCCAGTCTATTAGTTGAGGATGATAAAGGGTAAGTGGGGAATGTCAAATTATTGGTTTAATTGTATAAATGGTATATGGGTCAAATAAATTAGTACTGGTAAGGTCTTCATATATATTATGATTAGCTACCGACATCATCATCACTAGTCATTAGTGTAGGAACATGAATAAGATGTGTGTGGTCACCCCTAAGTGGTTTAAATCCAAGACCATAGGTTCCTTTATATTTCATTATAGAAATAGGCTTAATAGTACCTTATTGATTTAACCCTAGGCCTTTGCCTTCATATGCTTAGTTATCCATAATTCTATTAGGGATGGGATACTTTGAACTTCTACAGTAATCAACCAATTTACCATTATATAGGCAAGAATCATCGTTGTCAAGTGGGTCCTCTTATTAGTTAATGGTCAGTATGAAAATAATAGGATTTGGTCTATGAAGCTTTCTTTTTACCTTTCATTATCATTCCATACAAATTAGATTATCATTGGGCCTTCCATAGGACTTCAAGTTCTATAGAAGCTTGGTTATATGGAAGGTATCATGGGAAAAATACACTCCTAAACCATTATCCAAAATTGTAAAATGATTAGACATTTAAACAAGAGGCATATGTGAAGTTGAGGTAAGGCTATCAGAGTTTATGTAATTGATCTCTATAAATTCAAAAAGTATCTCTTTATATTTTTCCTTACTTGGTACTAGGTGTAGACCAAAATGGTAATTGTAGATTTCATATTTAGCCTCTAGATGTTTGTAGTGTTCATATGGCTGTAAATATCCATAGATAGTTACCTCTATCCTAGAGTGAGAAAACCTAATACACCAGTGCAAGGTTGAAGGTATTACATGAATTTCATGTATCCATGGTCTACCCAAAAGTAAATTGTATGATAGATCTAGGTCTAGCACATGACAAAGTGTATCATGGGTCAAATACCCAATGATCACTTGAAAACTAATGGTTCCTTATTATTCCCTCTCTTCATTGTCATAGGCCTTGATAACAATAGTCTCTAACTGAATATCGGTTGCTATATATCCTTGATGCTTAATTAGTTTTAGAGACACAATATTCAGGCCCAATCTATTGTCTATGAGGAAACATTTAACTTTGTGCCATAATATAACAACTTTAATGTAAAATTAGTTATTATGGAGAGGTCAAGGGATGATATATCACTTTGGTCAAAGGTTAATTTTTGGCTTGAGGCTAGGTGTCCAACCAAAGCTTAAAATTTATCTAGTGTAATGTCATTGGGCACTTGGGATTGGCCTAAGAGTTCATTAAGGATATTCTTGTGGATGGTAGAAATAGGAAACAAACATAGAATAGAGATTTATATGAGTGTCTTTTAGAGTTTTTCCATAATATCATACATTTTTCCTTAATAATGGTAATTGGCTTACTCCTAGCCAATATAGTGGGTTGGATTGGCTCATTGGTAGGGTGTTGTGGGCTTGGGATGGTGACTTTATACCATCGAGTTGTGATTATGAAATCCAAATTGGGTAAAATATCATCATAACTAGAATATGATGGAGATGGGATAGAGAGGGTAATTTTTGATTGCTAATACACTTGATTTTGGTCATAGGGAAATGAAATGTTACTAATAGAGGGTCCTAAAATGGTAATCTTTAGTTGTTATTGCACTTGGATATAATAATAGGTCAAGGAAGGATTGCCAATATTTGTTAGATGATTTTTATTATTAAGTAATAGTCTTGGTCTATTGGAATTTATTCTAGGATTGATGGTAATGGTAATAACATGACCACCCACAATATGACTAACAATTTTATTTTAGTCATGTGCAACTGCATGATAGGTCTATTGGTTATTGGGGTCATATAGCCTTGGTTCCATCTATTTTATGGTTGACATTATTATTTTTGCTTTTGTTGCTATTGTTATTATTGTTGTTATTACTATTATTTTGGTATTCATTATTTTTATTTTTATGATTGGTATTTTTATGTTATGAAAAGGATTTTGATATATACACAAGTTATGATTGGAAGTAGATGCTCTATTATCCAATTGGATATTTATATTTTCCAAAATATTCTTAATAAGGTGATTTAGATGCACAAAATGGCATATAGAATGTCTATGAACGTGATGGTATTCATAAAACTCATGCTATTTATACTAATCTAGATAAGGTATTACTTCAGGAAAGTGTTTTGAAATTTTCCAAATAATATTATTGGTCATGGATAATTTGTAAAACATCACTTCAATAGTCTCACCAATGTCACTAAAAACTCTAGGAGTAGGTCTTATTCTTGGAGGAGGGGTTTAAAATGGTGGTGGCTCGATTATTTAAGGAGTTAGCCTAAGTTAAAGCATAGACTATACCTACTATATAGGTTGCATTTGTGGAATAACTTGAATTTGTGGGAGAGTCTAAGAAAATGGTGTTTGTACCATTTGAACATGAAATGACTTAGTGACACCATTACCAAAAACATTCTTGTTATGATTATATGGATTACATTTTTCATAGTTATTAGCTTGAATGGGTGTAGACACTTGTGGTTGGACTAGGTTACAGTTATAACTTGTGACTAATTTTTTTTATCTTTGGTTTTGGTTTTGGTTTGAAGAAGACAAGTTGATAATATATTTATTAATAAGAGCCTTTTCAATGTAGATGCCTTTCTCAATGATATCCTTAAATTTATGAGCACACTAAAGCTCCAAGTGATAATATATTTCATTTTGTAAATTTTTGGTGAACAAAGCTGATAATTATTTATCTAGTAAATTATAGGTGAAGCGATTAACAAGTGTTCTCTATTTCTATAAGTAACTTGCAAAGCTCTCACCAAATTTTTGCTTGGACTGACTCAAATCAACTACCAAAATCTCATGCCTAAGATTATAAGAGAAATCTTGTACAAACTTATCTAAAATATCATCAAAGTTAGATATCGAATTATTTGGAAACTTAAGAATCGACTCCAAAGCCTATCCAACTAGACTTTGAGGAAAAAGAAGTAGGTAGATGTCACTATAAGACACTAGATGACAAGTGACAAAAAACTCTTTGAAAGGTTCTCTAGGGTCTCCTTTAATCTTATATTTTTAAAATTTTGGTGGCTCATAACTCTAAAGAAATGGTATTTAGTGATATTCCATGTTAAATGGATATGAACACATGCCATCCAATATGAACTTTTTAGTTTGATTTCCTATATGAATGGCTGAAATTACATCTTTCATTTATTACAGTTTTTGGGCTAAGAAACTTGATGAAATGGTTGGTTGTGGTTGTGGCTAGGTGCTCAAAAATGGATTACCTTGATTAGGGTATAATGAAGGAATGGATTTTTTTGAAACATTAGTTTGGTGGACCATTCAACTAGGAATATGCATCCATGCATCGAGATTATGTTGTTGATAATGCATGAATTATTGGTAAATATTTTGGTTTGGATCTAGAATATGGTTTTGAGTCTAAGGGAATTTGTGTTGTGATGGAAGTATGTGACTTTGTGGAAGGTATTGTGCTTATTGAGTTTGAGTAGGAAATTGTTGTCAACTAGTCAAAACAGGGAGTATAAATGGTACTTACTATTTATTAAGGTATTATCTTTGAATATGTGGCACATGTTGGGTAATAGGAAACTATTACCTAATAGGTACTTGATGGATGTTGGTACCTCTTTATTAAATAAACATCTATTGTGAATTGGATGCTTGTTGGGTGTTTGATATTTTTCATTGACAAATAGAAACACGTTGTTGACTAGAAAGTGTCTATGATTATTGAGATACATTAGTCTACGTCTTTTATGGTGTAACATTTATTTCTACCTATTGAGGTGGAACATTTTTTCCACCTATTGAGGTGGCATAATGTTCTACCTTTGTTGAGGTAGTAGATTGATATGTGTTTATGGCTATGAAATATTAGTCATCACCTATTGGGGTGGGGAAACATTCACCACTTGTTAAGGTAACATGTTAGGTAATATTTAATAACTTATCCCTTATTGGGTGCTTGAATAAATAGTTGGTTGAGGAGTTGGAGTGACCAACTGTATTTAACCCACCTTGGCCTAAATTGGGAGATGCTTGCATGTTCTCCATTATATTTGGCACATGGTCCTGAGTAGAAGCCACAATCACTTCCTCAATGAATGGGACATTAAAAATGTTGTCTACCAAATTAATTTGGTCAAATGGGTCCAAATTTAGACTATTATGACACAATGAATCAGTCAACACTCTTGTTGAATGAGTTATCTATATAAATGGGGTATTTGATATGGAAATAACATTGAAATTCCATGATAGATTATGATAATTTTGATATGATTTCTACATTTACATGAATTGGTCTGATATGGGGCCTTTTCCCTTTTTAAGCATATTCAGATCTTGGTTTGACATTGGCATAAGGGCATGATGGTAACTAGTAGAGGCTTATTTGATAGTTATGGTATAAGGTATATTATGAGGCACTCTAAATAGACTAGGAAAATTTTCATGAGGAAATTATTATAGAAACTTGGATCCTACCTTTACGTATCTAACCAAAACCTCATCCTTGTTTTCTATCAAGTGATGATTGAATAGGTATGGGTCATAGGTTGATGGAATGGTAACATAGTAAGGTTGTTGTTGGACTTGTTGATAGATGGCATACTAATAACGTATAAAGTTATTTATTATTGATATTTTCCTAGATATAGAGGTGTATTAACTAGGTATTGTGCTAATGGATCTTGGCCTTATTCTTCATATTGAGTAGTGTAAGGGGGATATGGATATATCTCATAAACTACATCATCTCCATATGGGTCTTGAATAAAGTCATCATTTGTGACTATGTTCTCATAATCCAAATTATACATGGTCCCATTATCTATGTAGTGAGGCATATCCAAATCCACAACTAATGCATCATGAAGAAAAAGGTCCAGATTTCACAAAAACACTTGAAATCATGGTTTAAAAAGATTGGCTCATGTTTGGTACATATTGAAACTTGGTTTAGATGGAAAACTTGATCTATTACTAAAAATGGTTTAAAATTTATGTTGGAAGTACAAATAATAAGAGGGGTGTTGAATCAGTTTCATTAAAACAATAATTTAGTTTAACTTAACACCCAAGAACTATTCATTCACATACATATTTTAACCAATATATACACAAGCATCTATGAAAGCGAACAACATAAGAACATAGGATATATGTGGGAAATACTCTTAGGGAATAAAAAAAACTAATTAATATCTTTTAATATAGTCCTATAATCAATTAATCAAAATTTTATCAAGGCATCAACCCCATAAGGAGCACCAACCCCTCACTAGTCAAACACCAACTCAACTAGTCCTTTAGAAAGAACC